>OY856409.1:986100855-986450855 GCA_963693085.1 Alisma plantago-aquatica
ATTTGAAGATGTATTTCCTGAAGAACTTCCAGGTGTGCCACCACCTCGGGAAATTGATTTTGAAATCAATTTGATCCCAGACACACAACCTATAGCACAAACACTGTATAGGATGGCGCCTGCTGAGATGGCAGAACTCAAGAAACAACTGCAGGAGTTGCTTGAGAAGGGTTTCATCTGACCGAGTACTTCACCCTGGGGTGCTCCGGTCCTTTTCGTTAAAAAGAAAGACGGTTCAATGCGGTTGTGCATTGACTACAGACAATTAAATAAAGTAACAATAAAGAAAAAGTATCCTCTGTCGATGATTGATGATCTTTTTGACCAGTTGCGTGGTGCAACTATCTTTTCAAAGATAGATTTGAGATCGGGATATCATCAACTCCATATTAAGGATAGTGACATACCCAAGTCTGCCTTTAGAATGAGGTATGGTCACTATGAGTTCACAGTTATGTCTTTTGGACTAACTAATGCACCAGCTGCATTTATGGAACTCATGAATAGAATCTTTCGACCTTTCCTCAATCAGTGTGTTGTTGTCTTTATAGATGACATTCTGATCTATAGTAGAGATGCTCAACAGCATGAACAACATCTTCGTCATGCTCTAACTTTGCTAAGAGAACACAAGCTTTATGCTAAGTTTAGCAAATGTGAGTTTTGGTTACCGAAAGTATCTTTCCTTAGATACGTGATATCTACTTCGGGTATTTGTGTTGACCCTAAAAAGGAAGAATCTGTCCTACAATGGGAACAGCCAAAGACACCGACGGAAATCCGTAGTTTCTTAGGGTTGGCTGGTTATTACCGAAGGTTCATTAAGAACTTCAGTTCCATAGCCCTACCTTTGACTAAGTTGACCCGGAAGGATGTTCCTTTTGTTTGGAGTGATAAGTGTCAGCAATCCTTCCAGTTGTTGAAGGAGAGGTTGGCAAGTGCACCTGTACTTGTGTTACATGAGCAAGGTAAAGGATACATAGTTTTTTGTGATGCCTCCAAGAATGGACTCGGATGTGTGTTGATGAAGGATAAACAAGTGATTTTTTTTGCTTCTCGAAAGCTTAAGAAACATGAGGAGAATTATCCAACACACTATCTCTACGGAGAGACATTACAGATTTTCACTGATCATAAGAACCTTAAGTATATCTTCTCTCAGCACGAACTTAACATGAGGCAACGTCGCTGGATGGAGTTAATCAAAGACTACGATTGTACAATTGATTACCATCCAGGGAAGGCCAATGTAGTTGCAGATGCTTTGAGTAGGAAATCAGCAACACCAACCTTAGATAGGGCACAACTAAACTCTTTAGTATGCTCTAGGAGAGATATGCTTATCTCCTTAAGGCAAGACAAGTTGTCATAGTTAGCCGGGTTGTTACCTGAGATGCATATAAAACCTACTCTGAGAGAGCAGATCAAGGAGGCACAACAAGTTGATGCTGCAGTTCAGCAGATCAGATCGGAGTTTGGTGATGAGAAACGAGATGGTTTCCATGACTCTGATGACCAAGTAGCCTGTTATCATGGGAGGATGATAGTTCCAGATGTGGATAACTTGAGAAAGTTAGTCCTGGAAGAAGCTCATTCTTCGATGTATGCTATGCATCCAGGAAGCACCAAGATGTATCGAAACTTGAAAGATATGTATTGGTGGCCTGGGATGAAGAAGGATGTTGCTGAATTTGTTATGCGGTGTTCTGTGTGTCAGCAAGTTAAAGCTGAACACCAGAAGCCTGCAGGGACAATGCAACCATTTCCCATACCACAGTGGAAGTGGGATCATGTAACCATGGACTTTGTTGTTGGCCTACCTAGGACAAGCAAAGGGTATGATTCCATTTGGGTAATAGTTGATAGGTTGACAAAGACAGCACATTTCTTACCTATCAAAACATCCTATTCTGCTGAGAGGCTAACACAGTTGTATATTCAGGAGATAGTGCGACTGCACAGAGTTCCAGTCACTATAGTTTCAGACAGGGGTCCCCAGTTTATGAGTCATTTTTGGGAATGACTTCATAAAGCTTTAGGCACCCAATTAAGGTTTAGTGAAGCCTTTCATCCTCATATTGATGGACAGTCTAAAAGGACTATACAGACCTTGGAAGACTTGCTGAGGGCATGTGTTCTCCAGTTTACAGGAAGTTGGGATCTGCAGCTAAGCTTGATAGAGTTTGCCTACAACAATAGCTATCAACATAGCATTGACATGGCACCTTATGAAGCATTATATGGTAGAAGTTGTAGATCACCCCTATGTTGGTATGAAACTGGTGAATATCAACTGTTAGGTCCTGATCTTATGCAACATACCACAGAAAAGATCAAAGTAATACAAAAACAGATCAAGACTGCACAGGATAGGCAGAAATCTTATGTTGACAAGCGTCGTAGACCTTTGGAATTCCAGGTTGGAGACAGAGTGTACCTCAAGGTTTCGCCTTGGAAGGGAGTTCTGAGATTTGGAAGGAAAGGGAAGTTAGTTCCTAGATTTATGGGGCCTTATCCAATCATTGAACGGGTTGGAAAGGTAGCCTATAGACTAGAATTACCACCAGAGTTACAGAGGTTACACCCTGTGTTTCACATTTCTATGTTGAGGAAATGTCACCCTGATACAGAGTCAGTTATAAAAACCTATGGAGGTAGAATTGAATGATGATATATCTTATGAGGAAGGACCAGTGTCAATCCTTGATAATAGAATTAAAAAGTTGAAAAAGAAAGATATAAGTCTTGTGAAAGTCCTCTAGAATCATCGTGGTGTTGAAGAAGCCACATGGGAACTAGAGGAAGAGATGAGAAGGAAATACCCTGCTCTTTTCTCTTAATATGTTTTGTTGATTTTGGGGAGGAAATCCTTGTAAGGGGTGGATAATTTGTAACATCCCTGACCTGGGTTATGAACTAACCCTAGGTGTTTTGCTTAATTATGTAATTAGATACTTGTGATTATCTTTTGAGTATGTAATTAAAGCTCCTGAGGAACATACATTTCCATTTTTGTCCCTTTTGAACAATGTTGTAATATTGTTTTGTAATACAGGGACCTATGTGCAAATTACCCAATTAAAAGGGGTTAACTTGCAAATTTCACATGTTAAGATGTTCCTTTGGTGTTGAGACATCATAAGAATGAATATGATGAAGTATGATGGATTCTCCAAGCTTGGGCACCAAGATGCAGCTTGTGGAGCAATCCTTGTACTTAAAACCCTAGTTTTGGTGTAAAGTGCAATTTACCCAAAATATGGAGTGCAATTGTAAAATACACCTTCTAGAGTATCTTTTATGACTCTTGGCATCATTTAGAGTAAGAATGATGAAGAGGGCACTTCAATTGAATAATCAAATAAGAATGATAACCCTTATAAATTAAATAATCAAGTTATAAGCCTAATAACCCTTCGATATGTGCAACTTAGTAAGAAGTAGGCTTTATTCACCTTTAGACCTTGGGTTTAAGATGAGTTTTGCTTAAGTATGGAAGGGAGAAACGTGGCTTAGAAGAAGGGAAGGACCTAGATGAGAAATGGAGAAACAAGTTGTCCTTATGTTGGAATTTCACCCAAAGTATATATATACACCTTTTCTCACTTAGCAAGGATCGTTTCCTTCACTTCCCTTCTTATCCCCTTGATTAGACCGACTTGGGACAGAGATATGGAGAATAGGAGAATGGCCAAGAAGTTCTAGGTAAGCTTTGATCATCATCTTGCTCTAATTCATGGAGGAAATCATGTTGCAAGGTTGGTTCTATGGTCTTTCTTACTTAGTTCTTCTTTCTAGCCATTCCTTCCAACCAATTCTTGGATAAACAACCTTGGACGACCTGTGGAGCTCAAGATACCATTAAATCTTCGAAGCTTGGAGCTCTATATCTGGTTCTAAGGTGGGTTTTATAACTCTAAACCCTTAAACTTTGTTATGCATCTTTCTTTCTTGCAAAAGTAATTTGTCCTTCTATCCCCCATCCTTCCTTGCTTTCTTGCAACTAAAACCATGAAGAACAGACCTGGATCTGGAGGTAGAAGAAGGGGGGTGTGAATACCAATGCTACTTTATCAAATGGTTTCCCACCCTTTTGGTCCAAATGGTTTGCAAAACCGTTTGGTCTCATGCGGTTTGCAAAACCGTTCAGACTCAAACGGTTTCAAAACCGTTTTAGGGCGTTGACCAAGGGTTTACCATGTGGGATTCCTGTTCATAATTATGTTAGTTAATAACCCACCAAATTTTATAGGTTAACTCTCAAGGAATTAGGAGTTAAAGGCTAATCAATTAGGTAAACCTAATTGGATTAAGTGCTGATTTCCAACCTGATTAACTTGACCTTTTTGGGCAAACGGTTTTATAACCGTTTGAGGGCGTTTACCAAGGGTTGACCATTTGGGATACTGTTCATAATTATGTTAGTTAATAACCCACCAAATTTGATAGGTTAACTCTCAAGTAATCGGGAGTTAAAGGTTAATCAATTAGGTAAACCTAATTGGATTAAGTGCTGATTTTCCAACCTGATTAACTTGAACTTTTTGGGCAAACGGTTTAAAAACCGTTTGAGGACGTTGACCAAGGGTTAACTGTTTGAGATTCCTGTTCATAATTATGTTGGTTAATAACTCACCAAATTTTATAGGTTAATTCCAATGTAATCATGAGTTGAAGGCTAATCAATTAGGTAAACCCTAATTTGGATTAAGTGCTGACTTTCAACTTGATTGATTTGACTTTTTGGGTTTTTTGCCCAAACATTTTCAAAATTGTTTGGGGATCACCCAAACGGTCTCAAGACCGTTTGGGGGTCACCCAAGACCGTTTGAAGGTCTAGGGTAAAGTATGGATATGTGTTTGAAGATCCAAAGATGTGGTATGAACCCTAATCGGCTAAGTGCTGATTTTGCAAGTGATGAGTTGATTGTTTTGGGTTGATTGGCCCAAACGGTTTCAAAACCATTTGGGGATCACCCAAATGGTCTCAAGACCGTTTGGGGATCACCAAAGACCGTTTGGAGGTCTGGGCTTAAGTATAGTTGACCAATTGAAGGTCCAAAGGTACACAATTACAAAGCAATCAATTGCTGATTTGATGATCAACTCAATAGCTCAAACCCTAATGATTTTTCACTAAACTCCAAGGGTTGGGTGAGCCAAACGGTCTGAAGACCGTTTGGATGTCACCCAAGACCGTTTGGAGGTCTAGGAGTGAGTATGGTTAACAATCGATGATCCAATGATACTAAGTTGGAGTGTAATCAATTGCTGATTTGGTGATCAATCCAATGATCCAAACCTTAATTGGTTGACTTAGATTTTGATGATATGATGGGCAAACGGTCTCAAGACCGTTTGGAGGTTATCCAAATGATCCTAATACCGTTTGGGGTCAGGTCATGTCCAAATTGAATGATGGTTCAATGGGTTCAAATCAATTAGACCCACACTGAAATATGTTGAAGGGTTATTGATTCCAAACCCTAATTCAATTGATTTAAATCATAATTGAAGATCAACTGAGGGTCAATTGAGGGTCAAATCAGTTGAAGGTTGACCTATTAAACTCATTTGAAGTATGAGTATAGGTCCAATTGATGATTGGTCCCATGAATTCAATGATTGAAGGAATCAACATTGGAAACCCTAATTCAATTGGATACCTTATGAAGTGGAGGTCCAATGTGATTGAATCTTTGAGAATTAAGATGATGAATGTTCTATTGATCCAATAATGATTAGTAATGATAATCAATGAAGGTACAAAGGTTGAAACCCTAATAATACCTAAGTGATTAGAACCAATTAAAGGGATAATTCTTAATTGCTTATAGAATTAATAGCTTGATACACTATGTTAAACATAGTTGTATGTACTTGATTGAAGGGTTGATGTGACCTAATCAAGTTGAAAGGATGAAAGATTAGAATACATATATATATAAATATGAATCATGTAGTGATCTTCTGTAGCACGACCGTGCAAGGGAGCATGGCCGTGGTAGCCTTAACTTGCACGACCGTGCAAGGGAGCACGGCCGTGGTAGCCTTACTTTTTGGGCAAACGGTTTCAAAACCATTTGAGATTGTTGACCAAGTGTTGACCGTTTGAGATTACTGTTCCTAATGATGTTGATTATTAACTCACCAAATTTGATGGATTAATTCCCAAGTAATCATCGTCAGGAATAGGTGATGGTGAAACGGGTGCCCGCGACAAAACCAAGAGCACATATTTTGAATATGTGGGGGTAAATGGGTGAAAATATCCTTACGTCCTCTTGAAGAGATTGTTGGAAGGTAAACAAGAAACCTCTCAATCCTTCATGAATATGTCGGGACGGATGTATCACAAATCACCCAATGATACTTAATGTTGGATCTAGGAGATAAATAAGAAATCTCTCAGTTCGAGAGGTTAAGGCAAGGTTTGATGAACATTAGTGAGTACGAAGCTAAGTTCATGGAGTTGCTGCGGTTTTGTCCGAATATGGCTGCTACAAATGAAGAAAGGATCAGGCAGTTTGAGAAAGGGTTGAATGCTGAGTTGACTGCTCCCGTGTCTGCCCTAGAGAACCGGGAGTGGTTTGCTACCTTCGTTGAGTCAGTCTGAAGGATAGAGAGGTCCATAGCAGAGAAGAGGCAAACCCATAAGAGATATCCTCAGTTCCAGGGATCTTCATCTAGAGACTTCAAGAATCCTAGATTTTCTGCGCCTATACCACCACCACCTAGACCTAGTGCTCAGACACAGTGGACACTGAGTAGAGGTAGAGGACGAAGCCTACCGCTACAAGGGGCTCGCAGTTCAGCATCTATGTCAGTTACAGGACCACCCAGACCACAACAACAAGATAGAAGTTGTTATATATGTGGAAAATGGGGCATCTGATGAAAGACTGTAGAGCTAGACCAGCAAGTGTAACCCAACCACAGAGGCAGGGTCAGCAAGGATCGCAGAGAAGACAGTTTCCAAGAGGATCTAGAGGGCGTGGACAAGCGTCCCAAGCTGGATCGTCAACACTGAATCAACCACAAGCAACAACAAGATTCTATGCAATGAATCCACCTGATGCAGTGATCAACCCTCGGGTTGTGGAAGGTCAGATGAAGTTGTTGTATTCTGATATGTCTACATCCTGCATTGTATCTGTTTTGATTGATCTGGGTGCTACACACTCCTTTATCACTCGAAGGATGATTCGTAACTGCAATATGACAGTTAGTCATAGAGCAGATAGTCTGTTGCTAGAGACTCCATTGAGAGGGTCTGCTGTGTTACAGGAGGTATGCTCTTCCTACATCCTTTTCTTTTCTGAACACCGCATTCAATTGGATCTTATATCACTTGAGATGCAAGAATTTAACATAATCCTTGGGATGGATACCTTGGAAAGGTATAAGGTAGTTTTGGATTGTGAATCCAAGCAAGATGTGTTTGCTGATGAAAGCGACACATGGATCTTTCAAGGAGAGAGAAAGATCCTACCCACATGTCTTGTGTCAGCTATGGTTGCTGAGAAGTTGATGAGGCGAGGATATTGTGCATTCTTAGCCCATGTGGTATATACTACCATGGAGAGTCCTAACCCTACTGAAGTTCCTGTAGTCAGGGAATTTGAAGATGTATTTCCTAAAGAACTTCCAGGTGTGCCACCGCCTCGGGAAATTGATTTTGAAATCAATTTGATCCCAGACACACAACGTATAGCACAAAAACCGTATAGGATGGTGTCTGCTGAGATGGCAGAACTCAAGAAACAACTGCAGGAGTTGCTTGAGAAGGGTTTCATCTGACCGAGTACTTCACCCTGGGGTGCTCCAGTCCTTTTCGTTAAAAAGAAAGACGGTTCAATGCGGTTGTGCATTGACTACAGACAATTAAATAAAGTAACAATAAAGAATAAGTATCCTCTGCCGAGGATTGATGATCTTTTTGACCAGTTGCATGGTGCAACTATCTTCTCAAAGATAGATTTGAGATCAGGATATCATCAACTCTGTATTAAGGACAGTGACATACCCAAGTCTGCCTTTAGAACGAGGTATGGTCACTATGAGTTCACAGTTATGTCGTTTGGACTAACTAATACGCCGGCTGCATTTATGGAACTCATGAATAGAATCTTCCGACCTTTCCTCAATCAGTGTGTTGTTGTCTTTATAGATGACATTCTGATCTATAGTAGAGATGCTCAACAGCATGAACAACATCTTCGTCAGGCTCTAACTTTGCTAAGAGAACGCAAGCTTTATGCTAAGTTTAGCAAGTGTGAGTTTTGGTTACCGGAAGTATCTTTCCTTGGACGTGTGATATCTGCTTTGGGTATTCATGTTGACCCTAAAAAGGTACAATCTGTCCTACAATGGGAACAACCGAAGACACCGACGGAAATCTGTAGTTTCTTAGGATTGGCTGGTTATTACCGAAGGTTCATTAAGAACTTCAGTTGCATAGCCCTACCTTTGACTAAGTTGACCCGGAAGGATGTTCCTTTTGTTTGGAGTGATAAGTGTCAGAAATCCTTTCAGTTGCTGAAGGAGAGGTTGAAAAGTGCACATGTACTTGTGTTACCTGAGCAAGGTAAAGGATACATAGTTTTCTGTGATGCTTCTAAGAATGGACTCGTATGTGTGTTGATGAAGGATAAACAAGTGATTTCTTTTGCTTCTCGACAGCTTAAGAAACATGAGGAGAATTATCCAACACATGATCTGGAGCTAGCTGCTGTAGTTCATGCCTTGAAGATATGGAGACACTATCTCTACGGAGAGACATTCTAGATTTTCACTGATCATAAGAACCTTAAGTATATCTTCTCTCAGCACAAACTTAACATGAGGCAACGTCACTGGATGGAGTTAATCAAAGACTACGATTGTACAATTGATTACCATCCAGGTAAGGCCAATGTAGTTGCATATGCTTTGAGTAGGAAATCAGCAACACCAGCCTTAGATAGGGCACAACTAAACTCTTTAGTATGCTCTAGGAGAGATATGCTTATCTCCTTAAGGCAAGACAGTGTACAATTGAAGGTGTCATTGTTAGCCGGGTTGTTAGCTGAGATGCATATAAAACCTACTCTGAGAGAGCAGATCAAGGAGGCACAACAAGTTGATGTTGTAGTTCGGCAGATCAGATCAGAGTTTGGTGATGAGAAACGAGATGGTTTCCATGACTCTGAAGACCAAGTAGTCTGTTATCATGGGAGGATGATAGTGCCAGATGTGGATAACTTGAGAAAGTTAGTCCTGGAAGAATCTCATTCTTCGATGTATTCTATGCATCCAGGAAGCACCAAGATGTATCGAAACTTGAAAGATATGTATTGGTGGCCTGGGATGAAGAAGGATGTTGCTGAATTTGTTATGCGGTGTCCTGTGTGTCAGCAAGTTAAAGCTGAACACCAGAAGCCTGCAGGGACAATGTAACCATTTCCCATACCACAGTGGAAGTGGGATCATATAATCATGGACTTTGTTGTTGGCCTACCTAGGACAAGCAAAGGGTATGATTCCATTTGGGTAATAGTTGATAGGTTGACAAAGACAGCACATTTCTTACCTGTCAAAACAACCTATTCTGCAGAGAGGCTAGCACAGTTGTATATTCAGGAGATAGTGCGAATGCACGGAGTTCCAGTCACTATAGTTTCAGACAAGGGTCCCCAGTTTATGAGTCATTTTTGGGAACGACTTCATAAAGCTTTAGGCACCCAATTAAGGTTTAGTACAACCTTTCATCCTCATACTGATGGACAGTCTGAAAGGACTATACAGACCTTGGAAGACCTACTGAGGGCATGTGTTCTCCAGTTTATAGGAAGTTGGGATCTGCACCTAAGCTTAATAGAGTTTGCCTACAACAATAGCTATCAACATAGCATTGACATGGCACCTTATGAAGCTTTATATGGTAGAAGTTGTAGATCACCCCTATGTTGGTATGAAACTAGTGAATATCAACTGTTAGGTCCTGATCTTGTGCAGCAGACCACAGAAAAGATCAAAGTAATACAACAACAGATCAAGACTGCACAAGATAGGCAGAAATCTTATGTTGACAAGCGTCATAGACCTTTGTAATTCCAGGTTGGAGACAGAGTGTACCTCAAGGTTTCGCCTTGGAAGGGAGTTCTGAGATTTGGAAGGAAAGGGAAGTTAGATCCTAGATTTATGGGGCCTTATCCAATCATTGAACGGGTTGGAAAGGTAGCCTATAGACTAGAATTACCACCATAGTTACAGAGGTTACACCATGTGTTTCACATTTCTATGCTGAGGAAATGTCACCCTGATATTGGAAGGGAGTTCTGAGATTTGGAAGGAAAGGGAAGTTAGCTCCTAGATTTATGGGGCCTTATCCAATCATTGAACGGGTTGGAAAGGTAGCCTATAGACTAGAATTACCACCAGAGTTACAGAGGTTACACCCTGTGTTTTACATTTCTATGTTGAGGAAATGTCACCCTGATACAGAGTTAGTTCTAAAAACCTATGGAGGTAGAATTGAATGATGATATATCTTATGAGGAAGGACCAGTGTCAATCCTTGATAACAGAATTAAAAAGTTGAAAAAGAAAGATATAAGTCTTGTGAAAGTCCTCTGGAATCATCGTGGTGTTGAAGAATCCACATGGTAACTAGAGGAAGAGATGAGAAGGAAATACCCTGCTCTTTTCTCTTAATATGTTTTGTTGATTTCGGGGACGAAATCCTTGTAAGGGGTGGATAATTTGTAACATCCCTAACCTGGGTTATGAACTAACCCTAGGTGTTTTGCTTAATTATGTAATTAGATACTTGTGATTATCTTTTGAGTATGTAATTAAAGCTCCTGAGGAACATACATTTCCATTTTTGTCACTTTTGAACAATGTTGTAATATTGTTTTGTAATACAGGGACCTATGTGCAAATTACCCAATTAAAAGGGGTTAACTTGCAAATTGCACATGTTAAGATGTTCCTTTGGTGTTTATACATCATAAGAATGAATATGATGAAGTATGATGGATTCTCCAAGCTTGGGCACCAAGATGCAGCTTGTGGAGCAATCCTTGTACTTAAAACCCTAGTTTTGGTGTAAAGTGCAATTTACCCAAAATATGGAGTGCAATTGTAAAATACACCTTCTAGAGTATCTTTTATGACTCTTGGCATCATTTAGAGTAAGAATGGTGAAGAGGGCACTTCAATTGAATAATCAAATAAGAATGATAACCCTTATAAATTAAATAATCAAGTTATAAGCCTAATAACCCTTCTATATGTGCAACTTAGTAAGAAGTTGGCTTTCTTCACCTTTAGACCTTGGGTTTAATATGAGTTTTTCTTAAGTATGGAATGGATAAACGTGGCTTAGAATAAGGGAAGGACCTAGATGAGAAATGGAGAAACAAGTTGTCCTTATGTTGGAATTTCACCCAAAGTATATATACACCTTTTCTCACTTAGCAAGGATCGTTTCCTTCACTCCCCTTCTTATCCCCTTGCTTAGACCGACTTAGGACAGAGCTATGGAGAAGAGGAGAACGGCCAATCAGTTCTAGGTAAGCTTTGATCATCATTTTTCTCAAATTCATGGAGGAAATCATGTTGCAAGGTTGGTTCTATGGTCTTTCTTACTTAGTTCTTCTTTCTAGCCATTCCTTCCAACCAATTCTTGGAGAAACAACCTTGGACGACCTGTGGAGCTCAATACACCATTAAATATTTGAAGCTTGGAGCTCTAGATCTGGTTCTAAGGTGGGTTTTATAACTCTAAACCCTTAAACTTTGTTATGCATCTTTCTTTCTTGCAAAAGTAATTTGTCCTTCTTTCCCCCATCCTTCCTTGCTTTCTTGCAACTAAAACCATGAAGAACAGACCTAGATCTGGAGGTAGAAGAAGGGGGCGTGAATACCAATGCTACTTTATCAAACGGTTTCCCACCCTTTTGGTCCAAACGGTTTGCAAAACCGTTTGGGACCAAACGGTTTCAAAACCGTTTGGTCTCATGCGGTTTGCAAAACCGTTTAGACTCAAATGGTTTCAAAACCATTTGAGGGCATTGACCAAGGGTTGACCGTTTGGGATTTCTGTTCATAATTATATTATTTAATAACCCACCAAATTTTATAGGTTAACTCTCAAGGAATCAGGAATTAAAGGCTAATCAATTAGGTAAACCTAAATGGATTAAGTGCTGATTTCCAACCTGATTAACTTGACCTTTTTTGGAAAACGGTTTTAAAACCATTTGACGGCGTTGACCAAGGGTTTACCGTTTGGGATTCCTGTTCATAATTATGTTAGTTAATAACCCACCAAATTTTATAGGTTACCTCTCAAGGAATCAGGAGTTAACGGCTAATCAATTAGGTAAACCTAATTGGATTAAGTGCTGATTTTCCAACCTGATTCACTTGAACTTTTTGGGCAAACGGTTTCAAACCCGTTTGAGGACGTTGACCAAGGGTTGTCGTTTGATATTCCTGTTCATAATTATGTTGGTTAATAACTCACCAAATTTTATAGGTTAATTTCAAAGGAATCATGAGTTGAAGGCTAATCAATTAGGTAAACCCTAATTTGGATTAAGTGCTGACTTTCAACTTGATTGATTTGACTTTTTGGGTTTTCTTGCCCAAACGGTTTCAAAACCGTTTGGGGATCACCCAAACAGTCTCAAGACCATTTTGGGGTCACCCAAGACCATTTTAAGGTCTAGGGTCATGTATGGATATGTTTTTGAAGATCCAAAGATGTGGTATGAACCCTAATCGGCTAAGTGCTGATTTTGCAAGTGATGAGTTGATTGTTTTGGGTTGATTGGCCCAAACAGTTTCAAAACCATTTGGGGATCACCCAAACGGTCTCAAGACCGTTTGAGGATCACCCAAGACCGTTTCGAGGTCTGGGGTTAAGTATAGTTGACCAATTGAAGGTCCAAAGGTACACAATTACAAAGCAATCAATTGCTGATTTGATGATCAACTCAATAGCTCAAACCCTAATGATTTTTCACTAGAATCCAAGGGTTGGGTGAGCCAAACGGTCTCAAGACCATTTGGAGATCATACAAATGGTCTCAAGACCGTTTGGAGGTCACCCAAGACCGTTTGGAGGTCTAGGGTTGAGTATGGTTAAGCAATCGATGATCCAATGATACTAAGTTGGAGTGTAATCAATTGTTGATTTGGTGATCAATCCAATGATCCAAACCTTAATTGGTTGACTTATATTTTGATGATATGATGGGAAAATGGTCTCAAGACCGTTTGGAGGTCATCCAAATTATCCTAAGACCGTTTGGGGTGAGGTCATGTCGAAATTGAATGATGGTTCAATGGGTTCAAATCAATTAGACCCACACTGAAATATGTTGAAGGGTTATTGATTCCAAACCCTAATTCGATTGATTTAAACCCTAATTGAAGATCAACTGAGGGTCAATTGAGGGTCAAATCAGTTGAAGGTTGACCTATTAAACTCATTTGAAGTATGAGTATAGGTCCAATTGATGATTGGTCCCATGAATTCAATGATTGAAGGAATCAACATTGGAAACCCTAATTCAATTGGATACCTTATGAAGTGGAGGTCCGATGTGATTGAATCTTTGAGAATTAAGATGATGAATGTTCTATTGATCCAATAATGATTAGTAATGATAATCAATGAAGGTACAAAGGTTGAAACCCTAATAATACCTAAGTGATTAGAACCAATTAAAGGGAGAATTCTTAATTGCTTATAGGATTAATAGCTTGATACACTATGTTAAACATAGTTGTATGTATTTGATTGAATGGTTGATGTGACCTAATCAAGTTGAAAGGATGAAAGATTATAATACATATATATAAATATGAATCATGTAGTGATCTTCTGTAGCACGACCGTGCAAGGGAGCATGGCTGTGGTAGCCTTAACTTGCATGACCGTGTAAGGGAGCACGGCCGTGGTATCCTTACTTTGCATAACCGTGCAAGGTGGCATGGCCGTGGTGTCCTATAAAGAAATTGAAAAGTTTTGGTATTGTTCTAAGACTGTTATATATGCATGTCCTTAATTGTATTAGTCATACAGGTTGATATTATGAGGTGATCATAGCCAGGTAAGAGTTATGATGTCATATTCCTTGAAAACAATTATAAGCTTTTAGAGTAATGATATGTGAAAAGTATATGCATTGCTTTAATCATGGTCATGTTGTTAGATGACTTGATGCTTATATGTCACTTGGTAGCAAGTGTTATGATAATCTGAGGGTTTGAATAACCATGTTCCTGAATCATATGATGAGATGGTTAAGAATTAATATCCATATGATAACTAATGTGAGTTAAACTTGATACATTTAGTATTCTTCTTTTATAGTAGTGGTTTAATGATTAATGATTGAGAACATGCTTGATGCTAAAATAATGTTAAAATGTACCTAAATAATCAAGTATAATCATATCATGTAGAGCCCTGATCATAGATCCATCTTGTCAGAAGCCAAATGATGGTGAAACAAGTTTTCCTAAGGGAACTCCTGGAACACATACTTTTGAGCATGTGGGGGTTTATGGACGTGAATATCCTTACGTCCTAATGTAGGAATTTATGTAGGATGTACGTTAATCCATCAATCCTTCATTATGTTTTTATGACGAGGTGATGTTTCACTAATCTCCTGAGGGAATCTTTAATGCCGCATCGATGAGCGATAAACAAGAAATCCCTCGATGGCGAAGAGAGTACAGAATGCCACTGTGACTCTAAATAGCGAAGCTGCCAGAATACCCTGGGAAGCTATTGTAGCAGAGACATGAGATGTCCTACATGTTGATCCTCACACTGACTGAGGAAGATGAGGTCATAAGAATCCGGCTCTTTTGATGGCCTATGTATGATACCGATGTGATTTTATAATGGTCGGTTGGAGTATGAGCGGTATACCTCATCTCTGTAGGGCATAATAATGATTGAAAATCATAATCAGCCGTGTAGCATAACTTCTTAGGTTGAACTACGAGAAACAATGATTGATGTTACATTGTTTATAATATTCTAGCCATGTGATTAGTATACATGTTCTTCATTTTCCTTATTGAAATAATTGCTTAAGTAAATGTTGTCATACTTAATACCAAATCTGTGGTTGAATGTCTTAAAGAGTATATTGCTTATGTTAATCCTTTATTGCTATAACAAAGCTTCTGGCGGAGAGTTATAACTCTCGCTGGGACAATTATTCAAATTGTCTCACCCCCGTGGGTTTCGACTTTTTAGGTGGACATCGAGGATGGAGGAACCAATTTGAGGGTGGGCAGTATCAGCAGCAGCAACACCAGGGGCAGCAGTGAATCTCAGGTGGAGATACTGACTGCCGAGTCTCGTAGATAGTATGTCTTATGTCATCTATGTACTCTCATGTCCTAGGAGTCAGTAGATCTGAGGTTTTTGGCTTAGTGCCTCGAGATTTTATATCTTGCCTTCTTCAGATAATAAGGCAATGGATGTATGTAATCACAGAGATGTAATGTCAAGCCATGATGTAAACTGTTTACCTTGATTTCTTATAAAGCAGTTATGGTTTAAAGTTCTTTTCCAAAAAGTTTTAAAATTTAGTGATTTTTCATTATTCCGCTGCTAATAATTCGCTTCCGCATTAGTTAATCTCATTTTTCGCGACGGGTCGTCTCATAGATCATGAAACCCTAATCATGAACATAAACCCTAATTGATGGGGCTATTGAGTTCTAACCCTAGTTGAGGGTGATTCCATGTAAAACCCTAGTTGAGGGTGATTCCATGTGAAACCCTAGTTGAAGGTGATTCCATGAGAAACCCTGACTATGTATTAACATCACATGATATTCTAATATTATGTTGTGATGAGAGGCCCTAAGAAGGGTGAAGGTTTATGATAAATGGGGAACCCTAACCCTGATTTGGGTAAAGGGAATGATAAGCCATGTTTGATAGTAAACCCTAATTCCTGATAAAGGAATAATGGTGTTACTGTTGTGCCACATGATGTGATGAATAACTTGTATGTCTGTTATCATGCTTAATAACCATGCAAGTATGATGAGATGATGAATATAGCCAGGTTTGAGCTGTGACATTTATATAATAAATGTTGATTGGCCTTAAGTGCCTTAATGTTGTTGTTGCTTAGTAAAAGTAACAATGTACATGGATTCTATGAGTCATATGAGTAAGTTGTTGCCTAGGAAGAGGTGACAAGATATTTCTGTGGCCTTGTGAGCCATGTGTGATGCTTGTGTAACATGTATCATGAATACCTTGGTCAGACGACCTAAAGGTGATAGTTACCTAATAAATGGTAATGATGCTCGATGATGAGTTCAGGGTTTGAATACCCAGAACCATATGATTATGGTGATGAGAATGTGAAGGGATGAGAATTCCCAGTTTTGAAATGAGGGACTGAGTTCCCAAGGTCTTTGAAAGACTGATAAGTATCTGATGAAAATGGTACATGTATCTTTATAGCATTGTTTTAATAAGTCTTGTTTGAGAACTTGGCTGATGCTAAAAGAATATGAGAATGTACTTAATTAATCAAGTGAAATATTTTCATGTAGAAGCCCTGACCATAGATCCATCATCATCAGGAACAGGTGATGGTGAAACGGGTGCTCCGCGGCAAAACTCGGAATGCATATTTTGAATATGTGGGGGTAAATGGGTGAAAAATATCCTTACGTCTGGTGAAGAGATTGAGGGAAGGTAAATAACAAACCTCTCAATCCTTCATGTGTCCATCTGGATGTATCACTAATCTCCCGATGATTGGGATAGATGTCGTACACATCTCCCCATAATACTTATGTTGGGTCGATGGAGATAAACATTAAATCTCTCGATGGCCAATGAGAGTGTAGTTGACGTTGTAACTCTATAGCGAAGTTCCAATATACCTTGGAAAGCTATTTTGAGCAGCCGACACAGTCTTGCTTGTTGTCCCGCACTGACCGAGACGTGAGAGGTCATGGGAATCCGGCTCTTTCGTAGACCTATGTATGGTACCAATTTCGACTTTGCAGTGGTCGGTTGGATTATGAGCGGTATACCTCATCTCCTCAGGGCATAAGTGTGTTTGTAAAATGAAATCATCCATATAGCATATTTGCTTAAGGATTGAATACGGAAATTCATTAGTTGATGTTACATTTCTGTTATATATCTATAGTTCATTGATGTTATTCATATCTATTGTATTGATTACAAGTATATGGATGAACTATGAGTCTACCATGAGTAGATGTAATGTTATCCTTGAAAAGAAGAGATTACTTCACTTTGTTCATACAAGTGACTTACCTACTGTTGATTAAATATATAAATCTTTCTGCTCAGTTTATTTTAATAAACTGCTATAACAATGTTTTAGCGGAGAGTTATATCTCCTGCTGGGGCAATTTACAATTGTCTCACCCCCGTGGGATCCAACTTTTTAGGTGGACGCGGACAAAGAAGCAGAATCCCATTGTAGGGAATGGACATCAGCAGTAACAGCATGGACAACAGTAATATCTCAGGTGGAGATATTGCCTGTTAAGTTATGTAGTTAGAAAGTCCTATGTGTCATCTCTGTACTCTCAGGTCCTCGGAGTTTTTAATTAGTGTTTTTGATAAATCGATTTGAGGTTTTGGCTTGATGCCTCGAGATTCATGTGTTGTCTATATATAAAGTTTATAAGGCAGTTGATGTTGTAGTCTCTGAAAAGAGATGGTACAGGTTATGTACGTTTGAACCAGAATGTAAATGTATACAATGGTTCTTGATGGAGAACACTTCCTATGTATGGATCTCTTTGCAAAAAAATTTAATTTTTAGTGATTTTTAGTAATCCGCTGCAAATAATTCGCTTCCACATTAGTTAATCTTGTTTTCATGAGACAGATGTCACAGTAACTGTCTATGATAGAGTAGTAAACCATCGATTCACTTTGTAAGGAATATGAAGAACATGGATATCATTTACCCATCATACTATACCAACATCTCAAGCTTATCTTGTGATACTATTACCATGGTATAACATCAATGAATCATCCTCATTTCTATCTATTGGCCTCAACCAATCTGATAGCTAGGTATTAGATTGCACTAATCATGTGAATATACATCATTATATTATGTCCAGGTATTGGGCTATGCCAATCCTGTGAAATCATGTACAGGTATTGGATTGTCCCAATCCTGTAAATGTTGCAACAATGTATTGAATTATGCCAATCGTGTGAAATTATATCTAGGTATTGGATTGTCCCAATCATGTGAAGTGTTGCATCCAACAATTGGATTATGCCAATCCTATGAAATTATATCCAAGTATTGGGTTGTCCCAATCCTGTGAATTGTTGCATTTAGGTATTGGATTATGCCAATCCTGTAAAATTATATCCAGGTATTGGGTTGTCCCAATCCTGTGAAGTGTTGCATCCATGTATTGGATTATGCCAATCCTGTGAAATTATATCTAGGTATCGGGTTTTCCCAATCCTGTGAAGTGTTGCATTTAGGTATTGGATTATGCCAATCCTGTGAAATTATATCCAGGTTTTGGGTTGTCCCAATCCTGTGAAGTGTCACATCCAAGTATTGGATTATGCCAATCCTGTGAAATTATATCCAGATATTGGGTTGTCGCAATCCTATGAAGTGTTGCATCCAGGTATTGGATTATGCCAATCCTGTGAAATTATATCCAGGTATTGGGTTGTCCCAATCCTGTGAAGTGTTACATCTAGATATTGGATTATGCCAATGCTGTGAAATTATATCTAGGTATTGGGTTGTCCCAATCTTGTGAAGTGTTGCATCCATGTATTGGATTATGCCAATCCTATGAAATTATGTCCAGGTATTGGATTATACCAATCCTGTAAAACTAAATCAAGGTATTGGATGATATGAATTCTATGATACCATGGCCATATTGCTAAGGATTTCATAGTATTGGAATACCTTTATGTTCCCCTTTCACTTTCATTGTGGGATATCAATCCCTTAAACTCATCACTGAATACCACATCACCTTTACTAGGTATTATACCTTGGCCAAGCCATCATACTTATTCACATCATTTATGTAATACAAGTATTCCTCTTATCTCATTTAAGCATATTCATAACACTATAGCCCTTCTTTGGATATAAGCATAATGCATGTATGATCAAGATTTCATTATTTTTATTGTAACAATTTATTATTTTTAGGCTATTGAGTTTCCATTTCCTAGTTTATTTTGAATATTATCATGTCTTACATGAGACTTTTATAAACATCTTGTTACCTCTCACTAGGCAACAACTATTCTCATGGCTCACAAGGCCCATTAAACATCTTGTTACCTATCACTAGGAAACAACTAATCACATGGCTCACAAGGCCCATTAAACATCTTGTTACCTCTCACTAAGAAACAACTAATCACATGGCTCAGAAGGCCCATTAAACATCTTGTTACCTCTCACTAGGCAACAACTAATCACATGGCTCACAAGGCCCATTAAACATCTTGTTACCTCTCACTAGGCAACAACTAATCACATGGCTCACAAGGACCATTAAACATCTTGTTAACTTTCAATAGGAAACAACTATCTCTAGGTCATAAGACCTATATAATCGGTATTATATGGTACATCATAGCTCATACTTAGCTATGCTCATTATCTCATGCTACCAGCATGGTTTCAATATGGTTAAGGTTTCCCCTTTATTAACCAATTGTAGTTTCAAATCACATCATTACCCTTCATTAGGGTTAAGGTTTCCCTTTTTAAGTCGACTAGGGTTTTCAAGTACATTCATTAAGAATCACAACCCTAATTCAGACTCCACACATACCAGGAGTATCAATGTATACTCATTACATGAGTATTAAACAAGTGTGATTTTCTCTTTCATCCTTACTAGGATATTGATTTCATCATACTTCATTAGGTTGGCTCAATCCTTCTCTCAAGGTACATTGGCCCATATTTATCAAAATGCATTAAACCCTTCATGTCTTAAATTATCATTTGACATAGCATACTACATGTATCACTCAACCAAGTGTATTAGATTGAGGTACTTCCTCCATATCGGGTATAGAGGTGTGGGTATGCATCCATATCTGGTATAGAGGTGTATCCTCATCACCATACCATGCATCCATATCAGATTACTCAACCTTAGGGGTTTGCATATCGAGTTTCACAATACTAGAGTAGTGTAATTGCATTGGTTTTTTTGGCAGATGTGTTATTTCCTTTCGAGAAGATGTGATATTTCCTTTTTTTTTGGATGGAAAGGAACCTCATACCCAGGCAAGATGTGTGATTCTTGGGCCATGTTTTATATATTTGGGTGATTGGCAATATTCCTTTCTCTATCAGGTTTCAAGTTTATGAGACTTGGTCACCTTTGTGTTTATATTGTTCTAGGGTTATGTTTATCTCACATGCATGCAGGTTGATGATATGGGTTGTGTGCCCTAATTCTTTACATGTGCTTGTGTGGTACAATCTTCATGTTTTATTAATTACAAGTATTCTTTTGTTATCATATGATTTCAATTCCATTTCTCTTGATACCCATTTGGGTGGTCCTTATCCTTTCTATGGGAAGCCTTTTATATTTGATGTCCTTTATTCCATATATTGCTCAATTTTCGATTTAGTATGCACATACTGGCCTTTGCTGATGTCATCTATTTTCTCTTTTTGCTGGGGTATGCTTCCAACCCTAGGTGAAGGACTTGGATGATAAGGCATGAAGTTTTGGACTTGGTTAAGGAGTTAAAGCTTGGAGACAAAGTTGTTATGGTTTAGATTTCCCTCTACTAGATCCTTATGTTGAGTTATACATGTAAAATTTGTGTGGAGATTATGATGTTCTTTTGTAACCTTGTGAGAAAATGAATATAGTCAACATTTTTATCCTGCTGCTATACTTTGGTTGTTTTGAATATCATTTGTTGAAGTTTGAAAATTTTTCACCTATTCTTCAAATCTTTAGTAAGGGGGTGATCCCGCCTCCTTACACTTCCTAACATCTTTTTGGATCCTAGCATCTTGTGCATATCCATAACCACAAAATCGATAGGATAGATGAACTTATTGACTTTGACTGAAACATCTTCTCATATCCCATTAGGCCTTACAATTGATGTGTCCTCCAACTGTATTGTGACAGACATCTTTATTGGTTTCTTCAATCCCACATTTCTAAAGGTAAATAGAGATGTGAGACTTATGCGCACCCTAGAGTTACACTAAGCTTGTTGGATATGTTTGATACCTATGGAACAAGGAATATAGAAGGATCTTGAGTCTTTTTTGTTCATCAAAAACCTTCTCTGGATCATAGAACTAACCACTTCATCAACACACAAGACATTTGTATCTTTTATCTGTCTTTTCTTATTGATGATATCCATTAGGAATCCTTCATATACATGTATCTATTATATCACCTCCATGAGTGGGATGTTGATGTGGATCTTTCAGAAGGCGTCTAAGAATTTCTTGAATTGTGTTTCCTACTTTATAAGCTTCAGACTATCTAAGAATGGCACATGTGACTTCTCTGCATGCCTAAATGGGGGAATATATGACACATTAGGGAACTCCTCCTCTAAGCTTGCAACAATGCCCACCTTCTAGGAAAGAATCTGATACATCTCCTGTGGATGGGATGGCCTATAGATGCTTCTCATTGATTGTGGGTGCTTCCTTGTTGACCATGACTATTCCATTTTGAAGTAGAACTTTCACCTATTCTTGGTGTACAAACATCACCTTTTCTGGAACTAGGAGTATGGACATAACAATGGTGGAACCTTGAAGTTCCTTATCATATAAAACCAGTACATATGGAATGTACTTGTTGCTTTTTGTGGATACTACATTCATTGAGGTTTGAGAATGCCTTGGTGTTCCACATCCTTCTTATTTGTCTCTATCACTACAAGGACTAGTGTGACTGTGAACATGAATGAAATTAGTAGTTTCTTGCATTCTTGTTAATCACCTAGATTGCATGACTATTTTATCCTAAGCAAAGGAACTTTGAAATTTATTTAGCCACCTAAGACTCGACTTTTACTTAGTTAAGAAAACTGAAAGGTAGATATGCATAGAATTTAAGTTACATGAAAGAAAATAAACAAAAATAAATAAAGTAGAATTCATCAAAGACCTCTAATTGACATAAGGGGTTTCAAGCCATGTAACTACGAAATTGGTACTCTATGTGCCTCATTCTTGGACATGGACAACCCTTAAATACCTTACCATTGGATCAATGTGAACTTTACAATGTTATATTAATTTCACTAAATCTTAAATGTTACATGTTTGATTGTTTTTATATGACACTTTTCTGATGACCCATGAGTACGATGATTGTGATGATGATCACCATGAGGGTGGGGTGCCATGTTACAATATAAGTTTTACAATATATCTAGCTATATGTCCATTTTGTAAGTTATATATATATTTTACTAGGACCCCTATCTTGTTGATATTACTGATGAAGGTGCATGCATTCATCCTCTATACCTCCATATAAGGTGCCAGATTTCTAATCTAGTTTCTTTGTGAGTTTGTCCATCTTAGCCTTCAGCTCAATGATCTCCCTTGATCCCATAGCACTTTTAATTATGGCTGGTGCTTCTTTCTTGTCACCCCAGTACTAATTCTTGGCCATGTTGTTTAGAATCTCATGACACCTCGTAGCCTTATTGTTTAGAAAGAAACATGCACCTGCCCTGTCAAGTATAGTCTCCCCATTGTGCAAACCATAGTAGAAGACAAATAATGAAAGTGGATGTAGGGTGAGATCTTTAGCCCTATCGGGCATTATCTCTAAGAGGAGGGTCTGAGGACCAAAAATGCAAAACCCTTGACCTAATGGCCAAGAAGGGGTATTTATAGTGGTAGGTGGCATATTTTTAAGTCGATATGAAACTAGTCTGGTCTATTTTGTATTATGATATAAAATGGATGAAACTGGCCTTAGTTTAGATAAATTTGGTTCAATTTTTTATGGTGGAGAGAAAAGCACATGGATGAAACTGGGCCAGTTGTAGATAAAATTGTGTCAGGTTGATCTAGTAGATGAACATTGATTTTTGTGGTCTTCGTCTTGGAAATAAGGGAAATCAACGTCTCTTCAATTTGGTTCCTACAAGTCCCGAAATTGGCTAGTTGAGCAGCTATATCTTCAAAAAGGGATAATTTACAAAATTCTAAGAATCTAGAGTTATTTTGGCATATTAAGTCTATTATAGTCATGAAACTATACTTAATTACTTGGCATTGATGCCTAAATTTGGGTGTTATCAAGGTCCTTCATTGGTAATTATATATCTAATGAGATAATCATCTTGTGACTTGATATGATTGGTTTAAAATGTCAAGAAGGTACAAAGAAGGTGATAGGCTCCTAGCTGTGGGATAGATTCCCTAGTTGATGGACTAAGGCATATATTTAGAAGTTATGCTATAGGTAAGACAATCATGTTACTCAATGAGTTGATTATCTCACCAATTTTAGAAGTGTAAGATCAACAACCAATTTATCGACTAATTCCTTATGCTCATGGACTAAGATTGAGGACATACACATGGATATCTTGTAAATGAGCTCTCTCCCATGTCAAGTTGAAATTATAGTATTATGATCAACTTAACTCTTATTTTGGTTGATCGCATTGCTAAAAGATGTAAAGACCATTTGATCTAATTAAAAGGGTATCCTATATGATCTCATTCAAACACCCATGACTTGATTCCAATAAAGAGAAGAATGACTTCAAAGACCCCTATGACTGATATGTTAAATTTACACTCATCTATGGGTTGATGATTGGTCATTGAAGACCATGACTCCCTCTCTCTTTTCTACATAATGATGATATATTCTTCTATCTCTCATCTATTGTTGTTTCTGGCACCACGAGAGATTAGTTCCTTCATTGGGGTATGAGGAGTAGCCCCTTTACCTATTATATTTAGGTTAATAAGAAAACTCTCCAATTTTAATTTAAATACTTGTTCTAATTATAATTAAGTCCATTAGAGAATTATTAAATAGTTTCCCCTTGGAATTCAATCCTTGAACATGGAACAATAAAATCAGTTCTCTTGTGATTATTATACACTTGGCTAAGTAGAATCTTGGGTTCCCTGTCCTAGTGAATTTGTAGTTCAATAAAACTTAAATCAAATTTTGGCACCATTCAATTAGAATTTGTATAGAAATTACATTTTTTATTATTTATAATTTTGTATATCTTCTAGATCTGAATATCTTTCGTCCATCTAACTTGCATCATATTATTTATTTTAGATACTCTTTCTAGTGTGTGCAATGTCCTGTAGGAATTGACCCAAAACTACAATTTGATCTGGAGATTGAGAGGACTTACCACAAGTTAACTAGGAAATATAGGTAAGATGAACAAGGTAGAGATTAAGTGCATGGTGAATTAGACATTGAATGCATTGAGGGACATACTTTTGAGAGAGACCAATGCATTCATTCAAGAAGAAATCATGGAATCTCAAGAAGCAGCTCAAGAGGCATAAAAATAGAGCAAACTTAGGGGCTTTTCTATCCCTAAGGCTATTGGAGTTTGTTACCCTATGGTCCGCCCATCAGTTATAGCACTGTCATTTTAAAATAAAATTCATTGGTTGTATATGATGCAAAAGAAATTATTTGCAAACTGCGACGGGGAATATGTGCAACATCCTTAGGTTTTCACCAGTTATGCTCCATAAAAGCAACAGGGTGTGCCAGATGGTGTCATGTCTCCTTAACTAATCTCACACAAACATGGCAAATATTTGATACAGTTTCTTAGAGGGTGATGACATTACTAACTGGGACAAAATCCTATGTAAATTCCTACATAAGTTTTTCTCACCCTCGCATGCCTATCATATCTGAGGGTATATTACTAAATTTGTACAACTCTCAAGAAAGTCTTTAGACCAAGCTTGTTATAACCTCAATTTTCTTAATTCGGAATTGAAATGTAATTTCTCCTTATAAGGATATATGAACAAATAATTGTATGATTTGATTTAAATGAATTGATTTCCTTGCTAATAGCCTTGTTGTTTGATTTCATGGGCCTTATTGGCTATTGGGCCCAATAACAAGAAAAAGAAAATAAAAGGGAAAAAATTCAGTTAATAAAATAATATGTAAGAAAAGGAGAAAAGAAAGAGGTAAAAGCCTATAGAAGGCTAAGAGGTAGCCTCAAAGGTAGATTTCGTGTCTTTGGGGTTTCTTGGGTTCCAAGGAGCCCAAGTTGCCAAGATAATAAGAAAGGAAAGAGAAAATATCAATTAAATTGGCTTTATTTAAAGGATAAATTGCTTATGAAGGAAAGGAGAAAAGAAAGAGGTAAAAGCCTCTAGAAGGCTAAGAGGTAGCCTCAAAGGTAGATTTCGTATCTTTGGGGTTTCTTGGGTTCCAAGGAACCCAAGTTGCCAAGATAATAAGAAAGGAAAGAGAAAATATCAATTAAATTGGCTTTATTTAAAGGATAAATTGCTTATGAAGGAAATACTCTTTTCCTTTGGAATTTGGGTTTCAAATTTAATGCACGAGTAGATAATGAAAATCCAGAGTTTCCTTTAAAATTTGAATGAAAAAGGATAACTGAGGGGAGAGTTATGGATTTTACAAGTTTCCAATGAATTGAATTAAATATTACATGCTTTTCCCGTTTGAAAGGAAAAAGGGAAAATTGGGGGCGATGACAGCCATTGGATCCCTGCGTGGTCTATAGGACCATCGATGTGATGGTGTATGTGCATCGTCAACCCCAATTCATAGAAGGAAAGGAGAGGGGAAAGTCGGGATTTCAGATCCAATATTCTCGCCTCTCACGACACCAAACTGGAATCCAAGACCACGAGGGTCTTTGGGAGGGGATTCCATGTGCATCAAGCCTAGGTTTTGGGTGGTTTCAAAGGATATAGAGGAAACACCCAATTCACCTGAAGGTTTGGGCGGCGGTGGGTTTGGGGAAACCCTAGATGGCCCCCAATCCTATAAATAGGACCCCCTCTCGACTCCTCACAACCACACAAACCCAACCGGTTGTTACGTGACCTCTAGCTCCCTATCCCTCTCTCAATTGGTTGCACTCTGGTGAGGATGCCACTGTGGAGCAACCTTGGGCTGAGAACTGAGGAACAAGAGAGATGATTAGCAGTAGTCGTCTGATTGGGGTCTACCATGGACTCACGAGAAGATCCAACGGTTCGACATTTGGCCAGCGGGCATAAACGAGTTAGTGGAGGCGCGACATAGATATTTTGATCCTACATGGTCCAGAAGACCACTGATCGAGTGGCCAAGATTTTTGGCAATTTCTTAATTTCTCGGTAAATAACTCCTCTCTGCCAAAAAATTCAAGAAAATGCTTTTCTTTGCAAAAATCGTAGTAATTCATAGGAAGGTCCAATGGATAAACTTAATATATCAAAATTGATTAGAGAAATATGAGGAACCTAATAAAAATAGTTTTAGAACCTGATTTCATTCCTAATTGCAAAAGTATATTAAGTTGATGAAAAGTGCATTAAACTTAGGTTAGAAACCCTAATTGTGATTAAAGATTGAATCTATGATGTTTAATGGGTTAATTTGAGTACTAATAACCTGTTAGATGATAATGAAAGATTCAAACATGATCTAGATGACAAATTACATGTTTTAGGGTTTTAAACCAAGAATCCATGTTAATGCATGTAGAAACCCTACTTTAGGGTAAAGGATGAGATTGATATGTTTAATTTGAAATATTTGGAAATATACCGATAATTGTTGATCCTTAGCCTGTTAGGAGAGATAGGATAAGATAATTAGGGTTTATGAGTAGTTTACTTATTTAGGGTTTGTAGTGACAAAAGTGATAACAAAACCCTAATAGCAAGTGAAACCCTAAAAGAAAGTAGAAACCCTAGGAAGAAAGTTAGATTGAATAGATCTTAATAACATGAGTAGTGAAGGAAATTGTATGGTTATTTTAGGATCCTTGTTGTGTGAATTGCTTGCTTGCTTTCTTGGATTTCATACTTGCTTGGAATATTACTATCTTGATTCGGATGAACAGGTATGTGGTTATTTATGAATAACCGATCTAGTTTCACAAAGTTTCTCGAATGTTTGATCAATTGGATGCAACCTAAATTGTTGAGTGTTTATTTATACAATTCTATAAAAGTCACTATAATTATCACAATTAAGTATATATGTGCATTCTCGAACCTACATGCCACCCTGATGTAAGTTGCAAGACCAAGTCCTGGAGGGAAGGTCTGAGTTGGTCAAACCCCAGAGGGAAGACCATTGGGCACCATGAGAGGTGACCCCAGGCACCAAGCTCAAGATGGAGAAGGTGGCCTTATGTCCCATGCAAGGACAAAACCCTAAGAGAGGGTAATCTAGGGTTTAGGGAAAAAGTAGTTGAGAATATCACATTGAAAACATAATTTAGTTTATTAAAATATTATTTTTGATAATTAGGTTGTTAGAAACTATTTGTGAAAATTTTGATTGCTCCCCACATACCAATATAGAAATATACTGACCGATGTTTTGATTGTCAGTGTTTTAGGTACAATCATTGAAAAGGAAAAATAGTAAATTGAAAGATTGTGAAGGTACGAATAATCAATTCAAGGAGGATTAGATAGATAGACTCCATTTGTGGATAGAAGTTTAGAAATCCAAAAATTTTACAAGGTATGTAAGAGATTTATTTAATTCTAGCTTTCCAGTTTAGTAATAGTAGAATTTGATAATTATTTTTGATTAAATGTCAAACCATGGATCCTGAGATATTGGGATAACATCTCTGACCTTTCAGTCTCCCTTAATTGGGGGTCACTAGGAGGCGGGGTCATTACATTTGGTATCAAAGTCATGGTTTCTCATTTAATCCTTAGTAATTATTAAATATTACAAGCTCTGTAGAACCGATGGAGTTATTAGAGGATTTTCCAAATGATGGAGGTGTCTAGAAAAGGATCACGGTCTGGGGGCTGGCAATATTTTCCACCGCCTCGCTAGTCGAACACGAGGACTCCTAGATGTAGTGTGACTGCCTGGCCAATGTTTGCGGTTATGACTCAAAATAAGATACCTTTAGGACTCTCTCATCTAATATGTCCCTTCTCAACCCTAATTTAATTAAGGATTCTAGGATTTAAGGTTTTTCTCTCTCTTCCCCACCCTCTTAAGGTCAGGGTAAATATGACAAGGATTAAGGGATCCTCCACCAAATTAATAAAAGATATGTAAATAAGATGTCATCGACATAAGTATAGCTAGTTTAAATGTAAACTAAAGTTTGATTGTATGCTTATGTAGATGGCTCGTGTGAAGATTGTAGCTATCCCTGAGGCCACCAAGAACCCTACTAAGGGTTGGCCTCCCCACAAGGGAAAGGGATCTTCTGAGAAGAGGAAGAGGAACCATGGTGGTGAATCCTCAAGGATGAGGAAGAGACCTGAGCGAGCTTCGGAAGAAGGCCCTGATCCTAAGCAAGTACCTTTCGACAACCCCGAGATGGACTAGGAAGAGGAACACATGTCTAAGGATGAGGTCAAGTTTAAGGAGAACCAGACTGGTGGTCTAGGACTGGGAATGGTGGTTCACACCCTTGATGCCCTATGGATGGAACAGCATAAGAGGCTAACGGAGGCCATTAGTGCCCTGACCCTCAGGGATATAACTAGAGATGAAAATAGTGAGGCGCTTTCCATTCATCCCCGACTCAGAGTCACCATTCTAGACTTTGTCAAGTTGAACATCGAGAGATTTTGGGGAGAATATAAGACAGAAGTGGTCGACAAAGTGGATGCTTGGCTATTGGCAGTCGAGAATGGTTTCCACATGCTAGAGGTACAGCCGAACAAGAAGGTTCTTTTTGTTGCTCACCTCTTGGAAGGAGTTGCTAAGATCTGGTGGGAAAACCACATCATGGGATGAGATATAAGTGAGGAACCAATGGAATGGACCAACTTCAGGACTATCTTCACTACCAGATTCATCCCCACCTTATCTAAGAAGGAGAAGGAAAGAGAATTCACCAACATGATCTAGGGTAACCTATCTATTGTAGACTTTGGTTGCAAGTTTCACATCCTAGGGTGTTTTGGGCACATGATGGATGAGGAAAGATGAGTTGCATATGCCTCCCGACAACTCATCCCTGACAACTCAAGCCCAACAAGGTAAACTACCCAATGCATGACTTAGAGTTGGCTGCTATCGTCCATGCATTGAAGATATGGCGGCATTACCTGTACGGTGCTACCTTTGAGATCCTCACCGACCATAAAAGCCTGAAGTACCTCTTGACACAGAGAGAC
Source organism: Alisma plantago-aquatica (assembly GCA_963693085.1). Taxonomy (NCBI): domain Eukaryota; kingdom Viridiplantae; phylum Streptophyta; class Magnoliopsida; order Alismatales; family Alismataceae; genus Alisma; species Alisma plantago-aquatica. The sequence goes on from OY856409.1 coordinate 986,130,267, forward strand.
CTGAATCTATGAATGTGATGATGGATGGAGTACATGAAGGATTATGACTTCACCATCGCCTATCATCCTGGTAAGTCAAACGTCGTAGCTGATGTGTTGAATCAAAACAGCTCAGGTGTGTAGTTGTTTTATCCAAGAAATGGAAGAGCTTAGAAGAGCTGGTGGAGTGGACTCTACAACCATTAGAGGACCGAGTTCGATTGTCCAATATTCAGATCCAGTCAGAGTTGTTGAATTAGATTGTGGTGGCACAGTTGACAAATTTAGAACTCATTTGAATAAAGAGCTTGATGGAGAAGCCACAAACCCATCTCTCAGTGGGAGTAGATGGAGGAATCAGATTCAAGAACCATATATGGGTTCTTGAAGATTCACTGTTGAAGGAACGTATCTTTCAAGAGGCACATGGATCCAAGTATATGGTGCACCCAGGAACGACGAAGATGTTCAATGATTTACAGAGATATTTTTGGTGGTCAGGGATGAAGAAAGACATAGCAGTGTTTGTGGCCAGTTGTCTTATGTGCCAAATGGTGAAGGATAAACACCAGCGACCTGGTGGACTTTTGCAGTGTCACATCGGCATCCCACGGTTAACACTAATCATGAGATTAGGGCATAAGTTTGAGGATTATACTTAATACAAAGCTCACTTCCAAAAAAAATTCAAACTCTTTGCTTTCTCTCATCCAATAACATAAACAAACTTTATAAGAGAATTAAACTTTGATTACTCTAATATGATCTCAACATTAATGATACACATCAATACATTCATTCTATTCTCACACTTCCATGTGCATGTGACATGACAATCAGATACATTCTCTCTTATCAAGGAAACAAAGATACGAAACATCATTTACAACTCTCTCACATCTACACAAGGACCTAGAGTGACAGGATCCAATCGAACTTAACTGATCTCAAACTTAACACATGTGGTAGATCTACTCTAATGCTCTGACCTTCTTCAAGTCCACGTGATTTCCCTAAAAATTGTGAGTAGAGGGGTGAGCCAAATCGCTCAGTGAATGAGTACTTCAAAGAAATAGTCTAAAGCACTGATATAATTACAAATATACTTTTGAGATATTGATATCAATTATAACAGTAGTAATCTTTAAAGAGTCTAATCATTGACAATCATAAATATGGTAGGATACTCTAGATATCAACAAGAGTAAATCAATATATGAACATGCTTGATTAATCTCAACGAGAACTAATAACTCAGAAACATACAAAGGATAATGGAATGACTGCACACACTTGTTTAACCTCTCATTCAACATATTATGCCCTGAACCCACATGAGGTGTAGCACAACATGTGAAAGAATCACAGCAATCTATGATCTCATTATACAAGGCTTAGAAGCATGCTCGGGTTCCTAAGCCTATGTCTTGAGTAAGACCCCATCTACAGCGGGTCTCAGCACCTCTACCTCCCGACAGCTAATAGGAGTGGCTCGATATCTCAAACTCCACCTCTCAACATGGGTACTCAGATGGTGAGTCAAATCCCTTAGGCTTATTGTGCATCAGTGGACCTACTGACCACTGATCACTCAACATGTAATACAGGTACCACCGGTATCCCCGGTTGGTGTTGGGTACCACACAACTGTAAGGAGTCTGCCCTACTGGTCAAGACCTCTGCACCCTACTGATGTGCTCCAGCTTACCTCGATCTGGACTACCTGCAGTTGGGAAATTGTTTCCTCCTCACATCGCAGGCCTCATCCTGTGAGGATTTTATAGTGTTCAGGGCATCTACATGTCTAATTCACTCTTTACATTCACAATTCAATCATCACATCAACATATCTTAGTTTAGATTTGTAAACCATTTGTTTCATAGACCATCTGATAACATTTTACCACTACTAAACGGTTAAGCATCACCACATCTCATATTGAGAACATGGTAATTACAGTACTTGATTCATTGCACATCCTATCCTTAGGGTTTCATTTACCTCATTCACTTATCTCATGGCTCTCATAAGGATTTAATGCATCATAAACATTCACTGAATAAAGACTGCTTCAACAAATCATATACAATCAATGTATGTATGAAACCCTGGAACTGAGCTAAATTTGGGTTTCCATGCCATTCATTAATATATCATGCATCAAGAATAACATTGAATAAATAAATTCTATGATGTCAAGATAAACACTTCAAATATATTTCACAATATCTATTCATAAATATCCAACTTTCCTCACATCTAGGGTTTCACCCTCTTTAATGAGATATCAAACAAACACTATTCACCTTAAACAAAATCCAAGATAGTGTCTAACATTCTTTAATGAGATATCAAACAAACACTATTCACCTTAAACAAAATACAAGATAGTATCTGACATATATGTATTATGCATTCAGATAAACAATCATTCATAACCAAGGGGATCTAAATATACAAATTTCTCTATTTTATTATACAACAATTTCAGTCATAGACAAATTCCCTATATTTCACTTTACTCTAATAACCTCTGTGAATACTTAGGAAATTCTCATTAGTATGTATGTATACATTTCTAATATTATTTTATCATCTAAAATTCATCCAAACAGAGGAAGAATCCATTTCATATCATTTTGCAACAACTTAGATCAAATAGACAATTTAGAGTTTGTAGTCGCATGTTAAGCAATTGAAGATTATGGATGATTTAACCAATTTTCATGCAATATATTGTTTAAAGGAAGTTCCCACTCACCCTAAGGTGTGAAAACACCTTAAAAATGTAGCTCATCCCTGAAAATCTCGATCTCATATCAAATCCCTAGCAATTCACCCAATTCTTCTTCATTTCAACTCGGAAACCCTAAAAATGAGGGATTATGAAGAAAGAGTGAGAAAAGGAGAAGTTTTGATACCATTTCATATCAAATCATAGGAGGGACATAATCTTTACATGTGAGAGAAGATTCACCATTAAAGTTTATGCAAAGAAGCTAAACTTACTTGATTTCATCATATCTCATATAGAGAAACCCTAGATCAGTAATTCCACCACTTTCTCCTCCCAAACCCTGACTCTCCCTCTATCTCTAGGATTTCGTTTCTTTGGAATGAATCATGAATTATGAGAGCTCCTAGTGTATTAGGTTGACCATATAGAGAAATTGAGCTGCTTGGGTGAATTGCACAATGACCCCTCACTAAACTTTTTCTTATTTCAGCAGATTTTTCTGTCATAAAAAAGTTACTGTAATTCATGTATTTAAGAGATCAAACCTTACCCAAAAATATGAAAATTTAGCATGTTGTTTTAATTGAGTTATAAATCTTTAGTTAAATATCAGATCATTCTGAGCTACCATTAAATAATTATAAATATAATAATGGCTATCCAGAAATCTATAGAAATGTCAATTGAAGAGTAAATGCCCCAGAACGACCATGCAAGCTGCCATGGTCGTGCTAAGATGGACCCAGCGTGTTCGTACTACCTACCACGGCCATGGTGCATGGGTTTCATCATATTTGAGTACAAAACTTGGTCAATATTTCAATTCTTTCAAAATGGTCGTGTGGCCTAGCATGTCTGTGCCACCAATGACCTAACACGGCCGTGCTACCCACCACGGCCATGCTATCCAAGCCTCCAACTACCATTTCCATTATCCTATTCCTAACTCTCTCATTCCTTCATGATATGAGCTTGTCTAGTGAAAACCCTAATTTTAGCCGACTAGGGTTTATATTTTTTCAAACCTTAATTATAAAAAGTGATAGCATACTTGAACATCTCATTAAGTTTAACACATCATAATTGAACTACCATCCTTAATTATGTTTAATCAATGACCAATATAACTAAGCATGCATAAACTCTAACTTACCAATAAAGCTCAAATATAGTCATAACAATTCTTCCCCCCTTAAAAAGGTTTCACCCCTGAAACATAAATATGCAAGCAAAGTACATTCAATGTTTATTTTAAGCTTCTAAAATCTTACATGTCATTATATTCTTGTATTTCATACTTGAATGCAATTTTCAACATTAAGTCCTTTATTTCTTTTCTAATTACAACATGTTTGAAACAGTTCTCAATGATAACAAACAAATTATCTATGCCATAATCAATCATAGGATAGAGAGAGAAACAACCATTTCAATATGTCCATACTCTTGATGTGTTACCTCAACATTGATAATCTAATCCAATTGTCTCAATTCATACGGCTCAATATGTACTATTGTTCTATACAACTTCTGAGTCATAAAAGAGAGTTCATCATGTTGTTTTGAATTTTACTATTGTGTTACTCAAATAGCAAAACAGTCCTGATTTGGAAGACTAGATTCAACATCAATTGTACAATACTACTCACGACATCCCCATTGGATCATGGATGCATAAGGTGAAGCATCACCATCACATTCCATACTATTCTCAAGTATGAACCCACACATAATTCAAGGTGTAACCATTGGGTTATAGCATACTAGGGTTTCAACAATGGTAACAGAGTACTCCATTATTGTATTAGTCATTCAATGACTATTCATACCCAATTAACATCACTTAGTTATATTAAAGCTAGGTATAACAAGCTATACCTCATTAGGGTTACATATCAATACAATATGGTTATCATCCCTTCTATTTATATAAGTGAAGAGGTAAGACTACCTTATTCAGGGTAACCCTCCATTTGTTCCATCATCATTCAACTCATACCACCATACCACAATTGTACAATACTAAGATGGATTACTGGTATGAATGACTACAACTATCAGACACCTTTAATTAACATATTTCTTGCACATGTACACTAAAATCATACGTAGAACCATTTTACTTCCCTTAATATACCTTTAACAAATTATACATCTAAAAACAAATTCGCATATTACTAAATGCCATTGATTTCTCTTATCTCTCTCCTCATTCATTACTACTTACTATCAGTGCTAGTTTACTTTTCATAGTGCAAATATCATGATCTTGTTTTATAGAGATGCTAGTATTCAAGGTCAAATCATTAGTGACATCACTTGAACTACTACAACTCTAAACATTCTAGGGTTTGATCCTTATCAGTAGCATGATGTTATTGTGATGTGACTTTACTCTCTTAATTTGAAATTCAAACTTTGGATCTCACAATTTTTTTTTACTAAAGTCTTCCTTATATTATCAATTGAATTTCCTTTCTCTTACTTGTCCATTTAGATAGATTACATTCTCAATTTACCCTGCTAGGGTTTCATCATCATATTGTGTGTCATTATTACATTCACTAGATGTCTCTAACATGGTGGTTATGCATCATATATGATTAATTTTCTTATCTCTTCACCCCACATTGCTCTCATTAAGGAAGATATGAAAGACAAGATGATTTTGAGACTTAGAATTCTTATCTTCAAACATTCATTAATACATTTCTCATATGTAGGTTTAATTAGTTATCAACAAGGATACTTGACTAATTAGCACTTTCTTGAATCTCGCAACCTCTTTCTTTTATAATATATATTACACAATCATGTTTTAAACCCTTCCTTACTTTCCATAATCCCTTTACCATATACTACTCTTCCACCTATCATCTTTAACTTCCACTTTTCTCTTATGATTATGTTTTTTATTCATGTGTATGATCAAGTATACCATGTTGCACATATTTCTTTTTTATCCTTCTACTCATGTGAAGTTGAAGTTCTAAATCAATAATCTCTATACTAGTTTCACCGGATGCTTAATACATTACATATCCTTCATTTAAAATCAAATAGCTCATGCATGGGTCAAACTTAGTTTCTCTTTCAATCAAGTTTTTCCTTCCTAAATATAGTTAACCTTTGTTTGTCTTATTCATTTGCTAAGATACACTTTTGTTCTTATTTTAGAAACTAGTTTGTTTCTCTATAGAGACTTAGAATCCAAAGGTAGTAAGGATGAATGTATTAAACTTCATAATAAAGATATACATTCCATTCTCTCAATTATGTCATGTAATCATCATTCCTTAATTAAACTCATCATTTCCAACATTTCTCTTTGTTTCAACTGAGTTTATTATCCTAGTCATATGATTTACATGTTCATTTAATTCTCTTTACTTTAACTCTTCTGAAGACTCTTCACTTCTATGTACTTATTGTATACTTAACTCTTTTCTTCTATTTTCCCTTTGCTTTGGAGTACATAAAAGTATTTTACTCGATTATATGATCCATTCTCATGATTGATTCTTACTATCTTGGCCTTTACATACTTTTCTCATATCTTTTCCATATTTCATATTTAGAGTTCATATAATACTAATCATTAAACTTTACCTGAACCTTATGTCGTGTTCTTTTATTGCCAATCAAGGGTTTCTCATATGAGGCCCCAAAGTTGGATCTCAGATATCAATTTCAATTGATTCTTAGTTATTCCAATCTTTACCATATGTTTTAATCTCTAGTGTATGTACATACTCATTATATTTTGAGTTTGCATCCCTATAGTTTAATTAATCTTACTATATTAATTATTAGGACTCATTAGATCCCAGTAACGCATCTTGCCAGTCATACTAGGCCGAACCTGCAGTCATGAAGCCAAGAGCTACTCAGGATTAAACAACTTCTATTAATCTTTAACATGTGGAAAGAATATCCACTTAGGGCAAACTCATTAAAAGATAACGTCTAGTCTAGTTGATACAAAGAATGTAAACAAAGATTGAATTAACTTCATAGTGTACAAGAATTTGAAAGGACCACATTTATTTCTAAAAACTAAATATTTGAATCAAATATATATGAGCATTTCCAATGATATCCAATCAAAGCAACAATATAAAAGAAGAGTTACATCAAATTCTATTCTTATGCTCAATTCATTCATTTCCTTCTGGTCTTCTAACCCTAATATTTTTAGGGTTTCTCTCTAGCCCATGCTCCCATTGCATGCCTAGCCAGGGCATTCAGAGAAGAATAGATAGAGTATCTTGATACCAGTCAACCTAAGTATTCAAATACTAGGCCAGGGTATCCAAATACCCAGATTTCCCAGAGCTATAGACATATCACCTCCTATCTGGCATACTTATAACTATAACTTTCTATCCTAATGGTCCCTGACGACTCAGCCTAAGCTCTGATACCAAAGTTGTCACACTGGCATCCCACGATTACCACTAATTGTGAGATTAGGGCATAAGTTTGAGGATTATACTTAATACAAAACTCACTTCCAAAAAAAAATTCAAACTCTTTGTTTTCTCGCATCCAATCACATAAACAAACAAACATTACAAGAGAATTAAACTTTGATTACTCTAATATGATCTCAACATTAATGATACACATCAATACATTCATTTTGTTCTCACACTTCCCGTGCATGCGACATGACAATTAGAGACATTCTCTCTTATCAAGGAAACAAAGATACGAAACATCATTTACAACTCTCTCACATCTACACAAGGACCTAGAGTGATAGGGACCAATCAAACTTAACTGATTTTATACTTAACACATGTGGTAGATCTACTATGATGCTCTAACCTTCTTCAAGTCCATGTGGCTTCTCTAAGGGGTGAGCCTACTCGCTCAGTGAATGAGTACTTCAAAGAAACATTCTAAAGCACTGATATAATTACAAATATACTTTTGAGCAACTGATATCAATTGTAACAGCAGTAAACCTTAAAGAGTCTAATCATTGACAATCATAAATAGGGCAGGATACTCTAGATACCAACAAGAGTAAATCAATATATGAGCATGCTTGATTAATCTCAAAGAGAACTAACAACTCAGAAACATACAAAGGATAATTTAATAACTGCACACATTTGTTTAACCTCTCATTCATCTTATTATGCCATGAACCCACGTGAGGTGTACCACAACATGTAAAAGAATCACAGCAAGCTACAATCTCACTGTACAAGGCTTAGAAGCATGCATGATTTCCTAAGCCTATGTCTTGAGTAAGACCCTATCTACAGTGGGCCTCGGGACGTCTGCCTCTCGGCAGCTAACAGGAGCGGTCAGATATCTCAGACTCCACCTCTCAACCTGGGTACTCAGGTGGTGAGTCAAAGCCCTTAGGCTTATTATGCATTAGTGAACCTACTGACCACTGATCACTCAACATGTAACATAGGTACCATCGGCATCCCCGGTTGGTGTTGGGTACCACACAACTGTAAGGAGTCTGCCCTACTGGTCAAGACCCCCACACCCTACTGGTGTGCTCCAACTTACCTCGATCTGGACTACCTCCAGTCAGGAAACTATTTCCTCCTCACAGCGCAGGCCTCATCCTATGAGGATTCTACAGTGTTTAGGGCATCTACATGTCTAATTCACAATTTACATTCACAATTCAATCATCACATCAACATATCTTAGTTTAGCTCTGTAAACCATTTGTTTCATAGGCCATCTGATAACATTTTACCACTACTAAACTGTTTAGCATCACCACATCTCATGCTGATAACATGGTAATCACAGTACTTGATTCATTGAATACCCTATCCATAGGGTTTCATTTACCTCATTCATTTATCTCATGTCTCTCATAAGGATTTAATGCATCATAAACATTCACTGAATAAAGACTACTTTCAACAAATCATATACAACCAATGTATGTATGAAACCATGGAACTGAGTTAAATTTGGGTTTCCATGCCATTCACTAATATATCATGCATCAAGAATAACATTGAATAAATAAATTCTATGATGTCAAGATAAACACTTCAAATAGATTTCACAATATCTATTCACAAATATCTAACTTTCCTCGCATCTAGGGTTTCACCCTCTTCAATGAGATATCATACAAACACTATTCACCTTAAATAAAATCCAAGATAATATTTGACATATATGTACTATATATTCAGATAAACAATTGTTCATAACCAAGGGGATCTAGATAAACAAAATTCTCTATTTAATTATACAACAATTTCAGTCATAGACAAATTCCCTATATTTCAGTTTACACCTATAACCTCTGTGAATAATTAGGGAATTCTCATTAGGATGTATGTATACATTTATAATATGATTTTATCATCTGTAATTCATCCAAATAGAGGAAGAATCCATTTCATATCATTTTGCAACAACTTATATCAAATAGACAATTTAGGGTTTGTAGTCGCATGTTAAGTAATTGAAGATTATGGATGATTTAATCAATTTTCTTGCAATATACTATTTAATGGAAGTTCCCACTCACCCTAAGGTGTGAAAACACCTTAAAATGTAGCTCATCCCTTAAAATCTCGATCTCATATCAAATCCCTAGTAATTCACCCAATTCTTCTTCCTTTCAACTCGAAAACCCTAAAAATGAGGGATTATGAATAAAGAGTGAGAAAAGGAGAAGTTTTGATACCATTTTGGATCAAATCAGAGGAGGGACGGAATATTTACTTGTGAGAGAAGATTTACCATTAAAGTCTATGCAAAGAAGATAAACTTACTTGATTTCATCATATCTCTGATACAGAAACCCTAGATCAACAATTCCACCACTTTCTCCTCTCAAACCCTTACTCTCTCTCTAGGATTTCATTTCTCTGAAATGAATCACTAATTATGAGAGCTCCTAGTGTGTTAGGTTGACCATATAGAGCAATTTAGCTGCTTGGTGAATTGCACAATGACCCCTCACTAAACTTTTTCTTATTTCAGCAAATTTTTCTGTCATAAAAAAGTTATTGTAATTCATGTATTTCAGAGATCAAACCTTATCCAAAAATTATGAAAATTTATCATGTTGTTAGTAATTGAGTTATAAATCTTTAGTTAAAATATCAAAGCATTCTAAGATATCATTAAATAATAAAAATATAATAATGCACTGCTATCCAGAAATCTATAGAAATGTCAGTTGAAGAGTAAATGCCCCAGAACGACCATGCAAGCTACCACGACCATGCTAAGATGGACCCCAAATGGCCATACTACCTACCACAGCCGTGGTGTATGGGTTTCATTAGATTTGAGTACAAAAGTTGGTCAACAGTTCAATTCTTTCAAAACGGTCGTGTGGCCTAGCATGCTCGTGCCACCAATGACCTAACACGGCCATGCTACCCACCACGGTCGTGCTATCCAAGCCTCCAACTACCATTTCCATTATCCTATTCCTAACTCTCCCATTCCTTCCCGATATGAGCTTGTTTGGTGAAAACCCTAATTTCAGCCGACTAGGGTTTATATTTTCTCAAACCCTAATTATACAAAGTGATAGCATACCTGAACTTCTCATTAAGTTTAACACATCATAATTGAACTACCATTCTTAATTATGTTTAATCAATGACCAATATAACTAATCATGTAGTCATCCACATAAACTCTAACTTACCCATAAAGCTCAAATACGGTCATAACATGCAGTCTATAGAGATTTCGGAGTGGAAATGGGAACAGATCACCATGGATTTTGTAGTGGGCCTACCTTGGACCAAGAGAGGTCGTGATGTGATATGGGTTGTGGTAGTACGCCTTACCAAGTCAGCACACTTCCTTACCCTAAAGACCACTTCCAAGGGGTCATACCTAGTTGAGCTATATATCAGGGAGATAGTATGTTTGCATGGCGTACCTAGTTCCATCATCTCTGATAGAGGCCCGAAGTTCACTTCCAAGTTGTGGAAGCAAGTGCAAGAGGAAATTGTTACAAGGTTGAAGTTCACTACCACTTATCACCCCCAGATGGATGGTTAGTCAGAGAGGACAATCCAGACATTAGAGGATCTGTTGAGAGCTTGTGTGCTCGATTGGGGTGGATCATGGGAATAGTACTTACCTTTGGCCAAGTTTGCATACAACAATAGCTACCAAGCTAGTATCGAGATGCCTCCGTATGAAGCTCTTTGTGGGAGACTGTGTCGATCACTATTTCACTGAGATGATGTTGGTGAGAGGAACTTGTTGAGGTCAGATGAGCTCCAAGTGTATGCAGATAAAGTCACTTTGATCAAGCAGAGGCTGAAGAGAGCCTAGGATAGACAGAAGTCGTATGCTGATGTGAAGCGGACTGACGTGCAGTTCACTGTGGGAGAGCATGTATTCTTGAAAATCCAATCGCTCTGAGCTATAACCAAGAATAGAGGGAAGCCGAGTCCCCGATATGTGGGTCCGTTTGAGGTGTTAGAACGGATTGGTGAAGTTGCATACCATTTGGCGCTACCCCCTCAGTATAGTATGATGCATGATGTGTTTCATGTGTCCAATCTGAAGTGATATGTGCAAGATCTGAGCCATGTGTAGAGCATTGAGCCTATTGAGATTCTAGGGAAGCTGACATATCCTGAGTCACCTTTGTAGATTCTAGATACTAAGGTGAAAGAACTCAGATCTAAGAATATAGAGATGGTAAAGATTCTTTGGAAGCATCACAGAGAGGATGAGGCCACATGGGAGCTGAAGACGAACATGGAAAATGCATATCTTGACTTGTTTGTTTGATTGTTGAATTCTGATGGCAAAATTCTTATAAGGAGGGGAGGATGTTATAACCTCAATTTTCTTAATTCCAAATTGAAATGTAATTTCTCCTTGTAAGGATATATGAACAAATAATTGTATGATTTGATTTAAAAGAATGGATTTCCTTGCTAATAGCCTTGCTGTTTGATTTCATGGGCCTTATTGACTATTGGGTCCACTAATAAGAAAAAGAAAATAAACGAAAAAAAAGAAATTATGTTAATAAAAGAATATGTAAGAAAAGGAGAAAAGAAAGAGGTAGAAGTCTCTAGAAGGCTAAGAGGTAGCCTCTAAAGGTAAATTTCATGTCTTTGGGGTTTCTTGGGTTCCAAGGAGCCCAATTTTCTAAGATAATAAGAAAGGAAAGAGAAAATATCAATTAAATTGGCTTTATTTAAAGGATAACTTGTTTATGATAGAAATAACCTTTTCTTTTGGAATTTGGGTTTCAAATTTAGTACATGAGTAGATAATGGCAATCCAGAGTTTCCTTTAAAATTTGATTGAAAAGGAGGAAAGAGGAGAGAGTTATGGATTTTACAAGTTTCCAATGAATTGAATTAAATATTACATGCTTTTCTCATTTTAAAGGAATAAGGGAAAAATGGGGGCGATGACAGTGATCGGATCCCCATGTGGTCCAGAGGACTATGGATCTTATAGTGGTTGTGCATTGTCAACCCCAATTCACAGAAGGAAAGGGAGAGGTGAAAGTCAGGATTTTAGATCCAACATTCTCGCCTCTCACAACACCAAACTGGAATCCAAAACCATGAGGGTCTTTGGGAGGGGATTCCATGTGCATCAATCCTGGGTTTTGGGTGGTTTCAAAGGATCTAGAGGAAACCCCCAATTCACCTGAAGGTTTGGGCAGCGACGGGTTTGGGGAAACCCTAGATGGACCCCCAATCCTATAAATAGGACCCCCTCTCAACTCCTCACAACCTCATGAACCCAACTGCCTATTCCACGACCTCTAGATCCCTATCCCTCTCTTAATTGGTTGCCCTCTGGTGAGGATGACTCAGTAGAGCCGCTGCAGGATGAGAAGTAGGAAGAAGAGAGACGATTAGCAGTAGTCATCTGATTGAGGTCTATCGTGGACTCACGAAAAGATCCAACGCTTCGGCATTTGGTCAGCGGGCACAAACGAGTTAGTCAAGACACGTGACGCAGATCATCTGATCCCATGTGGTCCAGTGGACCACTGATCGAGCGACCAATATTTTTGGCGATTTTTTAATTTCTCGGTAAATAACTCCACTCTGCCAGAAAATTCAAGAAAATGCTTTTCTTTGCAAAAATTGTAGTAATTCATAGGAAGGTTTGATGGATAAACTTAATATATGAAAATTAATCAAAAAATATGAGGAATCTGATAAAAATAGTTTTAGAACCTGATTTCTTTCCTAATTGCAAAACTATATTAAGTTGATGAAATGTGTATTAAACTTAGGTTAGAAACCTTAATTGTGATCAAAGATTGAATCTATGATTTTAATGGGTTAATATGAGTACTAATAACCTGTTAGGTGATAATGAAAGATTCAAACCTGATATAGATGAGAAATTGCATGCATTAGGGTTTTAAACCAAGAATCCATGTTAATGCATGTAGAAACCCAAATTTAGGGTAAAGGATGAGATTGATATGTTTAATTTGAAATATTTGGAAATATGTTGATAACTGTTGATCCTAAGTCTGTTAGGAGATATAGGACAAGATAATTAGGGTTTATGAGTAGTTTACTTATTTAGGGTTTGTAGTGACAAAAGTGATAACAAAACCCTAATAGCAAGTGAAACCCTAAAAGAAAGTAGAAACCCTAGGAAGCAAGTTAGATTGAATAGATCTTGATAACATGAGTAGTGAAGGAAGTTGTATGGTTATTTCAAGATCCTTGTTGTGTAAATTGCTTGCTTGCCTAGATTTCATACTTGCTTGGAATATTACTATCTTGACTCGGCTGAATAGGTATGTGGTTATTTATGAATAATCGATCTAGTTTCACAAAGTTTTCTCGAACGTTTGATCGATTGGATGCAACCTAAATTGTTGAGTGTTTATTTATGCAATTCTATAAAGTCACTATGATTATAATAATTAGGTATATATGTGCATTCTCAAACCTACATGCCACCATGATGTAAGTTGCAAGACTAAGCCCCGGAGGGAAGGTCTGAGTTGGTCAAGCCCCAGAGGGAAGACCATTGGGCACCATGAGAGGTAATCCCAGGCACCTAGCTCAGGATGGAGAAGGTAACCTTATATCCCTTACAAGGACAAAACCCTAAGAGAGGGTAATCTAGGGTTTAGGGCAAAAGCGGTTGAGAATGTCACATTGAAAATGTAATTTGGTTTGTTAAAAACTTATTTGTGATAATTAGGTTATTAGAAACTATTTGTGAAAATTTTGATTGCTCCCTACATACCGGTATAGAAACTGATGTTTTGATTGTCTGTGTTTTAGGTACAATCATTGAAAAGGACAAATAGTAAATTGAAACATTGTGAAGGTACGAATAATCAGTTCAAGGAGGATTAGATAGATAGACTCCATCTGTGATAGAAGTCTAGAAATCCAAAAATTTTACAAAGTATGCAAGATATTTATTTTATTCCAGCTTTCCATTTTAGTAATTGTAGAATTTGATAATTATTTTTGATTAAATGTCAAACCATGGATCCTAAGATATTGGGATAACGTCTCTGACCTTTCGGTCTCCCTTAATTGGGGGTTACTGGGAGGCGGGGTCATTATAAAGCTTGGTAAAGGTACTTGGAAGTTTTGCACTGATGGCATCATCGGGCCATCTCTCTAGTACAACTCATTGAGACTTTCTATAGTGGTGTGGATGATGACATCAAGAAGTTATTGGATGCTTCTCTTGGGAGGACCTTCATAAGACAAGCTACAAAAAAGACTATTAGATTGTGGATTACGGGTTGAAAACTAATCCAACTAGGGGAAAACATGTTGAAGGGGGTCACAAGGTTGAATTGATAGAATATCATTCATAATTTAAATCTATTTTAGAGAGACCAAATAATCTTGAACTAAAACATGATAACATGAATTCCTCATTGAATTCATATGAGGGGCAAACATTAGAATTCTCATCAAGACACAGTGATGCAAGAAGTTTGCCAAGTCTATAAGGCAGAACAGAACACAAGCATCAAGTGCAATCTACCCTATTATTTGTGATGAACATGCATCCACTTAATATTTACAATGATTTAGTAGAGGATCTTAACACCATCAATACTATTCATATAGAACAATATTACAACCCCAATCAATAGAGAAAATGTCATGGGCTTCAGTATGATGATTGTATAGGAGCTTGAAACTCACACCAACTACAGTAGGGATGGGACCAAAATCAAGCTTGGGGTCCTTGAACTTTATATCAAACCATCAAACAAAATTATAGACAAGAAACTATATACTGGGGAAATACCAAAATAACTGAAAATTATAACCAGGGGCAAAAATTTAGTAATCTTAATTAGAGGCATCATTTCTAGTGGAACAACCAGCTAGGGAAAAATAACCAGCAAGGCAACTCTTCTTCTTAAGAGTAGATTAGGCTATATACCATTAACAATATGCTCCTAAATCAGTACATGATCTATAATTAACTAGCATATAATTAATTTCTAGAGACTTAGATGGAACCTATTGCAACTTCTATTCACCTTCATATGGGAACGTTTCTTTCTTGCCAAATAATAATACCAACATCAAGAAAAATTTGAAAGCGATGACTACACATTCAGGATCGAGTCTTCTACATATAGTGATACCATCCGTGGAGACAAAATTGAGCATACAAAGGATGATTCTAAGGTCTTCTGGTGTGTATTTATAGAGTATCCATAGGTTGACATTGCATGGGAGATCAAGATTTATGATATTGTGATTGTAGCATAGATCAAACCAAATAGAGTTACTAGGGATCACACCAGGCACAACCACACTATTTGTTCCTGTGTATAAACCAAACTCAACATAATAGACTAAATAAACTTTAGGAGGCAAAAAAGAAGCTTCATGTGTAAATTCCCTTCCTTGACACTGTAGTTGAAATTTCATCATAGTCCACACTCATCACTCAAAAGTACACAACTACGGAGTATGAGACTGCCAAGGTAGCTGGGATGACATTAGATATATTACCAAATAATATTCAATGCAAGCTCTAGGACATGGGGAGCTTTTGGTATTGCCTACTTTATTGGATGTTCTATATTCCATACATGTCTATATGATCTAGGATCCAACATATCCATCATGCCCTATATCTTATCGAGAGGATAGGATTCATGAACTTATAGTCTACTGGGATGTAATCTAACTTGTCAATCAATTATGTGACTACCCTTATGGGTATCGTGGAAGACATTCCTATTAGAGAGGGTAACAATGCATATATCCTATGCAACATTGTGGTCATGTATATCGAAGTGGATCTCCATATACCCCTCATTTTTGTCACTTATAATAAAGAATAGCTAGATCACTCATTGATGTAGAGGATAGTACTTTTTTTAAACATGTAGAGGATAATACTTTGACATTTAGATTGGGTACAAAGTCTTATAAATCCAGGGTGCTATAAAGTTTGAAGGGGTGTAGTATACACAAGGAGGTTTTTTTAATATATTACATTGACAAAATGATTCAACGACAACACAAAACACCCTCGTCAGAATATTTGCTAGAGACTATCCTTGTTGTCCCAAGGGCCAATCAGTCCACATATGCTTAGGTGGAGTAGTTCTTAATTCATGTTAACATTATTGAGGAAGACCCAAAGGCATGGTTTGAAATATAATGGGGTACATCTATTTTCAAAGAGTTGATCTAGGTACCCAAATACACCTAAGATGATGCCCCAGCTAGACGAGCTGAAATATGTTTTTTTCGAGAGAGTATAGATGGTGCCATGTGACTATTAATGCAAATGTGATAGTTCAACAAGAGGACAAACTTATAACTGAGATGAGTAAAAATCATAAAGCCTTGGGTACAAGATGAATGGTTTAAAATGAGGGAGCCATTTGTGTGCATGCACCACATAAACATGATTGATGACTATAAGCCATCAAATAAAGTTAAACATGAGGGGAGTGTCTACTAGTCCCAAAAATTTAATTTATTAGGGAATATTTGTCCCATTAATAACACACATATGGGTGAGACCCATATAGGTTGTTCCTAAAAAGGGTGAACTACAACACTGTTGAATGACAATAATGAGTTTTTCCTACTCACACAATAAGATGTTGATGAATGTGCATAAAATCTAGTAAACTCAAAAAAGCAGCTAGAATGGACCACTTTCCCCTACCATTTCTTGACCATGCCCTACAAAAGTAGGCACATAAATGCATTATCTGTTATCTAGATGGATACTCAACCATTTACCATATATTGATTCATCCCAGTGACTAAGAGTATACCACATTCGCCTATCCATTCAGTATTAATGCTTTTCGTCAAATAATAATTTATCTTGTGTAATACACCTACCACCTTCCAGTGTCGTATGGTTGTGATTTTTTTAGAGTGCTTGAGACCATTGGTAGAGGGAAAGTGGAGAAAAGTGGGGCAAGGCCCCCTTAACTCTAGATTTCTTTTTAGAAAATTACTAGTAAATACCCCATTTTAACTCCATAAAATTAGTTTAAAAGATATAATAAAACTTTGACCAGACAATACCCTAAACAATTGACTCAAAAAAGCTAACTCCAAAAATCACTCTATTCAATATGCATTATTTTTAGAAAATTATATTGTATTGAATAGAATGCTTGTGACACTTTTCACAAAATCTACACGACAAATTGCATTAGATGCATGTTATAGTCTACAAACAATTGACTCAAAAAAGGTAATCCACATATCACTTTGATAATACACGGTCTAGAAAATTATAGTGCATTTACTTCATGATGTGGTAGGTTATAGTACAAGAAATTCACTTATAAAAATAATTCCTAAGTTTTTACCTTATGTAACGTGCAACAATCACCACCCACAAGTGGATGGGTGTTATCACAATATATCTTTAGTATTGGACCCAATGGACAATGTTATTCTGAATAATTCAAATTTTTATCCTAATTAAGACAAATTATTAACAAGAACACATGAAATTGATGGATAATTAAATAAATTAATACGAAAGAAACAAAATCAAACTAAGAAAGAAACAATTTTCACACTATGATAAAAGTACCAGGTGACATGTTTCATTGTCATTGTCTATGTATCCACTCTCTCACGTTACATCACACATTCATATATACACTTTGATTGGGGCCGAGGAATTCCATATCCTTCTAGAGTATGAAATTCACAACGACAAATTTTTCTATAGGCTCAAGATCTAGTTACCAAAAGATCCTTAATATGTCATCCTAGATAACTCCATTTTGGGTCTCATCTAGGATTCAATGAGACCGATTGGTATTTTAATCCTAAATTTCAAGGATTCTATGTTTCATATTATAAGAATCATTTAAAATAGGTAGCTAATCTATAGAACATGCAATCAATCAATTAATAATCATTAACTGGATTTCTTAACACAAAGTACAAGCCACGAGCAAAGCGACTACTCCCTAGTATTGTTCATAATAAAAAATAAATAGGGAAAAAGAAGCTCGTGGATATTGTAGCATCATGTAGGACGAGCTCATTGGTTTTGTCATAACTCCCAAATGATGACTGCAGTCTTCGGTCTAGAACTATGACAAAGCACATCTTTACATAAAATGGTGGATTTTTTTCTCTAGCCTTCCTTGGTGATGGTTAGGGTTGTGGATGGGAAAAAATAGTTATAAACCCTTTCCCTAGATGTTCCCCTAAGTGTTTTTCTATCAGCCCATAAAATATCATATATGTCCAAATTAATCCAATGGCTAGAAGTTGTTTGCTACAAATTTCTATTATATGACTTTCAGGCGACCATAGGGGTAGCTTTCCAATCCACCGTAGTCATTATATAAATTCATTGTATAGATAATAGAACTATCTTTCTAGCCCACTTGATTCACTCAATTCTAAAATTGGGTGTGGAATCTAGATAATCAAACTATATTCCTGGTGGGGTGACCCTACTTTCTAGTAAGGTGAACCATAAGTAATAAAGATTTCCTCCTACATGTAGGTCAGCCAATAAAGAAAATTGATAGGCCAATCACAATTGCATAAAAGTTGTTATGGTTACTGAGAGTTGAAGATTAATCCCGATCCAACGATTAGTTACATTGATTGGTCAATCGACTTTTTTACCATTCTTATTCCATAGGCTGGTCATCCAACCAAAAAGATAATTCAAGAGTGGGATAGGAGATCATAATGATTTAATTATCCATCCAATTTCTTTTAAATCATTTAACTCTGGATTTTCATGCAAAAGTTATGGCCATTTGACTGACCATCTATACTTTGATAAGCCATCACTCCAGTAATCACTGTCGCGGAGTGAGGTTATGCAAGCCTTGATCATTCTCCTATGATTTTTATAGAGAGGTAACTACTCCTCTCTTATTCTTTTATCAACCTATAAGTAAAATATCATATATATATATATATAATTCTAAAAAAATTAGAAACTACTCAAAACATAAAATAAGTAAAATATCAGGTAGAATGCAAACAAAATATGCAAAATCAAATCTGAGATGCAACTAAAACATGATGAATAGATATTCATCACAACCCCTATCTTGATTATCGATCATCCTCAAGTAATAGAAAAAGCAAAACACTCTTCAAGTAAATACTTTCAACCAATGTACATGCCTCATATTCATATCATGTTTTAATCATTTCCACTAAGCATGGTTGAGCAACATGTATTTCCTAAAACTGCATAACACACATTCTCATATTTTCTATCTCGACATTGATTCACAAACTTGCTTCCATCTAAAATAGTATATTGTAAACAACATGCAATATTTTTTATGATTCAGATAATATTGCATAATCTTATGAGATTTTTGCACAAGAATAATGTTTGGTTGTGGAAGGTTGTTTTGGGAATTTTTTCATTCCTGGGTGGAAAGTAGAGTGAATGAGGGTATGAAAAAAGAATCATGAATCTCTCCTCTATTAAAATTGAGTTTGCTTTATATCTGCTGCAATTATATTGATTGCAATTTTCTTTTCTAATTTGAGTGCACAATGGCATCTTTTCTTTATTTTTGGTGATACATCCTTATTACATAGAAAGGGGTATGGAAGAAGTGATTATAGAGATAAAAGGAGGGTGTGCCACCCTAAGCTTAGATTTTGGAACACTTTATGACTTTTATCACTCAACAAATGGTAGGGTAAGATGATGATAGAATAAATGTAGAAGAGGGTTGAACTTGTCCATCTCATATACTAGAATATAAAACATGGAGACTGACTTACAAAAAAATAAATCAAATTCTATAACATACAAGATTATGACATTTCCACAAGAATGCTATGCTAATCAATAAAGAGACACAATGCATTTGTTTCCGCTCATCCCATAAAACTTGGCCTCATTTCCAAGGATCATGATGCTTATATTCATTGGCTACAAAGGGTGATTTATATCCATTGACATGTTTTTAGCAATATAGTTAATATCAAGAACTTACTTCGAACAAGGGGGGTTGTATGATGAATTCTTAATGCAATACAACATGAGTGTAAACTAAGATGACTATATAATTACTTCAACTAACATTGCATGAACTATGAACTAAAATAAGAGCAGGATAAGGTACATGCAATGTAAGTAAAATAAATGCAATGCAAGTAAAATAAATGCATTGGATAGATGCAAAGCTAAAAATTGTTGAATAAAATAAGAAAAACTAGAGAGATAGGTGTACGTAGAAAGGAGTACATACCAACCAACCTCCACCTCGAGCTTGGAAATTTTCTTGTCCATGAGCAAACACCAAACCTAAGATTGATGGAGGGGATCATTAATGTCATTGTCCTAGAAACTCGAAGAGGGTCCAACTGAAAGGAACATGAACAATGGGTGGCACCTTGAAAATATGAGCTCTATGGTACAAAATGTGATGAATTGGTCATGGTAGCTTGGATGATCTTTAAGGGTGCTTGAATGATGTTTATTTTCACCTTGCAATCCATCTAGCAATATTTACAAATATCCCCCCTTCGCATCAGTAGAGGTAGTATAGTAGTTTTGTGTGGATATAGAGAAAAAGTAATAATATAATAGTATCGCACGTTTAATGTTTCCTAAATCATCTCACTTCTAAGGATAGAAGGTTGTCTACCTTCTTATATGGTTGAGATAGTGTGTCATAAATCCAAAATTGGTGTTTTCAATTGTGCTAAATCAGGTGAAGGATCTAGCTCCTCCATGTGGAATACATGCCACCACTCCATGGGTGTTTCTGTATATAAAAATGGGGAGAATACACAAAACGAAGTTGTGGTGGAATGTATACCTCCTATTGAGGTTGTACCTTCTCAAATGAAATAACTAGATATGCAATGGAAGTTGGTCTTTTATCTTCAAAAATAGATTCAATCAAGGTTTTTTTATCCTTTTAGCTATCTATGTGTGAGCCTACAAAAGGAAAGGGTGGTGGATTATCTAAAACTATAGTCATGTCATGGGGACTCTCTTGATGATGCTTTTGCTATTGATGTTTGAAGGCCCATAATGTGGAGAAGGATGGAAAACAAGTACAAATGTCCAATTAGGGATCTAATTCTGTGAGTTGTGTATCTATCTCTAAATCACCCATTGTCATGTCTAGGGAGACACAAGTGTCATCCTTATCAACAATCATAATGTAGGATGTTATATCTTTCCTAGGGATCTATGTGATTGACCCTCACATGGCCTGACTGGATAGGATAGTTGTACTTTAAGTTGGTCCAGTTGTTCTTTTGCACCAATATTCTCCATCATCTATCATTTCTTGTTGGGCAGCTAACATCCTTTGTAGGGCATCCATCCTCTCATCTATGTCTAGTAGATATTGATCTGTATAGTCAAGCTCTTCACGGTAACTCTCAAAATATTGCTAACTATAGTCCACTCATTTGGATAATCATCTACATAGAATGGCTCCTCATAGCATCTCCCAAAATATTGTTAGTTGAAATATGCTTCATATATTTTTCTAAGGAATCTAACATTATTCTTGATGTTGAGCCTTAAAATGGCTACTTTGTCTTATGGAGTCAATTTATGGCAGCAGTTGCACTCTTTGTTGATTGTAGCATTTGTGCGGTAACAATCCTACACATCACTACTTTAGCTTTTAAAGTATTCTCGTGATAGCCCTATATGTCATGATTGAACAATCCACATTTCCCCTATTTTATGATTTGTGGCATTGACCACTCTATTTAAAATGAATGTCTCAAAAATATAATATTTGGCTATCAAGGTCAAGAGAAGATCTGGTTTAATAATGAAGATATGTTTTTTTTCTTTACAAAATAATAGAAACAACAAGTTATAGAAATCTAAGACAAAAAGGAAAAAATATAAGCTAAAGGACATTACGGAACCAAACTAAAAATATTATAAACAAACTAAAAATTACAAAAACAAATGAAGCAGATAAAAACTAAAAAAATAACACAAACAAACTAAGTAATTATAAAACAAAACTATAAACTATGATCCAAAATAAATTAGAAAAATAATAAGAAAGAAAAAAAATCTAACTTTATCTAAAAAAATTAAAGATCAAAAGTTATATTCTTCCCCAAAAATGATGTGCACCATTTATGTTGTCTTTTTGTCTACTCTTGCATGCACTTCCAATCTATTTTCTGCCTCAATTCGCCTCTAATCATGCTCAATTTTCTTGATTCTATGTTATATTTGGTTGCTCCATGATTATATCATAGGTACATCATTTTGACATCAAAATGAAGAGAAAAATGCCATCATATCATCCATCAAGTCACTCCCCAAGAATCCACACATTCAAAAAAATAAAGCTACAAAAACAATCAGTGGTGTGTCATGTTGGTCACCTAACACGATGTGTCCTTAGTATGAAAATCACAACCTACAATAAGTATTTAAAACACAGTGTTGGCATAGCAATAGATTGTGTCAGCTGGGGACTAGAGACATCAGAAGTTACTGACTTCCAACAACACATTGTGTTGCTCAAAAGACATGTTGTGTCTCTACATGCATATCAATCATGATTCAAGGATACAAAAGTGACACACTGTGTAGATCAACCTACACACTATGTTCACGTGGAATTTAATGCACAAAAAAATCATTAAGAATGAAATTCTTAGAGTTTAACCAAACTAACGTGCAATAATACCACCCGAAGCGGATAGATCTTATTGTAGTATAGTTGAGGATCAAATCCCAAAGGACAACATTTTTAAAGATTATCCTATCAAAGTAAAATTTCAAGAACTAATGTTTATCATAAAGTTTGAGTTGGTTTGATTAACTAAAATTTCAAGAATAAAAATAGCAAGATTAGAATTCTAGTTATCAATGGATGGAAGCAGTATGGTGGTACTGGGGTTCACCACCACTACTTGAATCTATATATTCATTCAAATTCAAACACATGTGAAGATAAAATTGGAGTTATGAAGTCTCCCCTTTTGTGTTAGAAACTTGTATGAATAGATGTCCCACAAGCTTGATGTCTCATCACTCGTAGATCCTATATCCACTACTCCAAAGACTTCCCATTAGAAGTTCTTGTTAGATAATCAACCAAAACTAATTGTTTATCGCATGTCTTGTGTATTGATCACCCGCTTTACATGATTTATTAAAATCTTATGTCGCAAGAACTTCAATGTTTAAGGCTACTCCCTCGACATGGGATATTAATATCACTACTAGAGGAAGTGGACACGATCATGGTCATGACAGAAGCAGAAGTAGCTTGGTGTGGTGTGTGATGGCTTACTTCCTTCCTTCTCTCTCTTCTAGGTACTAACTCTAGCTCGCTGAAGAGATTGATCACCTTGGAGAAGGAGGTCGATGAAGTTTCCAAGTCTAGAGGTCAATGGTCTAGCTAGGTTGATGGAAATATCTAGGTTGATATTCTCTTAGAGTTTAGCTCTAGTCTTGACGTCAGCCCTTTTGGCTTGTTCATATTCAAAAGTGGAGATGATTTGAAGTGTTGCACCTGAGGCCTATTTATAGGGTGGTGGTTGTCAACCAATTATTCTGATGGGTCTTGACCCTTGGACTTGGTCATCGGTCTTGGAGTTTGATGGGTCATCGACCTTGAGGGTAGTCGATATGCTTGATTGGTGTCCATCAATCGATGGCTTCTATCTTATCTATTGCAGATCGATGGTAGTGTTTGGTTAATGGGGAGTGGTCCATGTTTCATAGACCTTGATCATTGATAAATTTGAGGGTTGAGCTTTTGAGTGTCAACCAAGGCATTGATGGGTCATCGACCTTGATTACTGATGGGCCTGAATGTCAAGCTCCAGATATAGAGCTTTTAAATTTCAACTAGGTGGTCGATGGGTCATCGACCTTGATGAGCATTGAGGTCGACGGCTTGATAATTGACGATAATGGTCGATTGGTAGGCAATCGATGGACTAATTTGCCCTTATACATAAAAAATTATATCAAGCTACCTAATGGAAGTGCTCAAAATCTACTTTTGTCATGGGCACTACCTTGCACCCTACGAGAGGTGTCCTCCTATCGAATCATGTCTACTGAAGGGCAGTGGGACCCCCTAGGCAAACTAATTATAGAGTGATATAGCTCAAAACCTACAAGGGGAGTCAAGAGAAGTATCAAATTCCTATAGATTAGCAAAAAACCCTAAATATATCAAACAAAGATATTCTAGTGAAAATAAAGAGATTTAAATGCTAAACAAGACAAACAATGTAGCTAAAATTGGGAAAATATGCATTCATCATGTGTCACCTGTCAAATTTCACTTAAGCATAAATGTAACTACCCCGCTCTTATATATACAACTGCAAGCCATCTTGGGACAATTATCATGGTCATTCAATCATTTAGTTGGGAATTAGAGTAGAAAGAACCAGGAGCATTGGAGGAGTCCTTGGGAGGATAAGTTGGTTTCATGGGAAAGAAGCTTCTTTGTTTTCCTTTTCTCTGATATTTGTAGTAGGGATCTCCACTATTATCTTCTATCCACTTTAGAGTGAATCTTTTGGTGAGCACTCATCAGAAAGTATGAAGTTTTGTCTCCTTGAATATACTGCTTGGTGTAGAACTCAAACCTACCTTTGTGATGATATTGCTTGGTTGTAAGTTTGTTCTTATTCCTAGGAATTATGTGATAGTGAAACATTGTCCTCAATAATCCCTCAATGTGATTTGATCCTTGATATAAGTGATTTCTATTTTAGTTAGTTTTCTTTCAGTTGCATAGTTAACATAACAAAACCTCTCTTGCTAAAAAAAAGGTGAGTTGAGATGATGAAAATTTAAAACTTGTTTGAAAAGATATATGTAAGTTTTTGGCACCATTCCCATGGAGAATCATTACTTTTAGAGTAAGAAATGTTGAACTATAATCAAGACTAGACACACCATTACCCGTCATATTCACCATCATTTCTTTTATCATCATCATCATCTTTATTTTTTTTTTATCTTTCATTTTTGTTTACGTATCTCACTCACCTTGTGTATTACAAGACTATATGTGGTGTTCTAAGAGGGGTCTTTAACCTTTCATGTTTATAGACCTAAAGATTGAGAATACATTTAGCAGCCATTCAAGAGAAAGGAGGAGTGAAGCTCATTTTGATGTGGAGGACTCACAATCTTCACTACCTTCATCACCACCATCTTGATTTGAACAACTAGATCCACACAAAGATTAATCTATAGAAGATGATCATCCTCTCAAGGAGTTCATTGTTCCCGTCATAATAAATATAAGTGGTGCCATCAACAACCCACAAATAGAGCCAAATGACTTCTCTATCATCTATTACAATAATGAAAATGATACAACCGAATATGTTTGGAGGGACACCCTTGGAGGTTCTCAATCTCCACACTATTGAATGACTATAGTATTTCAGTAATTATAAGATAAAGTATGTTTCTAGTGGTAGTATTCAACTCCTTATTTCCCATTCACCTTGAGAGATATATCCAAAGCTTGTCTCTCTTCTTTTCTAAGAAACTCCATCAACAAATGGGAGGAACTCCTCAAGGTTCTCTTAGCCAAATATTTTCCACAAAACAAGACTACACTATGGGGAGTTAGCTCGCCAATTTTTCTCAGAGAGCGGAGATACTTTTTGTGATACGTGGGAGAGGTTCAAAGATCTTCAACATTTGTTCTAAATCATGGTTTAAGCAATTGGATTCTTCTATAGATTTTCTATAATGTCTTATTATATAATACAAGGATGTCCATTGAAGATGGTGACAATGGTGATTTGATGAAAAAATCTTACATGAAAGCTTATGCTATCATTAAAGACATGTAAATAAATCATTGCTAATGGTGCACTGAAAGAAGAAGCCAACCCTCTTCTTCTTCAAACATTATTTTAGGAAGCAAGTTGTCATGCATATAGTTGATGCAATGGACTTAACTGCAACAAAGCTTAATTCTTGTCTTATAAATTTGAGAAGCTAAGCACCCATATGGCTCTACCAGTTAACTTAGTTTCTGAATCAATTGAATCTACTAGGCATGTATCTTCTAAATGCTACTCTTCTTTCATTCCATCTGAGGAAACATTCGGACAATGCAATTCCATAGGGAAATTTGGATACAAACAACCATGCAAACCATATCCAAATACTTATAAGATGGGATGGAGAGATCATCCAACTTCACCTACTATAATGAAAATCTTCAAAATCCTCAACAGCAACATGTCCAATAACAACCATCTATTGGATACATGACACCGACGGGTAATAATACAAAGGTTTCAACAACAAAGCAAAAAGGAAAATATCAATCAACAACATCATAGTTAAAGTCCAATCTAGATTTCCTCCTAAGGAATTGTGTTTTCATCTCAAATGAAGCAAAATGATGAGTTCTGCCAACAAGGACAATTCATAAAGGATTCCATTCACCAACTAGATTCTAAGTTGGATACAATGGCTACTCACACAAGAATGTTGGAGAACCAAATTTCTCAACAAGCCCTTTCCAATAAAAAAGCACATTTTGGTTCCTTGCCTAGTCAACTACAAATAAATCTAAGGGAGACATGCAAGTCAATTACTTTGAGGAGTGGAGCCATCATTGAAGGATCTTCTCCACCATCAAAGAGGAAGTCGGATGAAGTTGTTGACACCAATGAAAATGATACATCTAAAACTCAAACAAAGGAATTTGTAGGAAGTTCTCCACAAGGTGATTCTTCTAGCAAGCCAAATGTCCCTTTTCCTCACATGTTTGTCAATAAGAAAGACAATGTCAAATTCAAAATATTTATAAACATTCTAAACAAGCTCTTTTCCAACCTCCCCTTAGTAGGAATTATTTCTTAAATGCCTTCATATGCTAATTCCTTAGCAACATTTTGACAAAGAGGAGACTCGATCAAGTAGAGTAAGTAATTATTTCTTAAAGAATTAGTTCCATTATTCAAAACACATTTCCAAAGAATATAGATGATCTTGGTGCTTTCACCCTACTTGTAGGATTAGAGACTCAACCTAGATAAAGGTTTGGTAGATCTCGGTGCCAATATCAGCTCAATTCTTTTTTCTTTAGGATAGAGACTTAATTTGGGAGAATTGAAATCCATGTCTATGGCTTTATAACTAGTAGAATAATCTCTAAAATATCCAAGAGGAATCATTGCATATGTTTGCAAATATGAAAGTTTTGTATTAGTTGTGATTTTATGGTCCTTGATATGTGTGAAGACCCTACAAATCATATTATTTTTGGGATACTATTTCTACATATTACTCGATGCATAGTAGATGTTAGAGAAGCAAAATAAACTCTTATAATTGGTGATGAAGTCATAGATTTTTGTATCTATGATTCAGTGAAAGAACCAAGCACAAAAGATTATGTCTGTTTGATTGACAACATTGACACATTGTTGGATGAATACAAGAATCATTCTAAATCATATTTTGATGATTTTAAAGAATAGGATAACATGGGATTTAAAGAGTGATTTTCATGCAATAACAGTAGCAGCCCCTTTAAAGCTCGATTTCTCAAGAAACATCACAAGATGAGGCAAACAACAATGCAACACTAGAGAAACCAGGGTTGAGGTATGCATTTCTGAACCTAAATTTTACTTCTCCCTATCATAATTTATTCTGAATTAAATGCAGAACAATAAGAAAATTTTCTTAATGAGCTTTGAATCTTTAAAAATGTGATTGGATATTCAATTGATGATTTAGAAGTAATCATTTACTCTGTTTGTATGCACTACATAGCTTTAGATGATGATGCCAAACCATGTATTGAACCTCCAAGAAGATTGAACCAAAGTGTGATGGAAGTGGTAAAGAAGGAAATTTGATTGGATATTCAATTGATGATTTAGAAGTAATCATTTACTCTATTTGTATGCACTACATAGCTTTAGATGATGATGCCAAACCATGTATTGAACCTCCAAGAAGATTGAACTAAAGTGTGATGGAAGTGGTAAAGAAGGAAATGTTCAAATTAAGAGATGCAGGAATAGTTTATCCAATCAATGGCAACCCTTGAGAAAGTGCAATTCATGTTGTACCTAAGAAATAGGGAGCCGCTATAATAACTGAGACAACATGTTGTGCCTAAGAAATAGGGAGTCACTATAATAACTGAGACAATAATGAGCTGATCCAAACACATGTAGTCACCAGGAGAAACATGTGCATTAAATATATAAGGTTGAACAAGGCCACTATAAAATATCATCTTCCCTTTCCTTTCATAATCTCATTCTTGAGCAAGTTGCAATCATTCATATTTTTGCTACCTATATGGATATTCATGATTTTTCCAAATTCCAATCTATCTATCGGGCCAAAAAAGAACCACATTCACATGAACTTATGGAATGAATGATTACAGAATAATGTCTTTTGGATTGTGTAATGCACCTTTTACAATCTAAAGATGCATGATGGCCATATTATCTAATTTCATTGGGTGTGTCATGGAAATATTTATGGAACATTATAGTGTTTTTGGTAATTCCTTTGATGGCTATTTGACAAAACTTTCAAAAAGTTGTGTAGCATTGCAAGTAGGTTAACCTTGTCCTAGACTAGGAGAAATGCCATTTTACGGTACAATTCAGAGTTGCGTTTGGTCCTATGATATCAAACAAAGGCATTGAAGTGGATAGAGAAAAAGTAGAAGCAATTGAAAAGATGACTACATCGACTACAGTGAAGGAAGTCCAAAGCTTTCTTGGACATGTAGGATTTTATAGAAATTTTATAAAAGTCTTATTCAAGATCCCAAGGTGACTCTTTTCTCTTCTATCCAAGGACGTTGATTTCAATCTCAATTAAGAATGCAAGAGAGCCTTTTAGAAACTCAAGGAAGTGCTTATTTCAACTTCTATTATCCAGCTGTCTGACTAGAGTTTTCCATTTAAAATAATTTGTGATGCCAATGATTTTGGTAGTGGGTATTGTTTTAGGATAAAGGAAAGACAAAAAAACTCAATGTCATTCATTATGTAAGCAAGAATTTGGATGAATCTCAAATAAATTATGCTACTATAGGAAAGGATATGTTAGCAATAGTATATGCCTTTGAAAATTCTAAAAATATTTTAGTGTGATCCAAAGTTGTTGTCTATACAAATCATGTTGATATTAGACATCTCTTGAACAACATGGTTGCCAAGCATCGTTTTATTCATTGGATATTTCTGCTCCAAGAGCTTGATTTGGAGATCAATGACAAAAATAGAATAGCAAACAATGTTTTTGACCGCCTTTCCTACCTTAACACCGATGCAACTGACAATTTTCCTATTGTTGATTGTTTTCCAATTGATAAACTTTATGACATGAACTCTTTTCATGTACCAAGGTTTGTTGGTTCTGCAAATTATTTAGTCATTGTATGCCTTCCTTCTGACCTTACATATCAACAAAAGAATAATTTTCTCTATGATTTCAACTTCTATTATTAGGATGACCCTCTTTTGTTCAAATAGTGCACTAATGGACTGATCCGGTGATGCATTCAAAATGAAGAAATTCCTAGTGTGATTTCAAGATGTCACTCCTCTCTATGTGACAACATTTTGGAGGTGACAAAACAACGTTGAAAATTCTCAAGTAGGTTTTTATTGGACAACACTACTATAGATGTTCACATATTCATTAAATCATGCGACAAGTGACAAAGATTAGGAGGAATTTCTAAAAGAGATAAGGTGTAACTCAATTCAATTCTAAGAGTTGAGGTTTTTTTATTTTTGGGCATTCATTACATGGTCCACTTTTCTTCTCCATGTGTCTACTTACATTCTTGTTGCTTGTGAATATGTACCAGTATGGGTAGAGGCAAGCCCTACTCAAGCTCCTGATGCAAAATATATTACAAAGCTTTTCCAAAATTGTCTTTCCTAGATTTGATGTTCCAAGAACTGTAATATCATATGGATGAAATCACCTCAATGAAAGGAATTTTAACAACTTATTAAGAAAATATGGAGTCAAGCATAGAATCTCAATGTGAAATCATCCACAAATAGCATGTCAAATTGATCTTTCAAATAGACAATTAAAAGTAATTTTTTTGAAACAGTGTCAAACTCAATAAAAGATTGGACACTTAAGTTGGATGATGCATTATTGGCCTATAGGATAGCCTAATAGATTGTCTTCAGGACAACTACATTATGACTATATATGGAAATTCCTATCATCTATCTCTTGAACTCGACAAAATGGCACTTTGGACCAGTGTTCTGAAAAGCGGTAATCGGTGTACAAGCGGAGAGGGTACCGAATAGAGTATATACGGTATGCGGGAGTATAAGCGGGAGAATATTCGGTTTTAATCGGTTTTGATTTTTTTTTAATATTAATCATAAAGATATGTAAATTATATATTGACCATATAATAATGACAATGATAAGTAATTAGAAACATTTATAAGTAATAGACTAATATCGCATTCATAAGTAGTTGAAACATTGATGAAATTAGAGAAGAAAACTTTGATAAGTAATTACAAACATTGATAAGTCATAGACTAATATCACATTAATAAGTAATTAGAAATGTTGATAAGTAATAGACTAATATTGCATTAATAAGTAATTAGAAACATTGATAAGTCATAGACTAATATTGCATTAATAAGTAATTAGAAACACTGAAAAGTGATAAGACTAATATTGCATTAATAAGTAACTTGAAACATTGATGAAATTAGGGAAAAAACATTGATAAGTAATTAGAAACATTGATAAGTCACAGACTAATCTTGCATTAAGAAGTAATTAGAAACATTGATGAACTTAGAGAAGAAAACATCAATAGTAAGGATCAGTTCAATAAACACTAACTATAAACTTATAGAGAAAATATGAGGAGAAGACCAAATATGTAAATTGGAAGAAGAGAATGTAATTGTAATGACCAATAGTAGTATTAGAAAAAATTAATGTAAAAAAAATTTATTACTAGCATTTGATTTTGAAAATCGCCGATTAATCGGCCGATTATTCCCCCGATCGGCCGATTAATCGGTCCTGGACCAATTATAGGTCGATTATTGATAATCGGTTCGGTAGACCCCCAAAAAGGAATATTTGGTTGATTATTCGGCCTAAGCGGCCGATTTTCCGAATAGTGCTTTGGACTATCAAATTCCTAAATTTGACATGAACAAAGATAGAGAAAGAAGAATATTGTAGCTCCAAAATTTAGAGGAACTTCATTATATGCCTATTAATTAAAATGCAAAAATATACAAGGAGCAAACAAATACTTGGCATGACAAAGGGATTAAGAGAAAACATAGGGCGGTCAAGTATTTCTCTTCAATTTGATATTGAAGCTTTTAGGTAAGCTATGTTCCGAGTGGTCTAGACCATTCCTTGTCATCAAATTTTTTATCCACAGATCTAAGGAGTTCTGAGGGAAGTAATCCACCTTCAAAATCAATGGTCAAAGACTCAAGTTATACACTTTTGGTGAAATTATTGACAAGGGAGTCACATTATACATATTTGATCCAAGCTAAAGATTATGAAAGTCTTACTCTTGACTCTAAATGTAAGACTTTTGTGGGAGATGACCCCACCATGATTTATTTCATGTCATTTATTTTTAAGTACTTTTGCTTTTCACATAAATTTTGTCATGGTGAGAAACTCCATTTAAAGCCCTCTAGAGGTCACATTCAAACCATCATTTTAGGTTTAGCCATCAAATCAAAGAAGTGCAACATATTGCAACAAATATATTGTGACTAGATTGTAAGCAGGATGACACGGTGTGCACATATTAGAATGAGGCTCTAGTAAGCTAAACTACATATCAACACAATGTGTTTTAGACCAAGACTATGTACCACTTTTGGTGCTATAAATGGTAAAACTATAGGTTATAAAGACATGTCATTTTCCCTTTTTAACATTACCATATGTCATTCATTATTCCTCATGTTGTATCATCTAGATATTCATCCACCATATGTAGAGGTCTCCATCACACCACTCAACTACCAGTTTGTTGCTCTGATGAAGCTAGACCTCAAATCCCAACACTCTCCATCTAATCAAACTCCACCACCTGACAACCCTAAGATCTCAAGTCATCGGTGTCAGCCATAAAGTATATGACCCACAAACCATCACCTCACCATTGCTAGGACCTCTACATTGACTTCAATCTCTAATTCAAAACCTCTAGCAATGATAGACCCCAATAATTCTAACCATGTTTGCTCAGAGTATACTGGGATAGGCTCATGTCATGTTGGTCATAGCTCATTTCGTACTACTACTAAAGATCTTTGGTCCCCTATATCTATGCCCTAAACATCCACACCATGCTCATGAACCCTCCATGTTGTGTTGAGATATACTATGCTCCTTTAATTTCCTTTCCTTATTGCTACTGATTCCTATTTGATACTTCAATCATGTAATATGGGGCCATGAAAAGAAGTTCCTAAATGACCAAGAGTCATGTTGATCTCTACTTTGCTCCTTCTATTTCCTTGCATTATTGCTATTGATTAATGTTTGACACTTCAATCATATGAGATGGGGCTATGAAAATAAGTTCCCAAATGTCCAAGATCTATTTTGAGCTCTATTGTGCTCCTTCTTTTTCCTTGCCTTATCTCTATTGATTCATGTTTGATACTTCAATCATCTAATATGGGGTCACAGAAACAAATTTCCAAGTTCCCAAGAGCTAATTCTTCATCTACAACCACTACTAGCCCCTACATCTCCTCAACTCAATTCACTCTTACAAAGGAGTAACATGTCATTTACAAGCTATTGGTAACACATTGAGTTATAATTTACATGTTCTAAATGTGATAATACATTGGATGAACTAGGTATTCTTGTCAGAAGCATGCATTTCTTGATCAATTAGGCATCTTAAATATTTGTACTACAATAAATAAGACTTTTTCATGCCTCACTTGTGAATTCTTAACAATTTTGATTGAAAAAAAAGGATCCAAGGAAGCTTGTTGAACCATTTAGTATTATTAGGTTTCCAGATAAACCATATGAGCTCACTTTTAAGAAATTGTATGAATTATATGTTTTTACATAAGGTTGGAGCATTATAATTCCATAGATCTTTGAGCCTAACGAATTCTAGGGTAAGAACACTAAAGACACATAATATAAAGCACCCTCTTCTAGGGCATCTCACATGCATAACCCCATTCTTTGCTATACTCATAGAATTTTGAGAACATGTGTTTTTTTCTCAATAAGAAACCCAAGGTGTAGTGCGGAAGCAAGAATTATTATTCTTATGGATAGTACCTCACAATTATAAATTCAATGTTTGATAGTTTGTCTTCAACATTTCTTTAAGATTAAAAAAGAATTTTCAAGTGATATCATGATTTGAGAACTAACTAATCACCTTGTGTACAAAGTGAATGTTGATCTATCAAGTATTGAGACTCTTCCTAGGAGAAACAAGGTTGATATTCAATTTCTTATATCTTCCAACCTAATTTTCCTAGGAGAAACAAGGTTGATATCAAGTATTGAGGCTTGTTCAACTCATCTCAACCTCACCAAGATGTTCTTAGTTTTGGTTTATGCAGTGCTTGAGAGGAACAATCCATTGCCTGTGACTAGGGAATAAACTAGGTAACTAAATGACTCTGGTGCCCTTGCATTTTCAATCGAATAATTAATCCGCAAAGGGCATTTTTGGGATTTTAAGTCACCACTCACCCTTCTATTTTGAGAATGTGATGTTGACATGGTGATCTTCCATTGGGCCAGTTGGATAAGTGGGCCACGAATGGATATCGGGGTCAGGGTCCTGACGTGGATTTTTCCCAAAGTTTTATTGGTCAGCTGTATATAATTCATAGTAATCGAAGACTTATAAGAAAAATACAAATAAATACTTGTTGGAAAGGATTTTTCACAAGTAATATGATTTTATGGTTTTTAAGCATTGATTTTCATCCATGTTTTGATGTTTATTATAAACACCATTTTAATTATATAAAAAGTCCTAAAATATATAACTAATTCATTTTCACTTCAAATTTAAGAAATAAATATGTTTTCTTAATCAAGAGAATCCAAGTAATTGGTTGGTCCAAGTTTTGAGTCTGAAATCGATGGTTTTAATAGAAATTCTAAATATTAGGGTTTCTCACATAGTATGCTTTATAAACCCAAATCCATGTGTATAAATTTGTAACTAGGATAAAGTTGTCTTGGAAACAAGCTAGTTTGATGAAAGTGATGACTAGGACTCTACATTAAGGTATGTTTGATCCTATGTAAGTGAAATCCTATTTATGTATGTGTATGTGCATTCTAAACCCTAAGTTGGGTATTTCATAATCCAACCCTAAATTTTTAATGAGGCATATGCTTAGCCTTTGAATTTTTCTGTTGCCTTCTTTTAGATCATTTACTTCAATCACTTCATGGGTTTTGAACCCCACTACTATATTTTTTATTTCCACTCTGCCAATTTAATTACTCAACAAGATGAATTATTGACTAAATAACTAATGTAGTGTACATGTGTACAACCACCCATAGTTGAGCATGTGTTATTTTGCCCAGGGGAATGTGATTACTCTCCCCATTTTTATATATATTTAGGTGTTTGGGAATGTGTTACTCTCCTCACATATTGGTTGAGGTTGTGTAGGTTCCTCAGCCCTATATTATTTTTTGTAGTCATAATGTTATTCATGCATGCAATTTATTATTGTTTATCATGGCAGATTTCTTATTTATTTACTTGTCTCATACTCTTGGTCCTCTTACCATAGTAAATCGTTATCATGTCATACTTTACTTTTATCCTTATTCCTTTAATTGATGCATACTTTATTACTCCTCTTGTTGGGTGATCCCAACCACCCAGGTTTAGGATCAGAGTGCGCAACATGAGCATGGTGAACCATCTTAAGACTAGGAGAAGGTGTTCATCCTTCCATCATGGACTTATCTGTTAAGTTATTTTGTTTGAGACATATTGATGTAGTTTAGTTTCCCTCTACCTTAGATCCTTTATTCGTAAAAAGCTTGTACACCCTTATTGGGGGGAAAATTGATGTACCCTTTATATAATTGAATATAGTCAATGTTGTTTTATTCAGCTGCTATTCATTGGTGTTTTGTTTACCATATTTAGTAGAGAGGTGATTTTGCTTCTTTATAGCATGGTATCAGAACCCATGGTAGTCAAAATCTTGACTATTTCAATTTATCTCCTAGTTAGAAACCCATACCTCATGTAGTTCCCATTTAGTTAAGATGTTCAACTTGGAATTCACCTATGGTGAAAAGTTGATTTAGGACCATAAGAATTTCACATTAGAAATATCATTAGTAAACTTTTAGGTGATTAGACAATTAGGTAGATACTAGGACATAAGTTGAAAGCAAGGGTGTCTAGAAAGGGCCAGGGTATGGGGGCTGACAAAATTTTCCTCCATACCACTAAATTGGTTTACAAGGACTCCTAGATCCACATCACATCGGGCTGGCCTGAGCTGATACTGATTGTCTGAAATAGCATACTTTTAGGAAAATAACCTCAATGTTGAGTATCATTAGGAACATAATATGATGACTTGGTTACCCAAAAAAAATCACCTTATGACCCATAAGTTCCTTATACGAGTCTTAGATTTCCATGTTTAGGGTAGTCTACCCTATACTAGACTTTGAGGTTTAGTAGTAGTGATTAGTAAAACAATTAAGTGTTGGATTTTATACATGGTTTAATTAGACTAAATCTTTTACCTCTAGCTTAGATTGACTTGGTAGGTGAACCCTTTTAAGGGGTAGAGAAGTAGTAGTAGTAGTAGTAGTAACACCTTGATAGATTTTGGAATTTCTGATTTTGAGGATGAAATCCTTTTAAGGGGTTGGAGTCCAACAATACATTGAAATTTAGCTGCTATGAATTTAGAAACCCTAACTCCATAAACAAGAGATTAGTTAGCTTATATGATTAGTATTGAACAAACAAATTATAATTATAATTTAACTTATTTGTTTATATACTAATGAATATATATTAAGTCATCTAATAAATAGTTCATATACTTCAACCCAACAAATACCTAATGCACATAATATGATTTACTCACTAATTGTGAATACACATAATGTTTACCATGTCACCCTAATGATAAGATAAATGCATAACATGTAATTGTCGTATTGACGTAAACTCTAAGATGTAATCAGCTAACCTTAACATATATACATACATATCCTTAATGCTTTCATGGTACATTAGTGAGATTAGGTGTCATCATCAAATAATATACCTTGATACATATAAATGGAATATAATCACCTAATCATAATTTCAATCAAGTTATCAATATATGTAAGGCATATCACCTTGTTCTCTAATACACACATCATTAATCACCTAATCCTAAATTGATATATGAATCAATTCATTAATATACAATGTGTTCCACCTTATTACTCAAATACATACAAGAATTCAAATATGATAAAGAGTAATTAGATTCACATAAACTTGAATAAATGCCTAATGTGATGTTAAATGTGTATAATTGAAATAAGAAGTAAATAAATAGGAGAAAATGATTAATGATGATGTTAATATGAGTATGAAAGGTGATGTGACAATGTGTAATATAAATTAATGTGAATTATTGGATAATACTATTTATGTAACCACTCACCCTTCTATTTTGAGAACGTGATGCTAACATGGGGATCTTCCATTGGGTCTGTTGATATATTCGAGTCAAGGTCCTGACGTGGATTTTTTCCAATTTTCTATTGGTCAGTTTTATATAATTCATAGGAAATCGAAGGTTTATCAGAAAAATACAAATAAATACTCGTTGGAAAGGATTTTTCACAAAGAATAATATTTTTTGGTTTATAAACATTGATTTGCATCCCAATTTCTATGTTTATTATAAACACCATTTTAATTATATAAAAAACCTTACATATGTAACTAATTCATTTTAACTCCAAATTTATAAAATAAATATGTTTTATAAATTAGGAGAATCCAAGTAATAGATTGGTCTAAGAGTCCTAAATTGATTCTTTTCATAGAAAGTCCAAAAATTAGGGTTTCTCACATAGTATGTTTTATAAACACTAATCCATGTGTATAAATTTGTAACTAGTATAAAGTTGTCTTGGACACAAGCTAGTCTGATGAAAGTGACAAATAGGACTCTACATTAAGGTGTGTGCAATCCTATTTATGTATGTGTATGTGCATTCTAAACCCTAAGTTGGGTATTTCATAATCCAACCCTAAATTCCTAATGAGGCATATGCTTAGCCTTTGAATCTTTCTATTGCCTTATTTCAGCTCATTTACTTCAATTACTTCATGGGTTTTGAACCTCACTGCTAAATTGGTTTTATATCCACTCTACCAATTTGTTTACTCAGCATGATGAATTATTGACTAACTAACTAATGTAGTGTACATGTGTACAACCACCCATAGTTGGGCATGTGTTATTTCACCCAGGGGAATGTGATTACTCTCCCCATTTATTTATATGTTTAAGTATTTGGGAATGTGTTATTATCCCTCACCTATTGGTTGAGGTTAGGTAGGTGCCTCAGCTCTATATTAGTTTTTGTATTCATAATGTTATTCATGCATGCAATTTATTATTGTTTATCATGGCAGATTTCTTATTTATTTACTTGCCTCATACTCTTGACCCTCATAGCATAGTAAATATTTATCATTCCATACTTTCATTTTTTCCTTATTCCTTTAATTAACGCATACTTTATTTGTCCTCTTGTTGGGTGATCCCGACCACCCAGGTCTAGGATCAGAGTGCGCAATAGGTGCATGGTGAACTGACCTAAGACTAGGAGAAGGTGTTCATCCTTCCTTCATGGACTTATCTGTTAAGTTATTTAGTTGAAGACATATTGATATAGTTTAGTTTCTCTCTACCTTAGATCATTTATTTGTATAAAACGTGTACACGCTTATTGGGAAAAAAATTGATGTACCCTTTATATAATTGAATATAGTCAATGTTATTTTATTCCGCTGCAATTCATTGGTGTTTTATTTACCATATTTAGTAGAGAGGTGGTTTTTCTTCTTTACATCTTCCTCTAAAGTATCTTGTTAATCGTGCTTGTTGTAATACTATCTATTTAATTTGCTTACTCTGTTTAAACTATTTAATTAGGTAACCTATTATAATTAATATTATTTTTTTAGAGTTATATCTCTTAATGGGACATGGGTCTTTTAAGGAGTGGGATCCTATAGGGAATCCACTCCCTATTAAAATAAAAAGGTATCACCCCATATAACCAAACACCAATAAAAAAAATTTACAAAAGGGATGATAATTGATTCATTCAACATGTATGTATCATAACATCAAAAGTAGCAGTGGAGTTTATAACGAATCTAAAACCATTACAAGCTTGTTATCATCAGTAGTCTTTCACCATGTAGGGTGAGATAAAAGAAAAACTACCTAAACTTAGGACTAGCTGAGGATCACCTATCAACCTCAAAATATTCTCCCAAAAGCTCAACTACACTTGTAGTTGTCCAGGTCCACCTTGGTTGTCCTCTCCTTATCCAACACCTGGGGATGGAAGCGTACCGCCACAAAAGGAAACGAGAAGATGACATCAGTATAAATCTGGTATGTGCATACAAATTATGGATTTTTGAGTTATATTAAGAAATAAAGGATGTCAAATAAAAGGCTTCTTAAAGGAAAAGGACAGGACTACCCAATCAGGCATAAAAGAATATGGACTCTAAGAACTGATAACCAAGAGATTACTTGCCATCAATAAAATAATAAAGTCATCCCATACAAGCACATATCAAGAATTAGGGCACACAACCCTTCAATAATAGCATAAACATGCATGCATGTGAGATAAGCATAGAACTAGAACAATATAATTAACAAAGGTAGACAAGTATCACAAACTTGAAACCTAATAGAGAATGCCATACTGCCACACTCCCAATATATGTAAAAATGGGCATCACCACTCGAGTATGGGACACACAACAAAATAATACATGGGCACACAACCCAAAAAAACCAATATACTCACACTAATCCAGGGCTACTGAATCACATGACATGCTTAATGTAGAGGCAAGTAAAAATTATAGTTAGATACATAAGATTTCCATCACACAAATGGACAATATAAACATCCACCACAAAAGTGGGCATAAATTGGACTTATCACCAAGTAGAGTTCCATCATGATCAAATTATAAGATAGAGTCAAAAGAATGTCCGTACAAGATAGTATGATAATAAGATAAGAGGCCAATAAAGTATTTCACTTGCAATATATTTTCAAAAGAAAGAGATATTTTGTAGGCTATTTCTCCATCGGATCAAGAGAAAGATGAAAATAGGTTATTGCTCAAAAGGAATAATATGGTTTGCAAACATACCTTGACTTACGTGTTAAGTCAAAGACTAAGAGGAAGAGGCCATCTTGCTACAAGAGTGTGTTGTCGTCACAATTTTGGGACAAAATCACAAGAGAGGGGTCGAGGAAGCAAACCAAGTTGTTTGTTGCGTACAAGGACATAGTCAATAGGGTGTATTTATATAAGTAGAGGAGAAAAGTTGTGGTCCAACTTCCTTTATAATTTAATTTCTCATTGTGTTAAAAGAAACTCATATTTACTTGGTTTGACCATTCAAACAACTTTTTGGTTAAGGCATATGTTCCACAATATAATTGATTATTTACATGAAAATGTTATTTTTTTAGAAATAAAACTTCTTCACTGCAACAAAAGTCTTATATCTCCTAACATAATTCCTTGGTGTAATTAATATATCAATATTTCATACCATCTTTGTACATTATGCCTGCCACCAACCTACTACTAAATTAAATGGCGCCTTTAAAACAACATTATACACCTTAATACTTTTTTTCAAAATATTGTAACCTTGAAAACCCATAACTTCCAACATTATGAAATGTTAACTAGATCTTCTTTATTATGTAAAACTTCTATCTCTATCTCTATTTAATAAAGAGAGAGAAAATGGAATGATTTGGAGGTCTACATAATCCTCCTTACAAAATATATGTAAAAAGTCACAATTGACATTAAGATTCACCAAACCATCAAAACATCATTCTGATTTCCAAAATAAATTATTGTCTACCAAATTCACAGTTATCTTTAAATAGAACAACACACTACTTCATTAAGACTATATTTTCTCGTGAACACTTTAAAACGTATTTCAAATCACATCATCCATTAGTCATGATTTCAAACACTATAAATTATATCTTCCAAATCATGAATCTATAATTTCTCCAAAATTTATCAAAATTCACAATTATAATCGAAAGTCTCTGTTTAAAATGTCACCTTATTTGGAAAAAGGAATCCCATGATATGAAAGTTTTATTGTTTCATTAAAATAATTTAAATTATTTAAACCATTAAATTTAGTTAGACTATTGTTCTTGTAAAAAAAATTGAACCATCACACAAGCTCTGATTGGTCTAAAACTTTATATCACACTTCAATACCACTACAGCAACTTTCCACTAATTTTCATTAAAAACAAAATTTTTTATCCATAAAACTAAAATATATCCAAAAATATTATTTTTGGCACATATGAATTTTATAATTATTCAAATAATCTCAAAAAAATTTGAAATTTTAACATAGATGCAATAAATGATTATAAGCTTCATGGAATATTCGGGGATCATTTTTATACACCAAAATCTAAAATTCATACATATTAAATTATAAAATATTGAAAATTGAGTTTGTCACACCTAAACATGAGGAATGTGATTCTATAATTAATTATCCATTTTGGAGCTAACATGTTATTTAATATTTTGGACTTAAAAGTGCATGTTATCTCTTAAATTACATTAGAGTATTTATGAACATTTATACATATGCTAAAATTGGTATGTGGATTTCGAATTTGAGGTTTATTTTCTCTTTTTGAGACATTTAGTAATTTATTTAACACATTTTCCTTTTATTCTATTTTCTTTTCCAAATAGAATTTAAGATAGTTATTATTATGCAAATAATGTGAAACTTGGTAACCAAGCTAATTGACACCCAAGAAATATATTTTTATCATTATATTTTTCTTTTGAGATTACCTTTTATGAGTTATGGCACCATTATGAATTTTGACACATTATCCTTGTATTTATCAAAACATTATGTTAAGTTATATTGATGGCACCTTGTTACAAAATGAGTTATATATTTATTATGAACGAAAATTCACCATTTACACACTTAACATATTTATTTTGGTTATTCTACTTTAATTAAATTATATTAAAATATAATATGAAATTACCAGTTTCTACTCCAAAGTAAATTATTCATATTTATTTACTCATAAAATCAGTTAAGAAAATATATGTAGCATATTTCATGATTTTATTTACATGTTGGCACATAATTAAATTATTATCTAAATGTGTTTTAGTTGTTATCCTTGTTTGGTCAAATCTAAGAAACTGACATCACTAGTTTTCTAATCAAGGGATAGGGTAGGATTTTAAGTTCTAGTTGTTACCACACTCCACCCCTTTAAATAATTTCATCCTTGAAATCTAATCATCCCAACATAATCAACTACCTATACTCCACCCCTTTAAAAGAATTTACCTAATAAGTCAAACAACATTATAGGTTCAAAAAATAGTCTTTCCAAAACTCATGCACTACAACACTTTCACCCTTAAAGGTACTAGGTATAAGCAACCTATGAAAAGGGTAAACATCTCAGGAAGACAAGATTGAAATAGTTAGATAATCGACAGCCACTGGCTACTAAAATAATAGGATTTTCTAACACTTGGGACCACTACCCATGGCTATAGTAAAGTTTCAAAAATGATGATTGGCCCCACAGATTACCACTAGCCTTAACTACATGTTTTGTCCTCACTCACGTGCAAGCTAGGATAAACTTTCCAACTGGTCACCCATCCTCATACTACTCTGGCTGAGCACACTTAATCGAAGAGTTCTTTAGTGATGGGCTTCCTAAAAAGGAGGTGCACCTTGGTTGTCCTCTCCTTATGCAACACATGGGGATGAAAGTCTATCCCACAAAAGGAAAAGAGAAGATGACATCAGCATAAAGTTGGTATGTGCATACTAAATATGGATTTTTGAACAATATTAAGAAATAAAGGTTGTCAAATAAAATGTTTCCCAAAGGAAAAGTAAAGGACTACCCAATGGGGTACAAATTTGGATTTTAAGAACTGATAACAAATAGATTACTTGCCATTAATAAAACAATAAAGTTGTGCCAAACAAGCACATATCAAGAATTAGGACACACAACCCTTCAATAATAACATCAACATACATGCACGTGAGATAAGCATAGCACTAGAACAATATAAATAACAAAGGCAGCCAAGTCTCACAAACTTGAAACCTGATAGAGAACAGTGTGCTTCCAGACTCCCAATATATATATAAATGGGTATCACCACCTGGGTATGGGGCACACAACCTCCATCCCAAAAATAATCTGCCACAAAAGTGGACATAAGTTGCACTTATCACCAAGTAGAGTCCCATCATAATCAAAGTATAAGATAGAGTCAAAATAATGTCCATACAAGATAGTTTGATCACAAGATCAAAGGCTAAAGTATTTCACTTGAAATATATTTTCAAAAGAAATAGATATTGTGTAGGCTATTTGTCCATTGGACCAAGAAAAATATAAAATAGGTTACTGCTCAAAAGGAATAATATGGTTTGAAAAGATACTTTGACTTGAGTGTTAAGTTAGAGATCAAGAGAAAGAGGAAGAGGGAGAGGAATAGGCCATCTTTCTGAAAGAGTGTGTTGTCGTCACAATCTTGGGACAAAATCACAAGAGAGGGGTCAAGGAAGTAAACCAAGTTGTTTGTTGTGTGCAAGGACATAGTCAATAGGGTGTGTTTATATAAGTAGAGGAGAAAAGGTGTGGTTCAACTTCCTTTATAATTTAATTTCACATTGTGTTAAAAGAAAACCATATATACTTGGTTTGAACATTCAAACAACTTTTTGGTCAAGGCATATGTTCCACAATATAATTAACTCTTTACATGAAAATGTATATTTTTTAGAAAGAAAAAAAAAACTTCTCCACCGCAATAAAAGTCATATATGTCCTAACATAATTCTTTGGTGTAATTAATATATCAATATTCCATACCATCTTTGTACATTATGTCTACCACCAACCTACTAATAAATTAAATTGACACCTTTAAAACAACATTAAACACCTCAGTACTATCTTTTTCAAAATATTATAAACTTGAAAACCCATAACGTCCATCGTTATGAAATGTTAACTTGATCTTTGTTATTATGGAAAACTTCTATGTCTCTCTCTATTTAATAAAGTGAGAAAAATGAAAAGATTTGAAGGTCTACCTAATTCACCTAACAAAATATATATAAAAAGTCATAATCGTCATTAAGATTCACCAAACCATTAAAACATCTTTTTGATTTCCAAAATAAATTTGTGTCTACCAAATTCATAGTTATCTTTAAATAGAATAACACAATGCTTCACTAAGACTTTAATTTCTCATGAACACTTTAAAACATTATTTAAATCATGTCATCCATTAATCATGATTTCAAACACTATTTAGAAACCATATCTTCAAAATAGTGAATCTATAATTTCTTCAAAATTTATCAAAAATCACAATACAATCGAAAGTCTCCATTTAAATTTCACCTTATTTGGAAAAATGAATCCCATGATATGAAAGTTTTATTATTTCATCAAGATAATGTATATGATTTGAACTATTAAATTTAGTTAGATTATTGTTCTTGTATATTTTTTTGAATTTAGTTAGATTATTGTTCTTGTATATTTTTTTGAACCAACAAACAAGCTCTGATTGGTCTAAAATTTAATATCACACTTCAATACCAGAGTACCAACTCTCCACTAATTTACATTGAAAAATAAATTTCTTTAGCCATCAAAATAAAATATTTCCAAAATCTATTATTTTTTCCACATATGAATTTTATAATTATTTAAACAATCTCCAAAAATTTTGAAATCTTAACCATAGATTCAATAAATTATAAGCTCGTGATAAATTTTGGGATCATTTCAATACCCCAAAATCTCAAAGTCATATCTATGAAATTATAAAACATTGAAAATAAAGTTTGTGGCACCTAAACATGAGGAATATGATTATATAGTTAATTTTCCCTTTTAGAGTTATTTTCCATGTTTTATGATATTTTTGGCTTAAAAGTACATTCTCTCTCCTAAATTACACTAGTGTAATTAAGATTGTCCAAATTAGATGATCATTTACACATATGCTAAACTTGGTATGCAGATTTTGAATCTGAGGTTTATTTTCTCTTTTTTAGACATTTAGTGATTTATTTAACACATTTTCCTTTTATCCTATTTTAATTAAGAGGTGTGTGGGATAAATAG
This sequence comes from Alisma plantago-aquatica, assembly GCA_963693085.1. Lineage (NCBI taxonomy): Eukaryota > Viridiplantae > Streptophyta > Magnoliopsida > Alismatales > Alismataceae > Alisma > Alisma plantago-aquatica. The sequence goes on from OY856409.1 coordinate 986,174,969, forward strand.
ATGAACCCCTGTATAATTAAAGAAAACTAATTGACACCCAAGAATTACATTTTTATCATTATATTTTACTTTTGAAATTACCTTTTATGACTTATGGCACCATTATGAATTTTGACACATTATCCTTGTATTTATCAAAACATTATGTTAATTCATATTGATGTCACGTTGTTAAAAATGAGTTTTATATATATATATATATTTATATGAATGAAAATTCACCGTTTATACAGTTAACGTCTTTGCTTTATTTATTCCACTTTATTTAAATTATATGACAATATTAATATGAAATTATCAGTTGCTACTCCAAAGCAAATTACTCATATTTATTTACTGATCATAATAGTAAAGAAAATATATGTAGAATATCTTATGATTTTATTTACATGTTGGCACATAATTAAATCGTTATCTAAATGTGTTTAAATTTTTATACTTGTTTTTCAAATCAAAGAAACCAACCTCACTAGTTTTGTAATCATGGGATAGGGTAGGATTCTAAGTTCTAGTTCGTTACATGTCTCACCTTATGGGTCACTACATCTTTTAAGGCGATTGTCGGTGATGCCATTGGGTTCATGGTGGTGAGGATGAGTAGCTTGAAGAGCAGTAGGAGAAAAAGGTTGGTTAGTAATTAGTGTGTCCTAAAGTCATCCTTGTACTCTCAGGTCTAGGTAGGATATGTTTTGTAGATGATATGTATATCGACTTGAGTTTTTGGTAGTACTTTGAGGTTGTATATTGTATGTATATATGTGAACAAGATGCTTTTGTATACAGGTCGTGGTCTCATCCACTGTATAGATATGTAAATACCTCATATGGTATGTGATGTATGTAGGTTGTTGGACCTCTATGTAAATGTTTCTAAACATGCTAGTAACATTTATTTGGTTTTAATTATTCCTTTTTTCTGGCTATGTGGTTAATTAGTGATCAATTGTGTGTTTTAATTTGAGTAACCTCATTTAGCATGATGGGGTGTCACAGTTGGGTTGGTACTAGACTTTTAGGTTCACTGAGTCAATAGAGACATAAGACTTAGGTTTTATGTATGTTCTTACATAATCCAACATATTTGATCATTGCTTATGCTTATTCAGATATGTCTGGAGAATGTGAAGAGCATTCAGAGAGTGCATATGTCGTGCCAGGAGGTGGCGGTAGGAGGTCGGCACATGATGGTATGGTGCTTGTGAAGGGCCAAAACATCCCACAGTGCCTCAGTTTGACCCTACAAACATGGACAATGTAGCTTTCCATTCCATGTTTGGACAGCACATGGAGACGATTATGCATTTAGCAGATAGGGAGCTCGTACCTCAATCTAGGGTAGCCATCCCTAATGTGGAACTCTAGGGTATGAGGAAGACATTTGATAGGTTGAAATGTGTTGGAGCTACCGAGTGCATGGGTACAGTGGACTTGGAAGATGTCGACATGTAGCTAACTTTGCTTGAGAAGGCATTTAATATCCTAAACATCCTAGAAGAGGTCAAGGTGAAGCATGTTATTTATCAGTTGAAGGGTAGTGATGGCCATTGGTGGGCCATAGAGGAAGAAAAGATACTAGGAGTTGTGGTGAGTTGGGGAGAGTTTCAGAGAGATTTCGTGAGCCACTACTTCCCTGAGACGTACTTGGATGAGAAAATAGCTCAGTTTGAGACGTTGTGATAAGGTGTGATGTCCATCAACAAATACAAGGCAAGGTTTATGGAGCTTTTGAGGTTATGTCCTCATATGGCAGTGATAGAGACGGAGAGGATCGGGAGGTTCGAGAAAGTCCTAAACTCTAAATTGTCTACGACAATATCCACTTTGTAGAATAGAGAGAGGTTCTCTACCTTTGTGGAGTCTGTGAGGAGGATTGAAAGGTCTTCTCTTGAGAAGTGTGAAGCCAATGCTAAGAAGAGGCCAGCTCAATTTCAAGGAAATCATCTAGTGGCTTCAAGAAGCCAAGGTTCTCATCATCACAATACCAACAGTCACAAGAGAGATTGACTTTTTCTAAGCCAATGTCACGAGTATTGTCGCAGTGGTCCCCAAGTAAGGGTATCAGTCACAGCTTTCCACTAGTATGAGCACACATTGCATCATCATTCTTAGGGATGGGGTTGTCTTGTTTGAAGACTTGTTGTAGGTTCAGACAAGTAGGGCATTTGTAACTCCTGGGCCCACTACCCAAGGCTCTAGTAGGGTTTTAGAATAGTGAATGGCCCCATAGACCACCATTAGCCTTAACTGTGCACTTTGTCCTCACTCACATGCAAGCCATGATCAACTTCCTGACTAGTCACCCTTCCTAGTACTACTCCAAGCTTAGAATGCTTAACTATGGAGTTCTTTAGTGATGGGCTCCATGAAAAGGAGGTGTGCCTTGGTGATATGAGTAGTCTAATCGTTCCTTTTAAGACCATTTCATTAGAGGCCTTAAATCTTGGGATGTTACAATCCCCACCCCCCCCCACCCCGCTTAGACTCTTGACATCCTCATCAAGGATCAATTATATGGCCTCATAATATTTCCTCATTTCAGTGCAGATCTAGAATGGCCCATGGATACCCAGCTCCCAATCACATAATGTCAGTACAAGGGTGGCTAAAATCACCATGGAGAGCCCTTTCCTACATGCCTAGACTACATGGATCAAGACTGGTATGCCACATGCCCATGTGGGCCCCACCTACTAGAGGGATTATTGCTCTGATATTGTTTGTAACACTCGGTCCCACTTCCCAAGGCTCTAGTAGATTTTAGGAATGACGACTGGCCCCACATACCATCACTAGCCTTAACTATATGCTTTGTTCTCACTCGTGAGCAAGTCAGGATAGACTTCCTAATTGGTCACCCATCCTAGTACTACTCCAAGTTGAGCATGCTTAACTATGGAGTTCTTTAGTGATGGGATCCATGAAAAGGGGGTGCACCTTGGTGATATGAGTAGTCTAATCATTCCTTTTAAGACCATTTTCATTTGAGACCTCAAATCCTGGGATGTTACATCATTTGAGGTGGTCTTTCCCAATGAAGGATGAGGAAGTGGCACAACAATCAAGGCAGAGTTAGTGGGGTTCACAGCAGTAGTAGTACAACAGTGGTGGTGGCAGAGGATGCAGTCAGGCATCACGTGAAGGATCATCTGGGCCAACTGGAAAAGGACGTGGATGATAATGAGTAACGTCTAGTCTATACCATGAGTCATCCAGAAGGAGTGGTCAATCCACTATTCATGACAGGTCATATGGAACTTTTTCATTCTGACTTATCTGCTTCTTCTTTTGTATATATTTGGGTTGACCCAGGTGCTACGCACTCCTTTATCACTAGAGAGTTGATAAATAGTTTTTATCTATCCATTTTTCATAAATCTAATAGCCTTTTATTAGAAACTCCTTTGGTTGGTTCCATTGAGTTGTGGGAGGTGAGTCCATCTTGTGTTCTTTCTTTCTCATGATGGAGCATTCAAGTGGATCTTGTGTCACTTGACATGCATGGATTCGATGTGATCCTAGGGATGGATACCCTAGAGCGGGATAAGGTTGTATTGGACTTTAGTTCCAAGGTGGTAAAATTCTACGATGGAGATGTCACTTGGACTTTTGAAGGAGATAATATGATTCTTCCTACGTGTTTATTGTCAGCTGTGATAGCAGAGAGGTTGATGAGACAAGGGTGGAGGCTTTCCTGGAACATGTTTTGGATACCAAAGTGAGGAGTCCTGGTATCTAGGAGGTACCAGTAGTGTAAGAGTTTGAATATGTCTTTCCATATGAGTTTCCTAGTGTTCCACCCCCTAAAGAGATTGACTTTAAGATCAATCTAGTTCCTAGAACACAACCCATAACACCTTATAGGATGACACCAATAGAGATGGAGGAGTTGTAGAAATAGTTGCATGAGTTGTTGGAGAAGGGTTTCATCTGACTGAGAACTTCCCCTTAGGGTGCTTTTGTGCTCTTTGTGAAGAAGAAAGATGGTTTCATGAGTCTTTGCATAGACTATCGATAGTAGAACAAGGTTATAATGACAAAAAAGTACCCAGTTCCAAAGATTGATGATTTGCTTGATCAGTTGAGCAGTAATATAGTGTTCTCCAAGATAAATCTAAGATCTAGATATGACTAGTTGAGGATCAAACTAGATGACATATTCTAAGACTTCTTTTAGGACTGCATATGTTCACTATGAGATTGTGGTTATGTCGTTTTTGCTAACCTATGCATCGGTAGTGTTTATGGATCTGATTAATAGAGTGTTTAGACCATATCTAGACTAGATTTTTGTTGTCTTTATATATGATATGTTGATATACTCTAGGGATAGTCAGTAGCATGAGCAACATCTACGCCAAGCATTAACATTAATGAGGTAGCACCGGTCGTATGCCAAGTTCAGCAACTATGAGTTCTAGTTGACCGAGGTATCTTTTTGTGGTCATGTCATATCTTCTAAGGGTGTTTGTGTAGACCCTAAGAAGGTAGATATATGCTAGAGTGGGAACAAGCCAAGACACAAACTAAAGTCCAAATATTCCTAGGCTTTGGAGGTTACTATAGAGGTTCATTAAGAATTTCAGTGTTGTAGCGTTACCCCTAACCAAGTTGACAAGGAAATGTGTTCCTTTTATATAGGATGACAAGTGTCAATGTTCTTTTCATTTGTTAAAGGAAAGTTTGATCGGTGCTCCAGTGTTAGTGCTGCTAGAGAAAGGGAAAGGCCACATTGTCTTTTGTGATGCTTCGAAGAACGGCTTGGGATGTGTGTTGATGAAGGACAAGAATGTGATTTCTTTTGCTTCACAACAGCTTAATAAACATGAGGAGAACTACCCAACACATGACTTGGAACTAGTAGTTGTGGTTCATGCCCTGAATATTTGGATGCGCTATCTATATGGGGAGAAGTGTCAGATCTTCATAGACCACAAGAACCTTCAGTATATCTTCTCAAAGTAGGAACAGAACATGGGACAGAGGAGATGGATGGAGCTAATCAAAGACTGTGAATTCACCATAGACTACCATCCAAGGAAGGTGAACGTGTTGACTGATGTGTTGACCAAGAAGTCATCTTCATCATCATATGCATATAAGGCACAGTTACACCCCATGGTGTGTCACAAGCAAGACATGTTAGTATTTCTTTGATAATGAATGTACATTTGGAGGTTTTCTTATTGGCAAGACTGTTAGTGTAGTTGTAGGTGAATCTGATGTTGATACATCATATGGAGATACTCAAAAGAATGATACCACAACACAAAATATCCTATCAGAGTTTGGCAGTAGGAAGCATGATTTTTTCCATGAGCTAGAAGATGGGACAGTTTGTTTTCATAATAGAACAGTGGTTCCCGATGTTGATGGCCTAAGTGAGATGATACTTGAGTAGGCTCATTCCTCGATGTATTTGATGCATCCTAGTAGTACAAAGATGTGCCAAAATGTGAAGTATTTGTACTAGTGTCTAGGTCTGAGGCGTGATGTGGAATATTTCATTGCTAAGTGTCCAGTATGTCAACAAGTTTAGGTAAAGCATCAGAAGCATGTAGGGAATTTACAACCTTTACTGATACCGTAGTGGAAATGGGATCATATAGCCATGGATTGTGTGGTTGTCCTTTCGAGGATAACCAAATCTCACGATTCCATATGGGTGATAGTTGAACAGTTGACCAAGTTAGCTCACTTCCTTCCAGTTAAGACAATGTATACATCAGACAAGTTGGCACAAGAATATTTTCATGAGATAGTCCACTTGCACGGTATCCTAGTTACCACAGTATCTGATAGAGATCCATATTTTATAAGTAGGTTTAGGTATGCATACAAGTCTTGGACACAATTGAGGTCTAGTACAACTTTCCACTCATAGACAGATGGTCATTCAGAAAGGACCATTCAAATATTGGAAGATCTTTTTAGAGCATGTGTTCTACAGTTTCTTGGCATTTGGGATGTCCACATGAGTTTGATTGAGTTTGCCTACAACAACAATTATCATAGGAGTATTATTATGGCACTGTATGAAGCTTTGTATAGGAGGTGTTTTTGATAATTGCTTTCTTGGTATGAGACAGGGGAATATCAGGTTTTGGGTCTTGAGTTAGTACAACAGACAACATATAAGATTAAGGTTATCCAATAATAGTTGAAGGAAGTTGAAGATAAATAGAATTTGTATGTTGAAATATGTCACCATACCATTAGAAATCTAAGTTAGAGAATGTGTGTACCTTAATGTTTTCCCTTGGAAAGGTGTTTTTAGGTTTGGTAAGAAGGGTAAGTTGGCTCCTAGGTATAAGGGACCATACCCTATCTTGTCACCTGTTGGGAAGGTGGCAAGCAAGTTGGAATTACTTCCATAATTGGATAGGTTGCACAATATCTTTCGTGTCTCCATCCTGAGGAAATGACACCCAGATACAGAGTAGACAATACATCCAGTGGAAATTGAGTTGGAGGAGGATGTTTCTTATGTGGTGGGTCCTCTGTTATCCTAAAAGACATGCACAGAAGTTGAGGAATAAGGATATAGCCTTCGTGAAGGTTTTATGGCATCATCATTGTGTGGAGGAAGCCACATGGGAGTTAGAGGATGAGATGCATAGGAAGTACCCATCTTTATTCTCATTGGATTTCAGGGAGAAATCCATGTTAGGGGTTATGGTTGTAATACCCCTAACCTTGCTTTATGGTTAAAAATGCTTGCTTACCATAATTATATTCTTAAAACCTTAATCAAACCTGAATATGTTCTTTTATATCATGTGAAAAACCTAAGTTTCAAGTTTGGTCTAGTATGGATATTGTATGAGAAAATTATGCAATTTTTGTGCTTATAAGGGCTTTTATATAATTTCTCCATATCTGGGGTTTTCTTGTGATTTGTAACATGTATGATATTTCTTATGAGTTTTCATATCATGCTTTATGTATTTGTACCTTTGGGCTCCTATTTCACCCTTGGAACTGTGGTGACATCTACCTAGGGTTGAGATTAGGGTTTCATCTCCGAGATAGTCCAACATGTATATTAGAACTCAACAGTTTCCCTTGCATGTTTGGATCTTATGGTTATCCTTGTGTGTTGGGATCCGATGGCTGAGTCAATGTTCACCAAGTGAAGTGCACAACTGATGGTGAAGCTAGGGTTTTTTTCCCTTGTGACCAAGGGATGTCAAGATTTGATGGATACCCAATGTTGGAGGTCGATGGCTTCTCTAGGGTTGACATTCGATGGTCCCCCTGGTGTCAAAAACCAATGGTCAACTTGGTTTGCATGAATGAGATGTTTTTGGCCTTAGACACATGGCATGCATGGCTAGACACCTCTACCTTCCTTTCCCTCTCACCCAAATCTTCGTATACCTCCCTCCTTCCAAGCAAACAAACTCTTTGGACTTTGTCTTCTTCTTCTTGCTATTTGGATTGCAACCCTCTTGCTTGGTGGAGAAGAAGGAGATCAAGGAAGAAGAAGCTTGGCCAATCTTGCTTGCATGTGCACCTAGAGTTTGGATATACCCTTATTGAGGTCATTTTATGCTTGCTTTCCTTGCTTCTTGGCTTAGGTGAGTAAGATCACCATCTCTATATTCATTTTCCTTGCTTCCTTACCTTCTTCTCTCTCTCTTCTCAACCGAATCCATGGTTTTCTTGTTGGATCTTGTGCTAGATGTTGAAAAACACCTTCCTTCTTACTTCTTTGACCTAGGGTTTGCTAGTTCTTGGAGAAGGAGCAAGCTTAGATGAGTGGAGTGCTCAAGCTAGGGTTCTCTCTCTCTCTCCCTCTCCCTCTCTCTCTCTCTCTCTTTGAACTACCTTATTGTTTGGAGCTTCATATCCAACCCTGAGGCGAGTTATATAACTTTATCCACGTTTATTGCTTACCCTAGACTTTTTATGCATAAATCTCGCTCTAAAATGAGGTACCAAGTAAAAATCTTAGATCTTTTCTTAGGGTTTGAGCTTATATGGTAGGTCTTGAGTAGATAATCTTCTTTGTTGTTCTTGTCAACCTTGTGTACATTTTCTTCATGGAAGGGGGGGTGCTAGACCTTGCATGCATGTAGAAGTTGATGGTTTTGTTCCTTAACTCTAGGGTTTTCCTTTGAGGTGACAAATTATGGTTTTTCTTAGAGTGTATGAACTAATTTCTCTCTTGTGTTGAGACTCGATGGTATGTTCCCTTGCAAGAATCAATGGCTTGTAGTTAGTTTTTGTATTTGGACCTTCTTATGCTTGAGAAACAATGATCTTGATGCTCTCTCAAGTGGTATAACTCAATAGTTTTCCCCACTCTCTCAACTGATGGTCCTTATGCCATCACTTAGTGGTTCAAACAATGGTTTTCCCCTTATGTTGAAGCGTTGATTTCCACCGTATGTCACCATTTAATGGCTTTACTAGACCACAACCAATGGTTTCATTAGGTCAATATTTGATGGTTCCTCTGAGTCCATAGTCGATGGACCTACTGGTTACATGACTCAGTGGTTCACAACCATGTCAACACTCGATGGGTTCCCTGGGTTCACAAATGATGGTCTTTCTAGGTCACAGATTCAATGGTCTTCTTTGTGTCCAGAACCGATGGGAATGGACCTACTATGTACTTGAAGTGATGGTTTTATCCACACAACATTCAATGATCTTGTTTAGTTTTGGAATCCCTTATCCGATGATGGTGATATGCTTTATAAGATCTGATGGTTTGTGTTTCGGTTATGAACATCCATGATCCGATGGAATTCTAGATTTAAGGGTGTATGTTTTGATTAAGAATGATCATCATTTGATGGTTCATATTTAAGTGCTTCTTTGTAATGTTAACTCAACCCACATGGTTGTAACTTAGTTGAATAGTTAAGTAATGATGATTTAAGTATAACCTCCTACCTTGAAGGTTAAAATGATGTAAGGATACTCTTAAGATGCTAGTGGTAATCTTCCTGTGTTACCTAGTAAACATCATATCTCTTATGTGTGATGCAATTTTGATACTATAACTATATATGATGGCGATGATGATCTGTTGAACCTGTTATAAAGGTGTGGAAGTATAATTATATTCTTGAAAAGAAAATGTGAATGGTCTTAATGACCCTTGGGCATGGTATGAGCCTTAATGGAGGTGTAATCCTCTTTATGATGTGACAACTATTGGAATTTGATAATTATGTGATAAGGAATAAGTCTCATACATTTTATATCTTCTGAAGTTGCAACATACATTGTTTTGATAGAACTCTTTTTAGGGTTTTTATGTAACTTGATTGATGTAGTCTTAACTCACCCAAATGGCATTAACTAATCAAGTTAATCCCTAATCATGTAGTGTCATGTGTCATAGATCCATTCTAGTGTCAAGACTTGCTAGATGGTGAAATGATTATTCCTAAAAAAGGGAACTCGAAGTCATATACTGATGAGTATATGCATGTACGGAGGATAGTTGTGGTCATACCTCGATTGGAGAATGGTTGAGATCGTGTCTCAGGTGAATTATGATTTAGTATATTTATATGATATGTGATTGAGGATAGTTGTGGTTGTATCTCGAATGTTAAGGTTTCATATACCTTGGTTGCTAGTGTCATGACCTATATACCAAGGGTGGTGTTATAACCCCATTTTTCCTAGATATGTAATGAAATTGTATTTCTCCTTTTAATGATAAATGAAATCAATAGTTACTTTATTTGTTTGAATTGAATGGATTTCATTTACAATAGCCCTGGTTGGTTGCTTCGTGGGATTTATTTGCTATTAGGCCCAATAACAAGAAAAAGAATAAAGAAATTCAAACACTAAATGAATAAATAAGAAAAGGAGAAAAGATAAAGAAAAAGGCTAGGGAATATCCTCCAAGAGGGTATTTCATGCCTTTAGGGTTCCTTGAGGTCCAAGGAGTCCAAGATACCAAGATAATGGCATAAGAAAGAAGAATTACCAATTAAATTGGCTTTATTTAAAGGATAACTTGATTATGAAGGAAATGCCCTTTTCCTTTGGAATTTGGGTTTCAATTTTGGTATACAAGTAGATAATGTCTACCCAAAGCTTCATTTAAAATTTGGTTGAAAAAGGATAAAGGAAAATTGACTTATGATTTTTTTGAAGTTATCCTAAAATAGAAAGGAAATCATGTCATGATTTAATTTAGATTAAAATCCCAAAATTCAATTCTTAGGCACACATTCATGACCGTTAGATCAGTGATCCATGGCTTGTGTTAAGTCATGCTCTCACGAGGACTGGGACACAGAGTCCCTATTGCGTGGACTTTCGATCTGAGATTCCTCATATTTGAGGCCATCTGCAGAGATGTAAAGGAGTCCATCTCCTTCAGGAGTTTGTTCTGAACCTAACCACCCTGAGGTCGGTGGGGTTTCATTGTGAAAGGGGGAAGTCCCCAATTCACCAAGAACTTGATGGCTACCCTATATATAGGGTGGGGCACATAGCAACTCAAGCAACCCCCTAATTTACCCTCTCGTGACCACGGCACAACGATGATCGTCGTCATGCTTTCAATTTGAGCAACCAACATGTTCTTGTCCCCCTGTCAAGCAGCAACCCTCATCGGAGCATCGACGATTCATTGGTAGTGAAGACGTGAAGCTAACCAACAATTGAATATGTGGGTGAGTTCACAAAGAGCAGGTGGTGCTCTGGGACCAATCAGATTGATTGCAGATGCATAGACACCCAAAGTCAACCTCAGAGTTGTCCTCGGCTCGCAGCAGGCTGCTCACGCGAGGTTGAAGAAGACAACCAAGCAAATTACTAAACTAGCCCTCCCGTGTCTTCATCCCAGGTAAGGGCATTCTTTCCCTATTCTTTAGTTTGATCACAAGTGAGGTACGTGATCGTAGACCGTTGGATCCAGTATGGTCCAGTGGACCATGGATCGAGCAGCTAACGATTTTTCAAAAAATAATAGATAATCCAGAAAATGCTTTTTCTTGCAAAAATTGTAGTAATTAATAGGATGGTCAGATGAAGGAACTTAATATATGAAAATTTATTAGAAAAATATGAGGAACCTGATAAACATAGTTTTTGAACCTGATTTCGTTCCTAATTGCAAATTATATTAAGTTGATGAAAAGTGCATTAAACTTAGGTTAGAAACCCTAATTGTGATTAAAGATTGAATCTATGATGTTTAATGGGTTAATTTGAGTACTAATAACCTATTGGATGATAATGAAATATTCAAATCTAATCTAGATCAGTTGCAGAAATGGGGCTACAACCTGGCTTCAAGGTGCAGCCTATGTAGGATAAATGTCGAGACCAATAATCACGTCCTTTGGGATTGTGAAATTGCAACTGAGATATGGGGTAGAGTCATGCAACTTAAACCTCTTACTTTTGTCAGAAAGGATGAGCTACACCTTCTGAAAAATAGGAACGAGGCGTTGCTAGCAATCCTCACTATTTACCACATCTGGATTCACAGGAACCAGGTCATTTTTTGATGAAAGTGATGTGAGCCCACTTAAAGTGTGGTGATGCATAGACAGTGACTATAGAAACCTACATAGATAGGTTGTTTTGTCTTCACATTTAGACTCTTGAGCTTTGGCTCCCCCATGTACAGTTTTTTGATGATGGAATGAGAAACATGTTTACTGATCAAATCTAATCTAGATGAGAAATTACATGTTTTAGGGTTTTAAACCAAGAATATGTGTCAATGCATGTAGAAACCCTAATTTAGGGTAATTGATGAGATTAATATGTTTAATTCAAAATATTTGGAAATATGTTGATAAGCCTGTTAGGAGAGATAGGACTGTTGGTATGTATGCCCTGAGAGCCAATCATGGGATGATTGGTGGGATACATTAAGATTGATTTGATAAACATCAAAGGCAAGCTTCCAATTCTTTCTGTTCAGTCATATGAGATAATGATATAACAGATTGAATGTCTAGAGAATGACAGTACTCAATGACATATGCCTTCAGGTTCAGGACCTGAACGATGAGATCATACGGATGCTAAGAGTTTGTACATTCTTTTTATGTCCCTAGTCGGATGTCATTGTGGAAGGTAGATAGACAACAATGACACACAAGACTAGATTGTGGTGTTGGTTGATGACAGAATCTCATTAGTCATGATATGGAGATATCAAACCAAACACATAGGTACTTGTTAGAGAACAAGTTTATCGAACAGACCCAACATGAGTTTGACACATGGAACCATGACATGGTAGTCATAGTCAGTTCTTATAGTGATGGTGGTGAGTGTGATTCTTTGACCTAAAATCACTACACTCAACACATGTCATTGGGTACACTTTGACATCATCAAACGCAGTCCTGAAACATGGGTTGTTATAAAGGTGATGATTGGGTGGCTTTGACACATGGGGCTTTTGAGGGGTGAGTGATATATATGGGATTTGTCCCTCCTGAGGGAGTTTGATATCCATGGCCACTTGATGAGTAGGATTGAGATAGTAATGCGCATGCATGTGTGAATCAGTATGTGATATTGATGTCATACATATCTCCTCCAATCTACTGTGAGATCAAGAAAGTGAATGAACGTTGATAGGATGATTGTTCCATGACTTGAGTTCATTCGGGATATCAGTGACAAAGGAATTATACATTCGTTGTAACACCATTCACAGATTGTAGGATTGAAAGTTGTTCTCCAACTTTCTATTTCACTTGGGTAGCATTGATGTGCGACTAGGCAGCACTCTTTGCTTGTGAAGTCATAAGTGTTATGGACTTTCACTGCCAACGTGAAATGGACCTACAGGGTTACACACATATGATTTAACTTGGAAGAGGATTTTATTCACAAACAATGTTTAGATTGATTACTAAAGGAGTTTAGTAGTTCAATTAAACACTCAATTAATTGAAATCTCAAAATCATAGTATTCAAGGTGTTGGATCGATTGATTAGAGTATCGGATTGATTGAAATTGTGATTGACTGATTTTGTACAGTCTGCACTTCCAACCGATCGGCTCATGTGATGAACCGATCAGCTCAGGTTGGTGAACCGATCGGCTCATGTGATGAACCGATCGGCTCAAGATAGGCTGAGACGACCGGTTCAAGGGTTGAACCGATTGGCTCAACTGGTCTAACCGAGATCGTTTGGAAAGTCAGAAGACTATTTTGCAAATACAATTTGTTTCACTTGTACAAATTCGATTTGGACAAGGATTAATATTTGATTAATCAGAAACAAATATGAAAGTCAATTTGAGTTGGACCAGGACCACGAACCGATCGGTTGGGAAGTGAACCGATCGGCCCAGGTGCTCCAACCGATCATTTCAGGTGTGAAATGATCGGCTCAGATACCCAACCGATCGTTTCATGCTTGAAATGATCGGTTCAGGTGGTGCGGTTGGTTGTTTTGTGGAAAATCTCAAACCCTTCTAATCCTACATTAATCATGTATTGCCCGAGATAGAGAACTCTGTCCCATGACCCTCCTATATATATAGGGGTAGTAGGGGCTTCTCAGAAACACAACTCAGTGCACCAGTTGCTCTGCAAAGTTGTCATTCTCTCTGGTTTTGGTAACCAAGAGAGAGCCCCAGCAAGTGCTACCCGACAAGGGAGGCACAACAAGGGAAAGACAACTGCAGAAAGTGACTGGTGGCAGAAGAGTGTATCGGTGACTAGTACACCGATAAGAGGGTGTGACTCCTTCCAATTCCTTATGGGACAAGGAGATCGGAGTTCCAGGTGGTCTGTGTGGACTACTTAAGAGGCGGGAGACTTCTACCGCTTAGAGGACAGTTGTCAATCCCGACAGTCCCAGTGAGACCAGGAGCTGCACATACATCGTCCAGGACCGAAGGTGAAGACCGGGCAAGTCGTGAGATAACATCGCCGAGCAAGCCTCAGGACAAGGTACGCCTCTACAAACCATCCTTCCTATTGTATAGATGTTGATGTGTTTCCTTTGTTCTGGGTTTGGGTAGAAGAAAAAAAAAATTTCTGCTACCTTCTCTGTCTCCCCTAAAACCCTACAGTGGTATCAGAGCCACGTCAACTGCTCTATACTTTAGGATTATCGATATGATCGATTTTGGTTTGTCACCTTTATTTATTGCATACGACGTGAATAAAATTGGATTTATGCATGTCCAGTCCTAAATCCACAAATCCCAATATACATATATGATATGTAATATGAATGCACTCAATACGCGTCGCCCTTAAACGAGTTTTGTGGTGGATGTATAGCGTGGTTATGGCCAATAAACCCTATGTGTGTGCTTGGTTGTATGTGCTTGCTTACATCTCGGTCTGCGCACCGATTCCCTATCTCCTATTCCTGATGTAACTCAAAATAATTCGAGATTTCTTTCCTACCTTTTCTCCCCCCGAATGTAACTCGGGGTTTCCCAATTTAAATGTAAATAGGATAGGACTTTTATTTCCTGTTATGTCAAAGAATGGCAGACAACCTGACGAAAACTAAGATGATCGGTTCAAGGCATGAAACAATCAGTTGGTGATACATATTATTGGTTCGAGGAGCGAGATGAGTGGGTGGTGGCCATGAGGAGATGCACGACGACCACGTGAACCGATCGGTTGGAGGAACCAACCGATCGGCTGTTGGCACCCAACTGACTGGCCTAATGGTGAGCCGATCAATCATGGAGATGAGTTGATCAAACTGAGTAAAGTAAAAGCACAAACTTCATCTTGTACAGGTTGCATGTGATGTATACCTAGACGACCGTGATTCCTCTTGGCTCGAGGAATCACATTAGGATGGCCATAATCATTGCTTTTATCATTTCGCATGTTTTCTGTGGGATATAGCATGTATATGATCCATACTATATATTGTGGTGATTGGATATGTATATGTACCTATAAAACCAAATCCCTCATTAAATATTAAAGTTTTAGATGCCTTCCAAATGCAACACACGTGAAAAGCTTGATCGGCCAAGTGTGGGCATGCCCTAGCGTGGTGCACCGTCTATCTCATGGAAGCGTGAAGGATGGATATGTGGGTCTGCCATAGCAGGGTGCATATTCATCGTGTTGGCTTTGGGTCAGACTTAACAAGGTGACCTAGATAGGATCTAGCACCTTGAGGCATGGAGATGTTCATGGCAAGGATTTGCATATGACATCTTTCAAGAGTTGCATATGATGCAATTGGCAAAAGTTGCCTACTTGGAAGATCTAAGTTGTGGGTGACAGCCCTAGCTGGTTCATGACTTAGAGGATTTCAAGATCTTGACCCACTAGAAGATTGTACACTGCAATCTTCTGAATTGATGGTGAGGGCTATCAATTTGAACATATATAGTGGGAGCAATAATTAATTAAAGTCCTAATTATATCGCCAACCTTTCAAATCAATCAAATAAGTCAAAATTGAGTTTTGGACTAAATTTCATATATTTCCTTTTGTAGAACAAATGACAACAAACAATAATCACTTTTCGTTGTGATCGGTCCTTGAGAAGGACAAGCTGAATGGGACTAACTTTCACTACTAGTTTAGGACATTGAGAATTGTTCTCACTCAAGAGAGAAAGCTCTATGTCCTGGATACTCCAGTTCCAGAGGAACCTGCTCCTACTGCACCAAAGGCAGAAAGGGATGCTTATAAGAAGCATTTTGATGATGCCATTGATGCAAAGTGCTTGATGTTGTGCTGCATGAACCACGAGTTGCAGAGACAACATGAGAACATGTGTTTCATTGAGATGATTTAGCATCTCAAGAACATGTATGAAGATCAAGCACGGTAAAAGAGGTATGATGTCTCCAGTGCATTGTTCAAGTGCGCCATGATAGAAGGAGATCCAGTTGGTCCTCACATGCTCAAAATGATTGGGTATGTGGAGAACCTGACAAGACTGGGATTTCCCTTGAGCCAAGAGTTGGCTACTGACATGATATTGCAATCATTGCCAGAATCCTACAGTCAGTTTGTGATGAACTACAACATTAACAACTTTGACAAGCCGTTGACAGAGTTGTTGGGCATGTTGAGGACAGCCGAGACAGAGATGAAGAAGGACAAGCCTAAGACTGTGAGGATGATCAGCAGCAAGAAAGGCAAGTCCAAACGCAAGAGCAAGGGCAAAGCTAAGAAGGGTTCTGATGCTAGCCAACAGCCCAAGGCGTCTTCAGATCTCAAGGCCAAAGGAGGCATGACCAAGAGAGGCAATTGCCACCATTGTCAAAAGCTAGGACATTGGAAAAGGAATTGTCCACTCTATTTGGAAGAACTAAAGAAGAAGGAGGCGACATACTTCTCTACCTGAAAGTGTCATGAAATAAACTTGTAACATTTTTTGAGGTATATGATACCAAGGTATAAAATGTAAAGCACTCAATAAATGGGGCAAGTGTTGCCGCCATAGATAGGAGTACTTTAGCTTATTTTTCAGCCTTAAAGGAATGTAATAAAGTTATGAACTGCTATTTCATATTTGTCAATGGATAGAAACACTTTAATTTTTGCATATTGTATGACAATGATAGCAATTAATAAAGTTGATGTTTCAATTCCAAAAGATATGATCATTATGGCAATGCCTTGTTTATCTTGTGGTACTTTGTATGCATAAGATAAAATGATACCTAAAAGTTATTGATAACTCAAACAATCATATTAGTATAAATCATGAGAAATTCATTTCTAGTTTCCATATGATGGATAAGCTAGACTATTTTTGGTTAGAGAACCAGTAAGATACATGAATCTCTTAAACATAATTAATCAATCTTCACTAGTGGTAGTGGGAGAATGATTATCCTATTAGGTATAATACATGTGATGTATTTACATACCTATTTGAGTTAATGCTAGTACTTAAAATGGTGTTTAGAGAAATACCAATATGAATATCTTGAAGTGTTCAAGAATATCATAGATGAAGTACGAATTTGGTAAAGTGTTAATTCTTGATGAGATCAATGAATGAAATACTTGGACCAAATGTTTGAGAACCTTGTGAGTTATTATGATAGTGTATCATAGTGAACTCATGATTAAGGCATGGTGATGTCTAAATCAAAAGGAGTCATACTCTAAGGAGTTAGAGGATGATTATCAAATAACTAAATTATTCTTAAATAAAGAATACCCCATACTAATAAAGGACATTAAGAATCACAAAGGGTTGTGAGTTCTTATATCCTTGACAAAAACACCTCAATTATATATGCGATGAGTTGGTCACGTGATGAGTCAGCTATCTACATGAATATAAGGAACCGTATTTTGAGTTATGGTTTATGACCATTACATCCTAAATGACTTACATGTGAACCATAAGGTATGACCTTGATGGTAGCACTCATTGGAATGAAATCCATAAGTGTGAATGAGTCTTAAGTGTTAAGACACATGGATAACATTTTGAGAAGGATGATGCTTGTTGATTGCAACTTAATGACTAAGATATTTACATATGGATACTAAAACCGCATTCCTATGAGGAATAAAACAAGGATGTGTATGTGACACAACCTACAAGGTTTATGAATCCATTAATGCAAATGAAGTCTATAAGTTACAATGGACTAATCAATGTGATTGATTAAGTACAAGCAACTCAGAACTGGATCTTTACTTTGGTAATATAGTCAAAGGGTTTGACTAATATGTCAAAGATAAAGAAGGGATCTATGATTTAGTGGGAGTGTATTCGCATTCCACATGTTGATGTGAAATGGAATTGTTCTAGAATGGAAATCCAAAGTGGAAATTATCTTTAAGGAATATAGAGATGTTTTCTATGAGATAGGAATAGAGATCTATAGAGATAGTTCTCAAAAACCTCTTAACCTGAAAAGAGAAAGCATACATTGGCAATCTATACTGAAGGGTTCAGTATGCATAGATTCAGTGGGAGAAAGCTTATCCATATTACATAGAGTTAGTATCCCAAGGCCAAGTGTCCAATTCTTATGAAGAATGGGAACACTAAGAATATATATGGATATATCATGTATGTAATCATCCCATTATCTTGCATGTATGGACATGGCAAGAACAAAACACATTTATCATCTTGTATGTAGGACATGACAATATGATATGCTCATCCTAATAACTCGTATGTGGGACATGACGAGTGAATGTCTGTCTAGTTCTAGTAAGGGTTACTGGAATACCATGAGAACTTGATAAGTACTTGAGAAGTACTAGTTCTATGGAAATAAGGAAGGGTTCACTGTAAAGAGTTACACTGATGCGAACTTCTAAAAAGGACAAAAAATTAATCGCAAAATATATAAGATATATATAAAAGTGAATGTTTGTTAATTGGAAACGTTCCAATAAAGCCATTTAAAAGGAAAAATGTCGAGTATCCGGGTGTTAGAGAACAGCAGTGGATACTATATGGATCTAAAAGTTCATGAGATGAACCTATAGTTATTCTAATCTTCGATGACAAGTAAGGAGTACTTGGTCATGCAATATGGATAAAGGTTAGTAAAGGAATACTAGATCGCATATTACGGCAACTCCATCTCATACATGTGACGTACAATGAAGAGATGAGAGAGATGACATTAATACCAACTTTGGCAAAGTGTTTCCATAACTCACTGTGTTAGCACTAGAGCATAGTAACATGTGGGACATGTTTGAAGATCACTATGAATATGATTCAAAGGGTGATTGGCTCACAGTGCAAGTGGGAGTCTGTTGGTATGTATGCCCTGAGAGCCAACAATGGGATGATTGGTGGGATACATTAAGATTGATTTGATAAACATCAAAGGCAAGCTTCCAATTCTTTCTGGTTCAGTCATATGAGATAATGATAGAATAGATTGAATGTCTAGAGAATGACAGTACTTAATGACGTATGCCTCCAGGTTCAGGACCTGAATGATGAGATCATACAGATGCTAAGAGTTTGTACATTCTTATTATGTCCCTAGTCGGATGTCATTGTGGAAGGTAGATAGACAACAATGACACACAAGACTAGATTGTGGTTTTGGTTGATGATAGAATCTCATTAGTCATGATATGGAGATATCAAACCAAACACATAGGTACTTGTTAGAGAACAAGTTTACCGGACAGACCCAATGTGAGTTTGACACATGGAACCATGACATGGTAGTCACAGTCAGTTCTCACAGTGATGGTGGGGAATGTGATTCTTTGACTTGAAAACACTACACTCAACACATGTTGTTGGGTACACTTTGACATCATCAAACACAGTCTTAAAACATGGGTTGTTATAAAGGTGATGATTGGGTGGCTTTGACACATGGGGCTTTTGAGGGGTGAGTGAAAGATATGGGATTTGTCCCTCCTGAGGGATTTTGATATCTATGGCCACTTGATGAGTAGGATTGAGATAGGCGTACGCACACATGTGTGAATCAGTATGTGATATTGATGTCATACATATCTCCTCCAATCTACTCTGAGATCAAGAAAGTGAATGAACATTGACAAGATGACCGTTCCATGCCTTGAGTTCATTCGGGATATCAGTGACAAAGGAATTATACATTTGTTGTAACACCATTCAAGGATTTTAGGATTGAAAGTTGTTCTCCAACTTTCTATTTCACTTGGGTAGCATTGATGTGAGACTAGGCACCACTCTTTGCTTGTGAAGTCATAAGTGTTATGGACTTTCACTGCCAACGTGAAATGGACCTGTAGGGTCACACACATAGGATTTAACTTGGAAGAGGAGTTTATCCACAAACAATGTTTAGATTGATTACTAAAGGAGTTTAGTAGTTCAATTAAACACTCAATTAATTGATAGCTCAAAATCATAGTATTCAAGGTGTTGGATCGATTGATTAGAGTATCGGATTGATTGAAAATGTGATTGACTGATTTTGCACAGTCTGCACTTCCAACCGATCGGCTCATGTGATGAACCGATCGGCTTAGGTTGGTGAACCGATCGGCTCATGTGATGAATTGATCGGCTCAAGATAGGCTGAGACGACCGGTTCAAGGGTTGAACCGATTGGCTCAACTGGTCCAACTGAGATCATTTGGAAAGTCAGAAGACTATTTGGCAAATACAATTTGTTTCACTTGTACAAATTCGATTTGGACAAGGATTAATATTTGATTAATTGGAAACAAATATGAAACTCAAATTGAGTTGGACCAGGACCATGAACCAATCAGTTGGGAAGTGAACTGATCGACTCAGGTGCTCCAACCGATCGTTTTAGGTGTGAAACAGTCGGCTCAGATACCCAACCGACTGTTTCATGCTTGAAACGATCGGTTCAGGTGGCGCAGTTGGTTGTTTTGTGGAAAATCTCGAACCCTTCTACTCCTGCATTAATCCCACATTTCCCGGGATAGAGAACTTTGTCCCATGACCCTCCTATATATATAGGGGTAGTGGGGGCTTCTCAGGAACACAACTCAGTGCACCAGTTGCTCTGCAAAGTTGTCGTTCTCTCTAGTTTTGGTAACCGAGAGAGAGCTCAAGCAAGTGCTACCCGATAAGGGAGGCACAGTAAGGGAAAGACAACTACAGAAAGCGATTGGTGGTAGGAGAGTGTGTCAGTGACTAGTACGCCGACAGGAGGGTGTGATTCCTTCTGATTCCTTATGGGACAAGGAGATCGGAGTTCCAGGTGGTCCGTGTGGACTACTTTAGAGGAGGGAGACTTATGCCTCTTGGAGGACAACTGTCAATCTCGACAGTCCCAGTGAGACCAGGAGCTGCACAGATACCATCCAAGACCAGAGGTGAAGACCGTGCAAGTCGCGAGGTAACATCATCGAGCAAGCCTCAGGACAAGGTACGCCTCTACAAACCATCCTTCCTACT
The DNA here is from genome assembly GCA_963693085.1 of Alisma plantago-aquatica. Taxonomy (NCBI): domain Eukaryota; kingdom Viridiplantae; phylum Streptophyta; class Magnoliopsida; order Alismatales; family Alismataceae; genus Alisma; species Alisma plantago-aquatica. The sequence continues at coordinate 986,195,793 of OY856409.1, forward strand.
GTATAGATGTTGACGTGTTTCCTTTAATCTGGGTTTGGGGAGAAGAAAATTTTTGTTTCCGTTGCCTTCTCTGACTCCCCTAAAACCCTACAAGGAAAAGATAATTAGGGTTATAGTAGTTTTACTTATTTAGGGTTTGCAGTGATAAAAGTGATAACGAAACCCTAATACAAGTGAAACCCTAAAAGAAAGTAGAAACCCTAGGAGGCAAGTTAGATTGAATAGATCTTGATAACATGAGTAGTGAAGGAAATTGTATGGTTATTTAGGATCCTTGTTGTGTGAATTGCTTGCTTGCCTAGATTTCATGTTTTCTTGGAATATTGCTATCATGTTTCGACTGAACATGTATGTGGCTATTTATGAATAATCGATCTAGTTTCATAAATTTTTATCAAACATTTGATAAATTGGATGCAACCTAAACTATTGAGTGTTTATTTATGCAATCCTATAAAGTCACTATGATTATCACAATTAAGTATATATGTGCATTCTTGAACCTACATGTCACCCTGATGTATGATGCATGACCAAGCCCCAGAGGGAAGGTCTAATTGGTCAAGCCCCAAAGGGAAGACCATTGGGCACCATGAGAGGTGACCCCAGGCACCAAGCTCAAGATGGAGAAGGTGGCCTTATGTCCCTTGTAAAGACAAAACCCTAAGAGAGGATAATCCAAGTTTTAGGGCAAAAGTGGTTGAGAACGTCACATTGAAAATGAAATTTGGATTGTTAATTACTTATTTGTGATAATTACGTTGTTAGCAATTATTTGTGAAATTTTGATTGTTCCCCACATACCGGTATAGAAATATACTGGCCGACATTTTGATTGTCAGTGTTTTAGGTACCTTCATTGAAAAGAACAAATACTAAATTGAAACATTATGAAAGTACGAATAATCAGTTCAAGGAGGACTAGATAGATAGACTCCATCTGTGGATAGAAGTCTAGAAATCTGAAATTTTTACAAGGTAAGCAAGAGATTTATTTTATTCCAGCTTTCCAGTTTAGTTTTCATAGAATTTGATAATTACTATTGATTAAATGTTGAACCACTGATCCAAAAATATTGGGATAACGTCTTTGACCTTTTGGTCTCCCTTAAGTGGGGGTTATCAGGAGGCGAGGTCTTTACATTTGGTATCTAAGTTGTGGTTCCTCATTTAACCCTTAGTAATTATTAAATTTTACAAATTTTGTAGAACTGAGGGAGTTATTAGAGAATTTTCCAAAAAAACAGAGGTGTCTAGAAAAGGATCACAATTTGGGGGTTGGAAATATTTTCCTTCACCCCGCTAGTCAATCACGAGGACTCCCGGATGCAGTGTGACTGCCTGACCAATGTATGAGAATCTGACTCGAAATAAGATACCTTTAGGACTCTCTCATCTATTTCATCTTTTCTCAACCCTAATTCAATTAAGGATTCTAGGATTTAAGGTTTTTCTCTATCTTCCCCACCCTCTTGAGGTAAGGGTAAGTATGATAAGGATTAAGGAATCCTCCAACAAATTAATAAAAGATACGTAAACAAGATGTCATTGGCATAAGTATAATTCGTTTAAACATAAACTAAAGTTTGTTTGTATGCTTATGTAGATGGCTTGTGTGAAGACCGTAGCTATCCTCGAGGCCACCGAGAACCCTGCTAAGGGTTGGTCTCCCCTCAAGGGAAAGGAATCTTCTGAGAAGAGGAAGAGGAATCATGGTGGTGAGTCCTCAAGGAAGAGGAAGAGACCAGAAGGAGCCTCAGAAGAAGGTCCCCATCCTAAGCCAATACCTTTCGACAACCCCAAGATGGACCAGGAAGAGGAACACATATCTAAGGACGAAGTCAAGTTTGAGGAGAACCAAATCGGTGGTCTAGGACCAGCAATGGTAGTTCACACCCCTGATGCCTTATGGATGGAACAGTAGAAGAGGCTAACTGAGGTCATCAGTGCCCTGACCCTCACGGATATAGCTAGAGATGAAAATGGCGAGTCAGTTTCCATTTGTCTCTGACTCAGAGTCACCATTATGGACTTTGTCAAGCTAAACATCGAGAGATTCTTGTGAGAGGATAAGACTGAAGTGGTCGACAAAGCGGATGCTTGGCTGTTGGGAGTCGAGAATGATTTTTGCATGCTTGAGGTACAGCCAAATAAGAAGGTTCTTTTTGCTACTCATCTCTTGGAAGGAGCAGCCAAGATCTGGTGGGAAAACCACATCATGGGATGAGATCTAAGTGAAGAACTGATGGCACGGACTGACTTTCGGACTATCTTCACCGCCAGATTCATCCCCACCTCAGCTAAGAAGGAGAAGGAAAGAGAGTTCACCAATATGACCTAGGGTAACTTATCCGTTGAGGACTTTGGCCGCAAGTTTCAGATCCTAGAACATTTTGGGCACATGATGGATGAAGAAAGAAGATTGGAGCATTTTGTGGAGCATCTTCATCCCACAAGCAAGCCTCATGTGATGGCGAGAAAACCTACAACCTTCGTTGAAGCCTACAACACCACCTTACACATGGAGAGGACAATGATGTCTGCTCAGAACCCACCCAAAGGATATATGGGTTTCACTGAAGGTACTCAAGGATGGAAGAATGATCACAAGAAAGGACAAGGGTGTAACCACAACAAGGGCAAGCATGGACACAAAGGAAAGCCACATGGTGAGAGTCGCTTTTAGAAGTGTCGTACCTGTAGACGGATACATCCCCGGAAGTGTCGCTTCGAGAAGAGGGTGTGCTACCATTACCAGTAGGAGGGACACTTTATCGTCAACTATCCTCTGCCTGATCTGAGAGGTCCAGTGGCAGCACAACCAGTGGCAGTAGAACCCCCAATAGGACCAATTGGAGGTCCACCTACTGGAGAGAGAAGGCAAGCCAGAGTGTTTGCCATAGACAAGAAGAAGCCCAGGCAAATGCCAATAGATTGATCGAGGGTAATAACCCATAGAGTTTTCCTTTTAGTTTAGTTTGATCATGTAATAACAGTTTGATACAGTATGAAACTATGTAGGCATGCTTGAAGTCATGGGGCAAAATGTAAAAGCTCTTTTTTATTCTAGTTCTACTAATACTTTTATTTCGAGAAATCTGGCAACTATGCTTTATTTGGACATCAAGGATTTAGGCTATGTTTTGGATGTCACAACCCCGAGTGGTCATATATATATATATATACATCTCTTTTAAAAACCCCTATCTTTCCAGTTAAGTAACTGAACCACGAGCTTCCCACTGACTTCATCCTCCTCGATATGAATGATTTTGATGTAATCATTGGTATGGATTGGCTTTATACCTATACAACACATATCGACTGTAGGGAAAAGAAGATCCTCATTCAGAAGCTTGGTCATCCACACTTTACCAGATGAGGAAGGAGAGATGCGACTACCATCCTTTATGTGTCGGCTTTTAAGGCTGAGCAGATGATATCCAAAGGTTGTTGAGCATACCTAGCCATAGTCATTGAGCCTGAGGCCAAGATACAACCCTTAGAGGAGATAGAGGTTGTTTGGGAGTATGTAGATGTGTTTCTAGATGATCTACCGGGATTCCCCCTGAGAGGGAGAAAGATTTCTCCATTGAGTTAGCTCCTGAGACTAGCCCTATATCTAAGGCACCCAATAAAATGGCCCCAGCTGAGTTACATGAGTTGAAAACTCAGTTGCAAGAGTTGTTAGATAAAGGTTTTATCCGACCTAGTACATCACCATGGGGAGCACCAGTCCTTTTTGTGAAGAAGAAGGATGGATCACTCCGGATGTGTATTGATTACCAGATGATCAACCAGGTAACCATTAAGAACAAGTACCCATTACCCAGGATAGTTGACCTTTTTTACCAGCTCAAATCGGCTCGAGTCTTTTCCATAATCGATTTGAGGTCAGGATACCATCAGGTGAGAGTGAGAAGTGAGGATATACCTAAGACAACTTTTCAAACTAGATATGGCCAATATGAGTTTGTGGTCATGTCGTTTGGGTTGTCCAATGCACCCAGTGTCTTTATTAACCTTATGAACAATGTGTTCCAACCCTTCCTTGACTCCTTTATGATCGTGTTCATAGACGACATCTTGGTGTACTTTGATGACCTAGTTCAACACCATGACCATCTGGGTAGAGTCCTTGATATCCTGAGAAAGCAGAAGTTCTATGGAAAGTTCTCAAAATGTGAGTTTTGGATAGACCGAGTCATGTTTCTCAGACACATCATCTCAGGAGGAATGATCATTGTAGATCCAGCTAAAGTGTCGGCAGTTCGAGACTGGCCTGCATCGAAGAACCCCTCTAAGAATCACAGCTTCTTAGGGTTGGTTGGATACTATCGGTGCTTCATCAAGGATTTCTCAAAGACCGCTTTGTCGCTTACCATGTTGACTCGGAAGGATGTAAAGTTTGTGTGGTATGATATATGTGAGGCTCATTTTCAGGAGCTAAAGGAGAAGTTGACCACTACTCCAGTATTGACCCTACCTTCCAGCAATGAGGTTTTTGTGATCTTCACCGATGCTTCAAAGATGGGACTTGGCTATGTGTTTGAATATAATCGGCATGTGGTTGCATATGCCTCCCGACAACTCAAGTCCAACAAGGTAAACTACTAGACGCATGACTTGGAGTTGGCTGCAATCATCCATGCATTGAAGATATGACGACATTACATGTACAGTGCTACCTTCAAGATCCTCACCGACCATAAGAGCCTGAGGTACCTCCTGACACAGAGAGATCTAAACCTACGACAGCAATGATGGATGGAGTACATGAAGGATTACGACTTCACTATCGCCTATCATCCTGGTAAGGAAAATGTCGTAGCTGATGCGTTGAGTCGAAAGTAGCTCAGGTGTGTAGTTGTTTTGTCTATTCAATGGAAGATCTTAGAGGAGTTGGTGGAGTGGACTCTGCAACCGTTAGAGGACCGAGTTTGATTGGCCAATATTCATATTCAGTCAGAGTTGTTGAATGAGATAGTGGCGGCACAATTGACCAATTTCAAACTCAGCAGGGTGAAGGGCTTGATGAAGAAGCCATAGATCTGTCTCGTAGTGGGAGTAGATGGAGGAATATGATTTGAGAATCGTAGTTGGGTTCCTGAAGATTCTCCGTTGAAGGAACGTATCTTGTAAGAGGCTCATGGTTCTAAGTATACGATACACCAAGACACTACAAACATGTTTAAGGATCTGCAGAGGTATTTTTGGTGACCATGGATGAAGAGAGACATTACGAAATATGTGGCCATCTGTCTTACATGCCAGATGGTGAAGGTTGAACACCAATGACCCGGTGGACTTTTACAATTGATAGAGATTCCATAGTGGAAATGGGAGCAGATCACCATGAATTTTGTGGTAGGTCTACCCCGGACCAAGAGAGGTCATGATGTGATATGGGTTGTGGTATATCGCCTTACCAAGGTAGCACACTTCCTGGCCCTAAAGACCACTACCAAGGTGTCAGACCTAGACAAACTGTATATTAGAGAGATAGTAAGTTTGCATGGCATACCTAGTTCCATCATCTCTGATAGAGACCTGAAATTCACTTCCAAGTTGTGGAAGCAAGTGCAAGAGGAACTTGGTACAAGGTTGAAGTTTAGTACCGCTCCCACGATCACCCCAATTGATGTACTGCAAGAGCAGTATGTACCAAGTTCCTCTTGCACTTCAACCTTGTACCAAGTTCCCACGTCAATTGGGGTGATCATGGGAACTTGGTATGGATGGTCAGTCAGAGAGGACGATCTAGACATTAGAGGATCTGTTGAGAGCTTGTATGTTCAATTGGGGTGGATCGTGGGAGCAGTACTTACCTTTAGTCGAGTTTGCCTATAACAACAGCTACCAAGCCAGTATCGGGATGCCTCCGTATGAAGCTCTTTATGGGAGACTGTGTCAGTCACCGCTTCACTGGGATGATGTCGGTGAGAGGACCTTGTTGAGGTCAGATGAGCTCCAAGTGTATGCAGATAAAATTGCTTTGATCAAGCAAAGGCTGAACAGAGCCCATGATCAACAGAAGTCGTATGTTGATGCGAAGCAGACTGACGTGCAAGTTCACTGTGGGAGAGCATGTATTCTTGAAAATTCTACCGCTCCGAGCTATAGACAAGAACAAAGGAAAGTTGAGTCCCAAATATGTGGGTCTGTTTGAGGTTTTAGAACAGATTGGTGAAGCTACATACCATTTGGCATTACCCCCTCAGTATAATATGATGCATTATGTGTTTCATGTGTCCAATCAGAAGTGATATATGCAATATCTGAGCCATGTGCTGAGCATTGAGCCTATTGTGAGCTTTAAGGGAAGTTGACCTATCCTGAGTCACCTTTGTGAATTCAAGATACCAAGATGAAAGAACTCAGATGTAAGAATATAGAGATGGTAAAGGTTCTTTGGAAGCATCATGGAGAGGATGAGGCCACATGGGAGCTGAAGACGAACATGGAAAAAGCATATCCTGACTTGTTTGTTTGATTTTTGAATTTTGAGGGAAAAAATCTTATAAGGAGGGGACGATGTTATAACCCCATTTTTCCTAACTATGTACAGAAATTGTATTTCTCCTTTTAATGATAAATGAAATCAATAATTGTTTTGTTTGTTTGAATTGAATGGATTTCATTTACAATAGCCTTATTTGGTTGCTTCGTGGGCTTTATTGGCTATTGGGCCCAATAACAAGAAAAAAAATAAAGAAATTCATACAATAAATGAATAAATAAGAAAAGGAGAAAATACATAGAAAAAGACTAGGGAATATCCTCCAAGAGGGGATTTCGTGCCTTTAGGGTTCCTTGAGGTCTAAGGAGTCCAAGATACCAAGATAATGGCATAAGAAAGAGGAATTACCAATTAAATTGGCTTTATTTAAAGGATAACTTGCTTATGAAGGAAATACTCTTTTCCTTTGAAATTTGGGTTTTAGTTTTGGTATACAAGTAGATAATGTCGACCCAAAGCTTCCATTAAAATTTGGTTGAAAAGGGATAAAGGAAAAATGAGTTATGGTTTTTTTGAAATTATCTTAAAATAGAAAGGAAATCATGTCACGATTTAATTTAGATTAAAATCCCAAAATTTAGTTCTTGGGTACGCATTCATGACCGTTGGATCAGCGATCCATAGCTTGAGTTAAGTCCCACTCTCACGAGGACTGGGACACAGAGTCCCTGTTGCGTGGACTTTTGATCTGAGATTTCTCATATTTGAGGCCATCTGCAGAGATGTGAAGGAATCCATCTCCTTCAGGAGTTTGTTCTGAACCTAACCACCCTGAGGTCGGTGGGGTTTCGTTGTGAAACGAGGAAGTCCCCAATTCGCCAGTTGCTTGATGCTACCCTATATATAGGGTAGGGCGCATAGCAACTCGAGCAACCCTCTAATTTACCCTCTCATGACTACAGTGTGGTGATGATCATCATCGTGCTTTTAATTTGAGCAACCAACATGTTCTTCTCCCCCTTTCTAGCAGCAGCCCTCGCTGGAGAGTCGGTGGTTCGTTGGCGGTGAAGACATGAAGCTAACCAACAATTGAAGAGGTGGGCGAGTTTGTGAAGAGTAGGTGGTGCTCTGGGACTAATCAGTTTGATCGCAGACACACGGACGCCTAAACTCAACCTCAGAGTTGACCTCCGCTTGCGGCAGGCTGCTCGCGCGAGGTTGAATAAGACAATCGAGCATATTACTAAACTAGCCCTCTCGTGTCTTCAGCCTAGGTAAGGGTATTCTCGCTCTTTTCTTTAGTTTGATCGCGAGTGAGGCACGCGATCATGGACCGTTGGATCCTGCGTGGTCCAGTGGACCACGGATCGAGCGGCCGACGATTTTTCAAAAAATAATAGATAATCCAAAATTGCTTTTTCTTGCAAAAATCATAGTAATTAATACGATGGTCAGATGAAGGAACTTAATATATGAAAATTATCAGAAAAATATGAGGAACCTAATAAAAATAGTTTTTGAACCTGATTTCATTCCTAATTGCAAAAGTAAATTAAGTTGATTAAAAGTGCATTAAACTCATGTTAGAAACCCTAATTGTGATTCAAGATTGAATTTATGATGTTTAATGGGCTAATTTGAGTACTAATAACCTATTGGATGATAATGAAAGATTTGAATCTGATCTAGATGAGAAATTTCATGTTTTAGGGTTTTAAACCAAGAATCCATGTTAATGCATGTAGAAACCCTAATTTAGGGTATTGATGAGATTGATATGTTTAATTCGAAATATTTGGAAATATGTTGATAATTTTTGATCCTAAGACTGTTAGGAGAGATAGGACAAGATAATTAGGTTTATGAGCAGTTTTACTTATTTAGGGTTTGTAGTGACAAAAGTGATAACGAAACCCCAATAACCATAAAAGAAAGTAGAAACCCTAGGAAGCAAGTTAGATTGAATAGATCTTGATAACATGAGTAGTGAAGGAAATTGTATGGTTATTTCAGGATCCTTGTTGTGTGAATTGCTTGCTTGCCCGGATTTCATATTTGCTTGGAATATTTCTATCTTGTTTTGGCTGAACAGGTATGTGGTTATTTATGAATAATCGATCTAGTTTCATGAAGTTTTATCGAACGTTTGATCGATTGGATGCAACCTAAACTGTTGAGTGTTTATTTATGCAATCCTATAAAGTCACTATGATTATCACAATTAAGTATATATGTGAATTCTTGAACCTACATGCCACCCTGATGTATGATGCATGACCAAGCCCCAGAGGGAAGGTCTAATCAGTCAAGCCCGAGAGGGAAGACCATTGGGCACCATGAGAGGTGACCCCATGCACCAAGCTCAGGATGGAGAAGGTGGCCTTATGTCCTTTGCAAGGACAAAAACCTAAGAGAGGGTAATCCAGGGTTTAGGGAAAAAGTAGTTGAGAACGTCACATTTAAAATGAAATTTGGATTGGTAATAACTTATTTGTGATAATTAGGTTGTTAGCAGTTATTTTTGAAATTTTGATTGTTCCCCACATACCGGTATAGAAATATACTAACTGATGTTTTGATTATCTATGTTTTAGGTACCTTCATTGAAAAGAACAAATAGTAAATTGAAACATTGTGAAAGTATGAATAATCAGTTCAAGGAGGATTAGATAGATAGACTCCATTTGTGGATAGAAGTCTAGAAATCTGAAATTTTGACAAGGTATGCAAGAGATTTATTTTATTCCAGCTTTCTAGTTTAGCTTTAGTAGAATTTGATAATTATTATTGATTAAATGTCGAACCACTGATCTGAAAATATTGGGATAACATCTCTGATCTTTTGGTCTCCCTTTAGTGGGGGTTACCGGGAGTGGGGTCGTTACAGGTGGACTAGGCTATTTTGCAACTTGAGTATATATGTCATTGTGACAGATCTATACTGACTGAGGTGGATGAAATCTTAGGATTCTGACTCTCCTAGATCTTATATGGAATCGATGTTGACTTTGTAATGGTCAGTTGGACTTTGAGTGGTATACCCCAAACTCCCCAGATCCCATAAAAGATGCAATACAGTCATGTAGGATATCTATTTAGTGTTAAACATGATTCACATTGGTCGACAACCCTTGCCTTGTTTATTATAATATTTAGTTGTTATATATATTGTTGTAAGAGAAATCAATTGTTTAGATGGTGATAGTTTTATTTTGGTTACTCTAAAGTATCCTATTAATCATGCTTGTTGTAATAATATCTATTTAATCTACTTATTTTGCTTAAATTGTTTAATAAAATAACTTGTTGTAATCAATAATCATTGCTAAAAGTTATATGTCTCGTTGGGACATGGGTCTCACCTTGTGGGTTACTACATCTTTTTAGGTGATCATTAGTGATGACATCATGTTCATGGTAGTGAGGAAGAGCAGCTTGAAGAGCAGTAGGAGAAAAAGGTTGGCTACTAGTTAATGTGTCCTACAGTCATCCATGTACCCTCAAGTCTGGGTAGGGGATGTTTTGTAGATGATATGTATATTTACTTGAGTTTTTGACAGTACTTTGAGATTGTATATTGCATGTATATTTGTGAAATAATATACTTTTGTATATAGGTTGTGGCCTCAGTGGTAATGTTTATTCAGTTTTAGTTAGTCCCTTTTTCTGGCTATGTGGTTAATTAGTGATCGATTGTGTATTTTGATTTGAGTAACCTCATTTAGTGTGACAGGGTGTCACACTAATAGTAGGTAGAATGTGTTGACTTCCTATAGGCAACACCAACCACAAAATCACTGGGATTGTCCCCATCAGTGGGAAGTGATCTATTTAGATTTATTACATCTTGTCATAGATGATAATAAAGGGAACTTGTCATAGGAGACACACCATTAGTTAGTTTTCTTTAAATAGCATTTATTTTTCATTTTGTTTCATGTTAGAAAAATATAGTAATAACTATTTTCCGATCCAGGACACAAGATTTATTACATTTGACCTATTTGGGAGCATCACATGATGAAAATTATCATAGTTTGTCACTTTAGAACATTAAAACCTGGACGACAACATTCCATCTTCCCTGCATGGCGTCAGATACTTGTTTGCTACAGTAGTGTTCAAAGTCTTCTTGACACTCCACAATGTCAATGACAAGCTTGAGGAAGGCTAGACTGACATTTTTCTTGTGTCTTGTATCCACTTTATCTTAGATTTTATTGTTTGATTTGAGTGATTTGTTAGCATAGTCTTTTTAGGAAATCTAGACCCCATGATCGTATCTTTAAACAAATAAATCTTGATCATTTTTTTGCTAGCTGATGTTATTGTTTTAGAGCATATTATTCTAAGCATTGACTTTAGTTGGTCAACATTGAGACTTTTGGATTAGTTTTGATACTTTCACAAAACTTCAGGTGGAAAGAAAATGGTTTTGATTCTATTCAGTCAAACATCATTGTTGGTCTTTTGTATACTTTTCAAGGGATATGTTTTAAAGCTTACATGATTCACTAGTCAATTATAAAATAGTTTTATCATGGTTGGCTATAGTATTGTTTCTTAGTTCTATTAATATACAACTACCTTCATACAACCATCCACCACCCTCAAAATAGTGGGAAAATCTCAAACTCCATGTTGTTTCATGCATAAGTAAAACAATTTAACTTGTTTTTGCATTGTCATTATAGAAAGAAGAATATGTTATTGTTGCATTTATCATCTAGTTTGCATAACTTACATGTAGATTTTGTTTTGACATTCATAGCATATGGTGCTTGTGATATCTAATCTTGAGCACATATAAAGTTTGGGGCATTATATAGCATTCCTCCACATCTTATTCTATAATGACTTCAAATCAATGAAATCATTTTTGTAAAAAGGGCATATTCTTTAAAATCATGCGGAAAAAATAAAAAGAAATAAAAAAATGAAACGAAAGAAAGTAAAAGAGGAGTGTGCTTCCATCGTATTGAATAATTTTCCATAATCATCCATGTATATAAGTGTTGAAATTTATCTAGGCACAGTAAAAAAAACTTACAACTATTTTATCATCATTAGGATGAGGCACTCCATATGATGCATTAACCCACCTTTGTAATTTTACATTAGTAATCAAGTTCATTTCATTTTATTATATATGTAAATATCATATTACATTGAATTTTGATCTTAATTAGGTTACAAGCTTGACTCATGCCATCCCATTCATCCAAACATTGTCATTTTGGTAGGTTATGACCATGATAACCACTCATTCATGTCCATCATGTGAATTCTTACATAGTAGATTTTGAGTAATCTAGGTAATATAGTCATTGGGAGTCACAAATATGCACTCACATACTTCATGCTAATAATGATAATTTTTCTTCTCCAAAAGACTTATTTTTGGTATGTTAGTTTTTATTACAAAATTCTTCATGGATTCTTTGTATAACAACTTTTGAGTATCCTATTGTTCAATAATTGATTGGACCAATATTGGATAAATTTGATTGGGATTTTAAGTTTTACTATTGAATTTGATAAATATTTTCTTCTTGCTAACTAATTCAACAAAATATTTGAGATTAGATGCTTGAAGATGATAAATAGTCTGAGATTAGGGAGTTTGATGTACACATATCTATTGTATATCTCTACGTGTTTGAGTGTAGATTCATTTATGAATTGCTCATATATTGTATACTATTTTAGAAATTTTCCTTTAGTAGAGAATAAATCATTCATGCATTAGGTTCACTATTTTTGTGCCATTATGGTCATTATATATCCATATAGATGTTTGAGAAATGTTTGTCATCTTCTCCTTCTTATGGGATCACTACCTTGAGAAACCCATGATCATATGTCAAACTTAGGATTCTAAGATAAAAAGAGGGTTGAATTGAGATTATAAAAAACTTAAGAAAAACTTGTTATGTCTACAAATCACAACTACAACCAAGTATATAAGCAATATGTGAGAAATTCAGCAAGAAAAATTGACACAAGGATGTAGAGTAGTTCTTATACAAAATGATGTAGATTTGCTACCCAAAAGCTCTTACTTCTAGGATTTATAAACATTTTAGCACCACATTGTATTACCTTAACAAGAGCATACACCAAAAACCATCATTTAAAGCCAAGGAGTAACCACCTTCTTTTTTCATTTAAGGAACTAACAACTTACACCGAGGGTTCTACCTATCTACGAGGTGTGTGTCCTACACTGTCGTCATTCTAAGGAGTGCTTCAATTGACCTTTAAACAAAGAGGTGGGATAACTATGAGTCTCACAAGATAAATATTAGGGATGGACTTCTACAAAATATCATGTTCACTCTAATCAAAGTAAGCAAGTTTTATAGATGACGGAGTGATTAAGGGATCTTTGAGGAAAAATCTCACATGTATATCATAGGGGGGACTCAAAAGGCTTCCACGTGACCTTGATGTTTTGTAGACTTGGTAATCTTCCACATGACCTCTGTTATAGACAAGGTTTACTACTGATTCATGACTTAATTGGAGCATATTCTATTTGTTGTTAGGAGATTAGATGAAAGTCCAACATAGAGGTTTTCAATTTTTCATCCTTCCAATTGTCTTGTTCAGAACCAATCATAAACTTACAACTAATACATGTATGAAAAGATGTTCTTAGGAAATCTTTGATTGGTGTATAACTTTTTGAAACATTTAATAACTTTGTTGGATGAAGATTTGAGTTCATATCTTGAGTTGACGTTAATTAATATGTTGAATGTACAATCAAATCAAAATATCTAAAAAAGATGTGAATGTTGTGTTGGTTTGTGAAATATGAAAACCTCCATCGACTTAAGAATTATTGATGGTTTCCATCTAACAAGTCTTTTTTCCTCATTAGGTTTTGTGATTAGATGAATATCAAAAATGATTCTTAAGCCAATGTATGTGATGGTGTCATTACCCTAGCATATTTTTCACATTTTTATTTTCATTATACAATTGACCCAAATTACAAAACCTACAAGAAATCATGTGTTTACAAATAGATTCTTCTACCTGTTGATATTTGTGTCTATCCTTTTCATAATCTCTAATTTTAGTGTTTTGCAACTGGGGTCACTGGTGCTTGACCAAAATATGAAACATGTTTCATGAATTCATAAGACATGATTAAATGGAAAATTAAATCATAACCATAATATGGTATAATTCCCACCAACACTAGTTCTAAAAAGCCTGGATGGAGATAGATTGTGGCTTTAAACCCCTTTGCACTTCATTTTTATTTTCTTATGAATTATATTGTTGTAGAGGGATAATTTTTTGCCTCATGCTTTATAGTATTTGTGGTTTACCTTGTAGTAAGGTTCTTATCCTACCCTCATGGATGTTATATTGTTCTTCCCTTGTGGAACTCATTACAAGTTAGGTTTACATCAAGTGTATTGTTGAGATTGAGTCTTCCCATCAATTTTCAGAAGTGTGTGTGTGTGTGTCGATCATGCTCTATAACACAATAAAGATAGATTAGGGATACTTTGGTGATTAAATGACTCAAAACTTGGTGATCAAGGTTTACTCTCTATGGACAGCCTTCATGATTGAGGGATATGTCAGTCAAAAATATGTCTATTGCCAACTTACTAAGAGGATCTAAAGCAGATGTATTGTGAAGGATGTTTTAGTCAAAAATATGTCTATTGCCAACTTACAAAAAGGATCTCATGCAGATGTATCTCAATCACTTCCTATCTTACCTATGTATTTTTTTTTCACCTTTGTTCTCGAACTTAATTGTTTCCTATCACCTATGTATATGTAGCATGGCTTCTCCTTTCCTAATATATGTTGACAATAATAAAAGGTTGTGGGTTTCAAATTAATTAGTTCTCATAATTAAGTTTACTATTCTATAGAATCCATTTGTTTGACGACCCTAATTTCTATATAATTTCCTTAGTGACATTCACAGATATGTGTGCACTCATATCTATAAATTTCAGAAGGGAAAATATAAGAGATTAAGGTAGCCAACTAAAATAGAGAAGCAAGCCAAGATCATTGTTCACAACACCATTGAATAGCCATATAAACATCCATTCATAGAAGATAATAAATTCATTACATAAATTTATTTGAGATAGAAGAGGTGAATAGTTATATAGAAGGAGCAAAGAATAATACATAGGATTTAGAACATCCTATACATCATCTAGTAGAATAAGAAATTATCTAACTAAAAAGAGATAAGAAATGAAAATCTATCTATTTTATCCTCCATGCCCATTTATTGATGGCTTCGGGTACTTTGAGATGCATTATTTGTTCCTTGTACCTAGAAAATATGAGAAACAAAAATCATCAAAAAAAGTTGGTATGTGGTAAAAGATACAATATTATGGTTGCATGTATGAAAATACTTGAAGAAATAAGAAAGAAAATAAAACCATTGCTTAAGGCAAAAAATTAGGTAAACACCTTTTTTATACATTTCATTCGATGCAGTTGTACTACAATTTTATAAGCACTTCTCATGCATCCAGTATGGGCAAAAATTAATTCATCATGCATCCAACATGGGAAATTCATCATGCATCCATGTTAGGCAACATACATCCATACTAGGTACAACTCATCACAATGTCCTTTTATGTTTCATTAAGTTTTGGCGAAGCATATAGTATAGTAGTTCAACCAAAAAAGTATAAGCAAGTAGTTTCACACAAGATACACCTTATCATAAGCAACCAAGGAACACTAGTCTTATACTTAATAAGGCCACGTACCTATTTTGATTAGATCTAGATTCCAAGAGTCTAGAAGAACAATAACTAGATCACCCTGAAAGGAAATCAAGGGTATATTTGTTACTATTGGTCCATATGACCCATGACTAAGGTTTATTCTTTAGATATGAGTACTTTTATCTTATCATGGTTAGATCATGGATTATTCATGACTTTCATCTTATTTTTGGAGTCACAAGATCAGATGTTAAACCAAGGTCTCATACCTTTTAATGATACCTCTTATCATCCCAAAAGATAAAAAGTCCACAATTAGGGTTTCTATTATGATTTATTAGATCATCAAGAGCTTCTTTTTAGGATTCACATGGTATAAGGGATCAGAGTTGGATCCAAATTTCAAAGTCAGTCATGATCACATAGGATCATTAAATATTTATGGTTTGACATATATATGCATGAAGTATACATATGTGGATAGAGAAAACTAGAATTTAGGCTTTCCATCATTATTGAGTCAACTATCCCTATTTGATTAGGGTTTTGAGCCATATGAGGATCAGGGACTTAATTATAGTTTTAGATGTCCACAACTCTGATATTAATCATGGCTGACTATTTTTACACAAAATGATAGTGATAAAAAGATCATTAGTGCTTTAGGCTATTACTTTTGAAAAAGGACTCCAATCTAGGTAATGATTATATTTTATTTGGATAGATCGAATTTTTCTAATGAAAATGATATATAGGTTCACTATAATTTGACATTCCTAGCATTTTCTAGGATTTTTCTAAGATAATAATTTTTCTATTGATTAAGATAAATAAGGAAAAGGAAATTACCTTGATCAACAGCCGGATCTGACTGGATCTAGAGCTCAGGTTGATCTAAGGATTGTGAGATGGATCATGGATTGCTGAGTTGGCATTTGATGATTGGTTTGAGAAACTTGAGGCTGATCTTGGCTTCAGTTGTTTTGCGTCGAGTCTTGCTGAGGTGGCACCCACTGATAGGTCTAGCTGGGTCCACGTTGGTACCTCATCAGTGCCACACCTTCCCCTCATTTTCCTTTGTTGTTGCTTGTTCGAACGGTAGGGTAGGATCTCTGGCAAGGTCCCTTTCACTCCTGAGTGTCGCTGGAGGGTGGGTAAAGTGACGAGTGCCTTTGCGTGCTCATTTATGGACAGATAAGCCACTGGTTGTGGCTCCCTATCGTTTGGTGCACCACTGTGGTAGGTGGGAGAGCTTACCAGTAGAGGATGTGTTCGAGGGGGAGAGGAGGTCACAGTCAGGTGCGAGAAGTCGCAAGTGTGAGAAGCCGCAAGTGTTTGCGGTGGCTAGGGGAAGGTGTTAGGATGATGGATTTGGCTTGAGAAGGGCTATTGTGGTGAGGTGGTAGGAGGTCTGGAGGTTGAAGATGACCAGTTGGGGAGGGAGTTCGGGTAACTTAGCTTGCAATCGCTGGTGGGGGATGAGAAAAGGAGGGGTTTCAGAGCTATTGGAAGCCTTAAATAGGCACTAAGAGGCCTAGGGTTGCATTCCCTAACCTGGTTGATGGTCCATGGCACTATCGTTTTGGGCATTTTTGAATCCCTAATTGTTAGGGATATTTCTTGGGCTCATTGGAAAGAGGAGGCAAAAATGGATATGAAGAACTGACTTTGACGAGATATGATCAAGAGATGAGAGAGAGACGTGGGTTCAAAAAAATGACGCTATTGTGTAGGCCAAGTTCCGTGAGAGGCAGGTAAGGAGGATGACTCATTCGTCTCTTCCACTGGATCTGAATCTGGGTCTGGGTCTGGATCCAAGAAGGTTTAAAAGCTATTATGTACAATGAATTCAATTGCTTATAAATCATAAACGGTTAGTCCAATTGAATTGAAATTTTAAGGAGGGGTTCATGACATTATCAAGTAACTATGGTATAATATTGGGTCCAAATTCAAAGGTTAAACATGGTTATTGACTAAAATACTTTAATACCCATAATTCACCATCATATAATACTAGGGTTTGCATTAATTGAATTTTTGTGACTTATTTCTATTCAATTTAGTGAGGGAGGTAATTGAGGACATTCCTGGTCAATAATTTGAGAAATAAAACTTTAAGAGAGAAGAAATAATATGAAAAACTCACTCTGCCACATTCTCCCCTCCTTTTTAAGAATTGTGTCCCCAAAATTCAAGCAGCCTAAAAGAGATGTGGATATTTCTGCTCAACCTCTGACTTGAGATCCCATGTGGCATCAGTTTGATCATGGTGGCTCCAGAGAACTTTCACCATATCAATAAGATGATTATTGCAAAGCTCCTTTGACTTAAAATCGAGAATTTTGACTGGGGACTCAGCATAAGACAGATCATCTTTGACCTCGAGGGGCTTATGATTCAAAATGTGACTAGGGTCTTTGACATAAGGCTTCATATTCGATACATGGAAGACATTATGCATGGCACATATTGAGGTGGCAAAGCAAGATGATAGGCACATTCACCAACCCTTTCAAGGATCTCAAATGGTCCCACATAACAAGGACTGAGCTTTCCTTTATTCTTGGCCAATGCTCAAATAGGTCGGATCTTCAGAAAGACGTGATAACCTTCCTTGAACTGACATTCCTGCATGTGAGCATCTGCATATGATTTCTTCCTATCATGTGCTCACTTCATCCTCTACCTGATCAGTGCAACCTTATTGATATATAGCTGCATCTCCTCAGATTTCATCAAGGTATGTTCCTAGTCGTCATCCTAGTGTAGTGGAGACCTGCAGGGACGCCCATATAAAGCTTGACAGGGAGGCATCCCAATACTCGCCTGATCGCTATTATTATATGTGAATTCAGCTAAAGGCATGTAATGGTCCCACAAGCCTTCCCAATCAAGTACACAAGCTCACAGAAGATCCTCCAGAATCTGCACTATACGTTCCGACTACCCGTCTGTCTGTGGATGGTATGATGTACTAAAGTTCAATTTGGTGCCCAATTCTTCTTGAACATGTTTCCATAACTTTGAAGTGAACTTTGGGTCCCTGTCTGAGAAAATGGATGTTGGAACACCATGTAGACGTACTATCTCTTGTATATAGAGGTCAGCCAGCTCAGAAACTTTCACAGTAGTCTTCATAGGGAGAAAATGAGCTGACTTGGTGAGACGATCCACTATGACCCATGCAGCGTCATATCCCTTCATGGTCCTGGGTAATCCCACCATGAAATCCATGGTGATGTGTTCCCATTTCCATTCCAAAATCTCAAGGGGTAGTAGTAGACTGTCTGATCTCTGATGCTCGGCCTTGATTCTTTGGCATGTAAGACACCTGGACACGAAATCAGCAATATCACACTTCATGCTCCTCCACCAAAACTGACGTTGTAAGTCTTTGTACATCTTCATCGTACTGAGATGAACTATGTACTTTGACCCATGTGCCTCATTGAGAAACTTTGTCTTTACAGCTGACTGTTCAGGAACCCACATACGATTCTTGTATTGAAGACCACCATCAAGTCCCACAGATAGATGTTTTGAGGCGACAGGAGAAAGGAGAGCCCTGTAAGATCAGGACTAGCTTTTTGTGTCTCAAGAAGTTTGAAATGCAAGTTAGACATGATGGAGATGTTGTTGACATGTACATGATCAGGCAAAAATGGTGGCTTCCAGCCCACTAGGTCCTCCATATTCCTCCATTTGGGAATAGATAGGGATGCACACACTGTCCATTTTCTACTATGGATGTCAATGACTACATTTTCCTTACCCAGATGATAGGCAATAGTGAAATCATAGTCCTTTAGATATTCGATCCATCGGTGTTGTCGCAGATTCAGGTCCTTCTATGTCAAAATGTACTTCATGCTTTTGTGGTTGGTGGAGATGTCAAACGTTGCCCTGTACAAGTAGTGCCTCCAGATTTTGAGAGCATGAATGATTGCAGCTAGTTCTAAAACATGTGTGGGATAATTCAGTTCATTGGGTTTTATTGTCTGGATGCAATTCTGTTGTAGGACACATCCTAAACCATTCCTCGAAGCATCATTGAATATCATAAACCCTTCATTGCCAGATGGTAGAACAAGAACATGAGCTGACGTCAACTTCTGGTTCAACTCTTGGAAATTTGAATCACAAGCAGCTGACCAAATGAAGTGTTCATCCTTCTGAGTAATCTTAGTCAGAGGAAGTGCCACTTTAGAAAAGTTCAGAATAAAGCGGCGATAATATCTGGATAGACCCAAGAAGCTCTAGATTTTAGAAGGATTCCAAGGAGGTTGCCAATCAAGTACAGTAGAGACTTTGGCAGGATCAACAGATATGTTACCCCCAAAAATGACATATCTAAGAAACATGACTGATAACACCAAATTTTGTGATATTTTAGACTGTTTTTCTGTTAACAAAATTGCCCTTTTTAACTGTTTTCCTCTCTTTTATATGTATTTTTGCAATAATTGGCCAAACGACGCTCGTAATCCAATATTTCCTTATTTTGTAGAGTTTTTCCTCATTTTGGTACATTTCGTCATCAATGAGGCCGTCCCGGTCCACAAATAAGCTCCACCTGCATCGGCCTTCCAGATGCCCGATACGATTGCTGCCCGACAGGGTAGCGTGACACAACAACGCGCGACGTGGGGATGCCGCGCAAGAAGAAACTGACGGGCGACCCGTCTTTTACCCGACGGGGAGTCAAGCTCGCCACGACAACTCAAGCTTGTCGCGCGACACAGGCCACCCACCGGCGGGCGCCGCCCCGTCACGTGACCGACAGCCGACACTCTGTGTTGGGCGATAGGTGTATCGGCCGTCCACCGACCCCACGAATAAGGAGGACACGTGGCGCTTCGAGCACCATAACTTCCCCTAACCGCAGCCTATAAATAGTAGCTACAGGAAGCTGAAAAGATAGGTCGAAACCCTAAGCAAATCTTCGGAGGAAGCTGCGAGAGCAGAAGTATCGTGCATGAGTGTTTGTGTCGGGCAACTCTAGGTGAGCTCCTCCCCGTCCCTAGAGGGAGGGGATGGTTCACTTAGGACCGTCCCAGGCGACACTACAGGCCGATATTATCCAACGTTGATGAGCGACACAAGTGCCCGACATAGATGTGTCACTACTAGCCCGACACGATATCGAACCCGATACACTTCGCCCGTCATGGCGTGCCGCCCGAGAGGGTGCCGCCCGACTTGAGCGTATCGGCCAGGGTCCTTGAACAATATAATCGGTCGTCACGGTGTGCCGCCTGAGAGGATGTGCCACCCGACACTATTGTATCGGGCTAGGCTCCTGACCGATATCGCGCTGGAGAGTCGTTGTAGTCAGTCGTCCTTCTACATCAAGAAGGCGACCTCTATCTTTATTTCTGTTATTTAATTCTTTACTTATGCATTGTAATTAAGACCCTTTTGTTTATGGAAATGGAAGAGTTTAATTATCTGATGTTGTATGCTTGGCACCCTTGTTGGATGGATGCTACGTTTAATATCTGAACTCTAGCTTGCATGTTGGATCGCGTTCCGATTAGCTACTGAATCGCATTTTCCCGTCACAACGGCCTTGAGAGAGGTGTTGTGGCTCTAGTGTTTGGTCCAATTCTGGAGTACGAGAGTGCCCGGAACCGGAGTTGCTTCAGTAACATTTCACTCTAACTTAAAGTCCAGCAACCTCGAGAGTGGTGTTGATGCTTGGTTAGAGGTACCCGCTCTGAGAGGAGGGGTACAGGATGTTCCTACTGCCGCTTGTTTTACCGGAGTTTTCTCCTTCGTACCTTGTGATAGCTCTAGTATTATCTCTCTGTTTCTGTTGCATGAAAACCCCTAAAAACTGCTAAATGCTTAAAAATCTAAGTTTTCCTTGTAACTCTAGTTGGAGATAGGGTTTTCTCTTGTTTTATCATTCTTGTTCGGTTGTTCCCTTTTGGGAACTTTATCATACCTCTACCCTTGCCGGAGTGTAGCGTGTCGATTCTAAGTTCTCAACACTACCACCCTCGTCCTTGTGTTCGACCACGTATATCTACTTCGACCCCGTAAACAAAGTTGCGGGGGCCTAGAAGGATTCGAGTTATAAATGTAAAAGCTCGACTACCTCATATCCGCCTCCAATTTTAGGACGCGCGATTTAGGTCGGTCAACTTTTTTGCGCCGTTGTCGGGGATGAAGCAAAATGGAACTGTTGACAAATCTGAATCCACTAACTACACTCCCATGCCTCAAGCTTAGAAATGAGCTTGACAACACTCTTTTCTATTATTATTATTATCATTATTATCATTACTCTTTGCACAAAATAAATAATTCCATTTTCTAAAACTTGATTTCTCGTGCCATTCCAGGAACTCTGAAGTGCGGTGATCTATTCCGCCAAACACCAACACCAATATGCCTCCTCGCGTCAAACCCCAACATTCTGGAAGCGAACGCCAAGGGAGGAGGCATGACTCGCCGCCACCCGAAGGCGACGACCGGTACGACAGTAACGTTGAAGATCCAGAATCGGGAGAGCACGAGGAGGGACATCGCCGTGATAGACGTCATCGCCACCGGAGGCACAGAAGAAATCATAGTAGTCAGGAACGATGACGTGATGCCAGCGACAGCAATGACTCAAAGGAAGAAGAGAAAATGCTAAGGGAGTTGGCGTCCACGAAGGCCAACAACTCTCGATGCCTCGTCATTGTCCCACGTTTCAATGCGGCAAATTTTGAGCTCAAGCCGTCCGTTATCTCAATGATCCAGAATAAAAGCTTTAGGGGAAGTTCCAAGAACGAAAACCCATACCACCACTTGGACGCCTTCAAAAATATATGTGATACCATAAAGATGCGGGGGACCCCCAAGAAGTCATATACTGCAAGGGCTTCATTTTCTCCTTGGAGGACAAAGCTCTGTCATGGTATCTTGGGTTGCCTCACCAATCTCTGAACGGTTGGGGAGCACTGGCTGATGCATTCGTTAACAAGTTCTACCCCACTAAAAGAACTGTCAGAAATAGGCAGAAGATAACCTCTTTTATGCAGAAGCCCAATGAGAGCCTCCATGACGCCTGGGAGCGATTCCAGGAATACTAGAGGGATTGCCCCCATCATAATTATAAGAAGGGCTTCCTCATCACCACCTTTTATAATGGTCTGACTCTCGATGAAAGGGTGTCACTAAATGCGGCAGCAGGTAGTGACTTCCTCGGAAAGAAACCAAGCAAGTCTGAAAGGATCATCAAAAATATGGCTGAGATGATGGCCGGCGCTGATTTTGATCGATCCGACAGAGGACATGTCAAGAAGGTCGGTGAAGGGTCCGCTCTTGAGTCCAAGGCACTGGAGTCCATCACCTCGCAGATACAGAGAATCACCACTGATGTTAAGAAACTGCGAGAAGCTGGCGGGAAAGGCAAGAAGCCAGTGGAGAAGGTGATGAAATGTGTTACGTGCGGTGAAGGAGGACATGGGGTAGACAACTGCGTCTACACCCGACCGGACGCGGACAGTGATTCTGACTCGGAAGACGAAAGGACTGAAAATGTCTCTTTCGTGAACTACAAAAGGCCAGATCACCCCGACTTTAACTACGGCAACAAAGATGCAGCTGAAAACTCTCATCAGCTGCATATCTCATCCAAGCCGATGCAAGCTTTTGAGAAGAGAGGGGGGCATGGTCAATACGCCAAGAACAACTAGTTCCAGTCAATGAAAGGAAACTTCCAAGTGCAGGAAAAGTATCAAGGGTCGAACCGAGAACAAGACAAGGGCACGGGCCAAGTAGACGTGATTGGCCAGTTATTTGATTTTGTTAAGAAGCAAGATACGATCAATAATCAACTGGCGCAAAGTGTGCTATCAAATTCCGGTGTTTTGAACTCGTTGCAGGTACAAGTGGCGGACATGTAGACGCATCAACGCCAGATTGACCAGCAGCTAGCTCAACTGGCCGACATTGTGAAGAACCCATCGGGAAAGATTCCGTCAAATACTGAACCAGCGAAGAAGGTAGGACAATGACCGCTGAGGCAGAGAATGAAGATGCAGAAAGAAGCCAAAGACGAAGACGAAGCGCTTCTCGGGAGGCATCCCGAGCTGCCTTTTTAAAATTCCTAGATTAGGATGCTTTTACTTTTCTGCATGAAAAACACTACAAACATTATGGACTGTAATAAGGCCCGAGTCAGTGTGTGCGCCACATGCGTTGGCTCTTCTGTTTTATGGCTCACCGCCTTATCTTTATTGACCGGGATGGGTAATACCATCTGAGGCCAGGATCTTAGTCCTAGGCCAATGATGTTTTACTCATCAGCCGCTTTTAAACCGCTATATTTTCAAGTTGTATCAGGCAGTAGCTCAACCGGCGCTTTAAACGCACCCATATCAGGTAGTGGAATCTCGGGGATCGCAAGGGTCGTGTCGGTTAGCATGCCTGGGCGGCATGCACTAGTATCGAGTAGTTGGAATGAGTTACCCCAACGGCCGATGCGCACTTCGGATTTACCAAGTTTCACCCCCAGTTGAGATTGCTATATAAAGGGTCGAGTTTTTACCGTATCGGGCTACTTGCCTTACTGTTTTTACTCTCCCGTGTCGTGCTAAGACCTTGTGCATTTGCTCCTGTGTCGTGCAAGACCTCCCTGCTCCTGTATCGCACAGAAGTTGCGAACACAGTAAGGTATAGCCCGACAGACCTTATCGCCCGGCAGACCGTGCCGCCTGACATGATTTTTCCTTTTAACAAGTAACTTATCAGTCTTGCGGTTCCTGAGCTGAGCAGCCTTGTATCACCCGACACGAATGTCGGGCAACGTACCTTTTATTCACAATAGCTGTGTCGCCCATCTCTGCACCGCCTCACCTGTTTTGTTGTCGGGCGACAGACCAGACGCGTATTTATCACCTTATCGCCTTGTTCTTACCGCGTGCATTATTTTCCGACGTGTCGGGCGATACCGATATCTCGTGTCAGGCTCAATCTGAAAACCTCGTATCGCCCGATACGGGGTGTGGATCATTTCTGTATCAGGACATACCTTATCGAGCATTGAGTTTAACTTCTTCAAAACATAAACACATCTAATTGACCAAAGACTTTGTTTGTTAATTAACAGAATGGTCTGCATCAAGCAAACTGCAGTCCTTGTTGACAAGCAAGGCAGGAGGGTCTACCCCGAGACAGCAGCTGAAGCACCCATTGTCGGGCAGAAATGCCCGAATACAGAAGCAGCTGGGGCGTCGACAGCAGATAAGAGGACTAGGGTTGGAGAAGTGGCGGCTCCAACTCCAACTCCAACACCGACAGCAGCGGCAGAACCTCTGGATTACTCGCCTGGGAGGTTCATTGCCAAGAGACGACGAGCACGCTCGCCGTTATGATGAGATAGAGACCAAGGTGTACAAGCCGAGCAGGTTCTGCCATGAAGCTTCATTTGTTGAGCTGGGAATCCTTGAGAGGCTGAAAGGTGTCCTCGCTGCGACAGGGCTGAGAAAGATCTGCTTTAGCCGATCTTCCTCTTATACTGGACTCACAAAGGAGTTCATGTCTTCTCTCCTCCAGGTGAAGAATTCTGCTACAGAAAGGAAAGAATACGGTGGAGCAGATAGACTCCAGGCCCGCCTTTACAACTCGGAGCACGCCATCTCCGAGAAGCTGTTGAACAAGATCTTCTCTTCCAGTGAGGAGGAGAAGAATCTAATGGATAACGGTGAGAGAATCACCGAGGGAGACGGGTTCAATCCCGTGGAGCTCTAGAACAAGCTAACCGGTGAATCATCGTTCAAGCCGGGAAGAAAGGTGGTAGCAGTGCACTCCTATTTTTGGAGAATATTGCACAAATTGGTGGCGTGCTTGTTGTTCAGCAAGAATGAGTCCAACAACATCTACACAGAAGAACTCCATGTCATGTGGCATATGATGGAGGGTCGAGTGATCAACCTCGGGTGGTTCTTGCTGAACAGACTGCACCCGATGAAAGACGCCACCAAGGAATATTGTATGGGTGGCATCGTCAACTTGATTGCGGCAGGGCTTGGGTACCCTAAGGAGCCGTATAGCCTTTCAAGGATGCAAGGCGATGAGCTGATCGACACCAAGTACCTGATGAGGACTAGCATCGTAAAGAAGGAGGGAAGGGACTACTTCTACAAATTTTCAAGGACGAACATACTACTCCCGCTCCCTCGTTGCGCCACCTACGATGCAGAAAAGCTGGTCTTCACTACCGCAGAGATCAAAGCTTTGGCGGTAGATGCAACCTATGCCGCCACAACCAAAATTCAGAAAAGGGCAGCCACGAGAGGAGAATTGATTCCTCTCGACCCAAAGCAGGGAAAAGCTTTGACGACCCGCGTCGAACGAACCACCATCCCAGAGCTCCCAACGACAGCTGCTAATAGAGTTGTCGTCGCTACGACTATACCAGCCACTACCACAACAACAGTTGTGGTGGCTGAAAAAGACTCGGTGATCGTTGAGGTCACTGAGCCAGAAACTACAGGAGCTGCCACGGGAGAGACATCTGCAGCCCCGAAATTCCTGTATTATTGCCTAGAGAGGTAGAGGAAGAGCCGCAACCGGACGCCAGTAATGAGGTGTTTGCTGCGATCCTTCAGATGGAGCTTGAGGGTGCACGGTTGACACCACCACCGCCACTGGAGTCTCCTTTTGTAGTGGCTGGAGAGTTCGTCGATAGTGTAGAGGTGGAGCAGCATCCGCCCACACCACGGCCATCTCCATCCCGATGAGAGGGCAACGCGGTAGCAGCTGAAAGACCACCGTCGCCTCGACCGGCGGCATCTGCATCGCGGACGATTCAGATAGACTCTACCTCACCTGGTAGACCCACGCGCGAGCAAGATGTCGCAAGGACGGAAGGGAGACCCACCGGAACACCTCCGTCCCTCGGGAAGATGCTCGGGCACGAGTTCGACTACTTGTGGGAGGTAACGGATACCAACTCGGCTACCTGTATTTCCTTAACCCGCAAGTTTGCATCTTTCCAAGACAGGTTGAATAGCCAAGAGCGAGAGCTACTGGCTCTAGCTAGCCTTCCCAGTGGACTAGAGGCCTTGAATTTGACACTTCAGCAAGTTCTCCAATGCCTCGACAAGATCGAGGAGAGGCTGGATAGGAGGGACGACCATCCACTCCGAAGGTAGCTGAGAAGGTCGCCATCGCCCCCTAGTCGTGTCTCTCCTCCTTCTTCTACATCCTCCTCAAGATCAGTGTCCTCCTCCTCCAGCGGGCGATCCTCAACGCCCGAGGAGAGGACGCAACAAAGGTCAGCCAAAGGAGCTCCAGCAGGACAGGAGAGCTCCCTAGGCTTGGAAGAAGAAAACCCCTCCATCCCCCTAGATGAAGTCGAAGATGATAACGAAGATATCAGCATCGGGGGAGACTCTTCTGATGAATCTAAGGGAGAGAAGGGGGATGTCTACGCAGTCAATAAAAGACACCTTCTCCGAGGAAGACGCTCGATGGTGGATAGATTCCATGAGCCATCCGAGATACCCTCCTTTGAGATGGCCGACTTCGATAGAAGAGCCATCGGATACCTGACGATCAGAGACCAGAAGTTGCTGAACAAGGTCTTAAGATCGCAGGCAGATGAAGAAGACGTCGTCTGGAGTGACGGGTACCTCTCCGTACGATGGGGAGTTCTTCGAAGTATGTTCCGCACGCCGGCTGTCGTCGGAAAAAGACTGTTTAGGGTCCTGGAGAACGCAATAATAGAGGATATCGACAGTAGGACAGGTCGGAAGACAATATACACCGCCACCCCGACCTTGGCAAGGAGGCTGATGAAAGGAGATACAGACTCCAATGCAGTGGCCGACATGCTGCACTACATCGAAGAGCACAGACCAAACTTCATGTTGGCCTCGTATAAGCACCGCAACGTGTGGTTTCTCTGCGTGACAGACCTCAAAAACCACGACGTCCAGCTGCTGTGCTGCAGCAATAACGAGGTGTCGCGCTCCGGGAGTGTTTTCTGTCGCCCGGAGGACAAGAAATTGAGACTCCTGCCGCTACATCTCCTCCGAGCTATCAAACGCGGAAGCCAACGTCACAAAGGCGTTTGGAACTTCTTTACTCTCTGAGACCTCCCCGTCCAGGTAGAAGAAGGGAGTGGAAACATCGCTTTTGCCATCTTTGGTGCCATTGAGGTGCTCAATACATTTGGAAATTTGGGAGCCCTTAAGGGAACGTCCTTCTATCACCACAGGAGCATTTACGCCATGTTGCTAATCAAGGACAAGTGCTATTTTCGAGATGCAGGGGTGCTTGAGAAGATGTTGGACAGCAACCTAGAAGAAGACTCTTCACAATCCAGCAGCTCCCCAGAGAAAGAAGCAGAGATGGCAACTGACACCTACGGGGTAGGCAAGCAGCTAGAGATCCTACGGAAAGTACATGGAAGCGAAGATCCTGCTTCGCCTGAAACTGCAGAAGGACTGATCAAAAATTTCGACCGCTTCTCGTGCGCTACACTCACGCAGGAGCAGGTCAATGGCATCCTTCTGAAGTTAGCAGACTCTACCCCGAGGGATGTCACATATGAGGTGGGCGATGTCGTAGTCCCAATCGATGATTTGAGAGACATGGTAAAAGAAGGAGGATGCTTGGCCGTATCTATGGCAGCAGCTTACATCCAAACTATACAGCCAAGGCTCGAACATGCATACATAGCTCATCCTATGTTGTTCAACGACATTTGCCTCGCTGACGAAATAGGAGCAAAGCAAGTTTTTCTGGTAGAATTGGAGAGCAAGGTCCCACGCACTATTTTTCTGCCAATCCTACATTATAACCATTGGACGCTCCTGACAATGTACACTCGGCAACGAGCAGGTATTTTCTACAACAGCTCAGACAGCAACGAAAACCATCCAGTGACGTGTACATCAGAACCGTTGTCACCCGTCGAACACTTAGTTCGAAAATACTACGACGAGGTGTCAAAGATGATCCAGCCATTCCTGGACACGGAAGCAAGCAAATGGCACGAACTCCAGTTCTGCCACCGCAGTCCGCAACAGATTCCCCTATCCAATGACTGTGGCATCTTTGTCCTGGAGTGGATAGCAAGTAAAACAACGTCTGACCAGCTCCACCACATCGATTATCACAGCAAAAGAGGAGAATATGTGAGGGAGCTTCTATCCGACGCAGGCACTCTCAACAGCTAACCTCACTGGAGTAACATTGCCTCACCTTATCTACCTCACAACTCTGGGACAGAGTGTGATGTAAGTTTGGGGGGTACCATGTACCAGTGAGGGAGGTACAAAATTATTTTGAAAATTTTCTAATTATTCTGACTTAAATTATTCATTCTTTTGTCTCCTTTGTCTCAAATTCTTTATTCTTTTGTTCTTTGTGTACATATATATGCTCATACCCAATTTGAAAATTTTATGTTTATATCATCTCCATACATATGTACAAAGTCACTATATTAGTAAAAACCTGATGCGACTTCTTGCCAAGTTTTCTTTCTATGTGCTCAACGAAATGCAAGTTTTGTTATATCTTTCTGATAATGCTACTTCAAACAAACAAAAGATTATGTTTTTCCGTGCCAAACAATTTCGAAAAAAAATCGAAATTTTTTTTTTATTAATCTCACAACAGTTAAGAGACGAGTATGGAGAAGGAAAAAGCTGCCCAAACAGCAGAAATATCTTTTGTTTTCCTTTACCCAACAAAAATCCCAAGAGAGAAAGTAGCCTTATGAGGGTGAATAAAAGCATGAGAGTTGTGCCCAATAAAAGAAAAAGAAAAAAAATATATATACATACACACTTGTCTTCCAAAAGTACCCATCTTTAGGCATGGTAGATCCGGGGCAGTGGTACGTAGGATGTGAAATCACTGCTCTAAAGCCAACTGGCTTGGACTGCAGGGACCACTTGCCCGTTAACAGACCCTTACCTGGATGGACCGATGGGAGACAAGAAAAAACCCCAAAAAGCCTTAGCCTACCCTATACACAACTTTCTGGCCCAAAAATAAAGTTGTTTGGTGTGTAAGCTAACTTCGGAATCATGCACCAAAGTCTCGCTGAAGCTGTAGAGAAAAAAAATTACTGAAATAATAAGGCAGGAAACGCAAGGTCTTTTGTTCATAGAGAGGCAGCATTATCTCTAAAGGCGTTATGATACTTGTTTTACCTCTTGGCCTGAAAGCTACACCAAGCAAGAAGAAACATCACTAAATAAAGTTTAAATATTGATTGAGGACAATCTAAACACTAAGTTTGGGGGAGTTGATAACACCAAATTTTTGTGATATTTTAGCCTATTTTTCTGTTATCAAAACTGCCCTTTTTAATATTTTCCTCTCTTTTATATGTATTTTCGCAATAATTGGCCAAACGACGCTCGTAATCCAATATTTCCTTATTTTGTAGAGTTTTTCCTCATTTTGGTACATTTTGTCATCAATGAGGCCGTCCCGGCCCACAAATAAGCTCCACCTGCATCGGCCTTCCAGATGCCTGATATGATCACTGCCCGACAGGGTAGTGCGACACAACGACGCGTGATGTGGGGATGCCGCACAAGAAGAAACTGACGGGCGACACGTCTTTTACCCGACGGGGAGCCGAGCTCGCCATGACAACTCAAGCTTGTCGCGTGACACAGGCCACCCACCGGCGGGCGCCGCCCGTCACGTGACCAACAACCGACACCCTGTACCGGGTGATAGGTGTATCGGCCATCCACTGACCCCGCGAATAAGGAGGACACGTGGCGCTTCGAGCACCATAACTTCCCCCAACCGCTGCCTATAAATAGCAGCTATAGGAAGCCGAAAAGACAGGTCGGAACCCTGAGCAAATCTTCGGAGGAAGTTGTGAGAGCAGAAGTATCGCGCCTGAGTGTTCGTGTCGGGCAACTCTAGGTGAGCTCCTCCCCGTCCCGAGAGGGAGGGGATGGTTCACTTAGGACCGTCCCGGGTGACACTGCAGGCCGATATCGGCCAACGTGGATGAGCGACACAAGTGCCCGACATAGATGTGTCACTACTAGCCCGAAACGATATCGAACCCGATACGCTTCGCCTGTCATGGCGTGCCGCCCGAGAGGGTGCCGCCTGACTTGAGAGTATCAGCCAGGGTCCTTGAACGATACAATCGGCCATCACGGTGTGCCACCTGAGAGGGTGTGTCGCCCAACACTGTTGTATCGGGCTAGGCTCCTGACCGGTATCGGGCTGGAGAGCCGATGTAGTCAATCGTCCTTCTACATCAAGAAGGCGACCTCTATCTTTATTTCTGTTATTTAATTCTTTACTTATGCATTGTAATTAAGACCCTTTTGTTTATGGAAATGGAAGAGTTTAATTATTTTTTGTTGTATGCTTGGCACCCTTGTTGGATGGATGCTACGTTTAATATCCGAACTCTAGCTTGCACGTTGGATCGCATTCCGATTAGCTACCGAATCGTGTTTTCCCGTCACAACAGCCTTGAGAGAGGTGTTGTGGCTCTAGTGTTTGGTCCGATTCTGGAGTACGAGAGTGCCCGGAACCGGAGTTGCTTCAGTAACATTTCACTCTAACTTAAAGTCCAGCAACCTCGAGAGTGGTGTTGATGCTTGGTTAGAGGTACCCGCTCTGAGAGGAGGGGTATAGGATGTTCCTGCTGCCGCTTGTTTTACCGGAGTTTTCTCCTTTGTACCTTGCGATAGCTCTAGTATTATCAATCTATTTACGTTTCATGAAAACCCCTAAAAACTGCTAAATGCTTAAAAATCTAAGTTTTCCTTATAACTCCAGTTGGAGATAGGGTTTTCTCTTATTTTATCGTTCTTGTTCTGTTGTTCCCTTTTGGGAACTTTATCATACCTCTACCCTTGCCGGAGTGTAGCGTGTCGATTCTGAGTTCTCAACACTACCACCCTCATCCTTGTGTTCAACCCCGTATATCTACTTCGACCCCGTAAACAAAGTTGCGGGGGCCTAGAAGGATTCAGGTTATAAATGTAAAAGCTCGACTACCTCATATCCGCCTCCAATTTTAGGACGCGCTATTTAGGCCGGTCAATGACTATCAATCCAGAATTCACATTTTGAAAGCTTGCCATAAAATTTCTGGGTTCGAAGGATGTCAAGAACTGCTCGCAAGTGTTCCCAGTGTTTTTCCATAGAATCAGAATAGATCAAGATATCATCAATGAAGATGACCATGAACTCATCAAGATAAGGTTGGAAGACTTTGTTCATTAGGTTCATAAATACACCAGGTGTGTTGGTCAATCGGAATGGCATCACTAGAAATTCATAATGGCCATAACAAGTTCGAAAAGCAGTTTTAGAAATATCAAAATCTTTGACTTTAAGTTGATGGTAGCCAGAGCGAAGATCAGTTTTTGAGAAGACTTTTGTAGTGCAAAGCTAATCAAATAGGTCACCAATGTGAGGGAGAGGGTACTTGTTTTTAATGGTGGCTTGGTTCAACATGTGATAGTCAATACACATTCGCATAGAACCGTCCTTCTTTTTGGTAAAGAGAACAGGTGCACCCCAAGGGGAAACACTAGGGTGGATAAAACCTTTGTCAAGAAGTTCTTGTAACTATTTCTTCAACTCCATAAGCTCAGCAGGAGCCATCCTATATGGAGCCCTAGAAATCAGAGTGGTTCTAGGAGGACGATCTATGGAGAACTCAATTTCTCTATTTGGAGGTAGCCCAGGAAGCTCCTCTAGGAAAATGTCAAGAAAGTCACGTACCACCTCTAGTCTTTCTATAGGCCCGTTGTTAGGAATGTTCTCTAAGACTAATGTGAGGAAGACCTTACATCCTTTATAAATGAGCTTTTTAACTTTAAGAGAGGAAATTATAATATTATTACATAATTTGCTTCCCCGAGGGATTACCACAGGAGAGGAATGAGGCTGAGAGAGAACTACCATCTTGTTTCTGCAGTCAATGTGAGCATGATATGTATATAGCCAATCCACGCCAAGTATAATATCAAAGTCTTCCATGGTTAAGAGAATGAATTCAAAGGGCATATCATGATTTTTGAATTTTAGTGGGATGACATCCATTTTCTGTAGGGTAGTGAGTATTTTGCCACTAGGAATAGACACATCCATGATATATCCCAAGTCCCTTATATGCAGATGTAACATAGATGCCAGATTTCGATAAATAAAAGTATTTCTGGATCCATAGTCAAATAAAGCTTTAACAGGATTATCATTTAACAATATGGTGCCTACGTAGGACAATTATATTATGAATAATTTGAAGGCATTTGAATAGAAATTAGATATATGAAAAGATTTTTGGTTACCTTCAACAAGTTGGTTGGGATTTGCCTTTGCTTCCTCTGTCATCACTATGAATACTCTGGCATTGTAGTGTCCCTAGGGGGGTGGATCACCTAGTGGAGGTTTGCCAAGGATAGACAAAGTAGGGCACTTGGTGAGGAAATGACTCTCCTTCTTGCAGTTGTAGCAAACCGGCTTGGTGTAGCGACAAGGTCCATCATGCCCTCATCCAAAGATTTTGCACTTGTTGTGGTACTCCATCAACTGGTTATAGTTGTTCTTCTATCCTCTTTTTCTTGAACCTCCTCCTTTTCTTGATCCCTTATTGTTATGGCCAAGGTGGAACTTTCTAGACTTGTCCTCCTTGATGGTGGTTAACCCTAAGTATCCCATACTAGAAGGCTTTTGCAAACCATGTTCCCTTTCCTACTTGAGGGTCATATCTAGGGCTTCATCTATGCTTCTGGGATAGGAGTCTATAACTAGGGTCTTTAGATGGGAAGTAAGGCAGTCAACTTAATGTTTGGTGAGACGTTCATCAATCCTAATAGGTGCATAACACTCTAGAAGCCTAAACTTCTGGGTGTAGTCAGCTACTGAGAGACTGCCTTGCTTAAGCTCCATGTACATCTTCTCCTTCCTCTTCCTCTCAGCTATGGGCATAAAATGATCAGTGAAGAGAGTTTTTAAGGCTTCCCACCCCATGTTATCTATTTCTTCTCCCCTATTCCAGCCATAGTTTTCCCACCAGATTTTTGCTCCTCCCTTAAGCAGATGGGTGGCAAATTTGACCTTCTTTTCAATGGGTACTTCTAGGATACGGAAAGCATTCTCCTTAGAGATGATCTATGCCTTAGTCTTATCCATGACTTCAGGCTGGTCTCCCCCCCCCCAAAAGGAGTCAGGGTTAAGTTTGATGAAATCTATCACTATCACTTCCTTTTTCCTAGAAGAGATGGGTTCAGGGGTTCCTTTTGTGGCAAGGGTCTCCATGAAGTCTAGTAGGATTTCCTTTTATTCCTCCCACCTTTCTTTGGCCACAGTATTAGTATTAGGTACTTCAAAGGTCTCATGCCCTTTCCTCTTCTTAGAGGAAGATTCTTCAGAAGCCTTAGAGTTACGGGTCTTGGGAGGCATCCTGAAATTAGGTGGAACATATTAGATTTATCATCATTCGTTATTTTTTTCTTGTAATCATATGATATTTCATTATTTTCTTTTATTAATTATTAATGATCTTAATGTCCAAGAAATAGGGGACATTTAGGATATTGGCTAGGTAGACTTGTACTGCCATATAGGTAGCCTCGTGATTGCCAAGCTAAGTGGCTCGAAGACTTTAGCCAGACCCACGACAGTTTCCATCTTAGAAACCTCCACCCTTCACATCCCTAACTCAATGACTACCCTATACTCACAATAGGGTGCCTGAAGTCCATGTGACTATAATGTGTGAACCTCGCTCTGATACCAACTGTGACAACCCCAATTTCTATATGCTTTCCTTAGTGACATTCATAGATATGCATGCACTCATATCTATAAATGTCAGAAGGGAAAATATAAGAGATTAAGGTAGCCAACTAAAATAGAGAAGCGAGCCAAGATCATTGTTCACAACACCATTGAATATCCACACAAACATCCATTCATAGAAGATAATAAAGTCACTACATAAATTTATTTGAGATAGATGAGGTGAATAGTTCTATAGATGGAATAAAGAAAAATACAAAGGATTTAGAAAATCATATACATCATCTAGTAGAATAAGCAACTATCTAACTGAAAAGATATAAGAAATGGAAATATATCTATTTTATCCTCCATGCCCATTTATTGATGGCTTCAGGTACTTTGAGATGCATTATTTGTTCCTTGTACCTAGAAAATATGAGAAACAAAAATGATCAACAGAAGTTGGTACATGGTAAAAGATACAATAGTATGGTTGCATGTATGAAAATACTTGAAGAAAGAAGAAAGAAAAGAAAACCATTGCTTAAGGTGGAAAATCAGGTAAGCACCTCTTTTAACATTTCATTTGATGCAGTTGTACTACAATTTTATAAGCACTTCTCATACATCCAGTATGGGAAAAAATTAATTCATCATACATCTAAGATGGGAAATTCATCATACATCCATGTTAGGCAACATACACCCATATTGGGCCATGTGCACTAGTAGCTACAACTCATTACAATGTCCTTTTATGTTTCATTAAGTTTTGGTGAAGCATATAGTATAGTAGTTCAGACAACAAAGTATAAGCAAGTAGTTTCATACAAGATACACCTTATCATAATAAACCAAGGAAAACTAGTCTTATACTTAATAAGACCATGTACTTATTTTGATTAGATCGAGATTCCAAGAGTCTAGGAGAACAATAACTAGATCGCCCTAAAAGGAAATTGAGGGTATATTTGTTACTATTGGTCCATACGACCCATAAATAAGGTTTATTCTTTAGATATGAGTATGTTTATCTTATCATGGTTAGATCAGGGATTATTCATGACTTTCATCTTATTTCCAGAGTTACAAGATCATATGTTAAACTAAGGTCTCATGCGTTTTAATGATGCCTCTTATCATCCCAAAAGGAAAAGTCCACAATTAGGCTTCCTATTATGATTTTTTAGATCATCAAGAGTTTCTTTTTAGGATTCACATGGTCCAAGGGGTCAGAGTTGGATCCAACTTTCAAGATCAATCATGATCACATAGGGTCATTAAATATTTAGGGTTTGACATATATATGCATGAGGTACATATGTGGATAGAGAAAACTAGAATTTAGGCTTTCCATCATTATTGATTCAACTATCCCTATTTGATTAGGGTTTCGATCCATATGAGTATCAGGGACTTAATTAGAGTTTTAGCTGTCAACAAGTTTGATATTAATCATGGCTGACTATTTTTACACAAAATGATAATGACAAAAAGATCATTAGGGCTTTAGGCTATTACTTTTGAAAAAGGAATCAGATCTAGGTCATGATCATATTTTATTTCGATAGATCATATTTTTCTAATGAAAATGATATATAGGTTCACTATAATCTGACATTCCTAGCATTTTCTAGGATTTTTCTAAGATAATCATTTTTCTATTGATTAAGATAAATAAGGAAAAGGAAATTACCTTGATCAACGACCGGATCTGACTGGATCTACAGCTCAAGTTGATCCAAGGATTGCGAGATGGCTCGTGGATTGCTGAGTTGGCATTCAATGATTGGTCGGAGCAACTTGAGGTTGATGTTGGCTTCAGTTGTTTTGCGCCGAGGCTTGTTAAGGTGGCACCCATTGATAGGTCCAGCTGGGTCCACGTTGGTACCTCGTCAGTGCCACACCTTCCCCTCCTTCTCCTTTGTTGTTTCTTGTTTGAATGGTAGGGTAGGATCTCTGGTGAGGTCCCTTTCACTCATGATTGTTGTTGGTGAGTAGGTAAACTATCAAGTGCCTTCACGTGCTCGTTTTGAAATCGGACAGCCAAGTCACTGGCTATGGCTCCCTGTCGTTTGGTGCGCCGATGCGGAAGGTGGGAGAGCTCACTGGCGGAGGATGTGTTTGAGGAAGAGAGTAGGTCACAGTCAAGTGCGATAAGCCACTGGTGCTCGG
Organism: Alisma plantago-aquatica; assembly: GCA_963693085.1. Taxonomy (NCBI): domain Eukaryota; kingdom Viridiplantae; phylum Streptophyta; class Magnoliopsida; order Alismatales; family Alismataceae; genus Alisma; species Alisma plantago-aquatica. The sequence continues at coordinate 986,231,895 of OY856409.1, forward strand.
CCAGGGGAAGGTGTTAGGATGATGGATTTGGCTCGAGAAGGGTTGTTGTGTTGAGGTGGTAGGAAGTCTGGAGGTTGAAGATGACCGGATGGGGAGGAGTTTGGGTAACTTAGCTTGTAATTTCTGGTGGGGTATGAGAAAAGGAGGGGTGGTGGAGCTATTGGAAGCCTTAAATAGGCAACAAGAGGCCTAGGGCTTCATTCCCTAACGTGTTCGATGGTCCATGGCACCGCCGTTTTTGGTGTTTTCGAATCCCTGATCGTTAGGGATATTTCTTGGGCTCGTTGGAAAGAGGAGGCAAAAATGGATCTGAAGAACTGACTTTGATGAGATATGATCAAGAGATGAGAGAGAGATGGGGGTTTGAAAAAAATGGTGCTACTGTGTAGGCTAGGTTTCGCGAGAGTTGGGTAAGGAGGACGACTCAGTCGTCTCTTCCATCGGATCTAGATCTGGGTCTGGGTCTGGATCCAAAAAGGTTTAAAAGCTATTATGTACAATGAATTCAATTGCTTATAAATCCTAAACGGATAATCTAATTGAATTGAAATTTCAAGGAGGGCTTCGTGACATTATCAAGTAACTATGGTATAATTTGGGGGTCCAAATTCGAAGGCTAAACATGGTTATTGACTAAAATACTTTAATACCCATAATTCACCATCATATATACTAGGGTTTGCATTAATTGAATTTTGTGACTCCTTTCTATTCAATTTAGTGAGGGAGGTATTTGAGGACATTCTTGGTCGATAAAGAAATAATATGAAAAACTCACTCTATCACAATTTGACTTAGAATAAATCCTAATAACTAGATAAAAATATCTAAATATGAACCCTAATTAGAAACCATGCATTAGATTGCCAACAAACACAATTAATACAATAAACAAGAAACATGGGTTTCCAAAATACCTCAGAAAGAACTCCACAACAAGTCACCATCCAGATATTCATTCATCAATCAATCTCATTTGATTTTTTTTGAAGTAGAATCAAATCTTATTACTCATATGTAATTCATTTTATATCAAATTATAAGTACTTGAAAGAATTAACTTGATATTAGAACTGCCCCAGAAGTCAGCAGTTATATGTCTAGATTTACATGTACTTATCCTTATGGCTCAGTCTGATAAACTAGATTTTGTTTCTTATTTTGTCATCGGGGAGCATATATATGTATATATGAATGGTTACTCCCTCAAATTTATTAAGGATAGGTTTGAGAAGAAAGTTCATGTCAACCAAATAATCTTTCATTGTGGTCTAATTATCTTGCAGTGTGTAGGTGGCACAATTCACCTTCTTTTGTTCATGTATATTATAGATAATAAGGATATTTCTAGGGGTACAATCCTATCCTTGGTATGCATTATTATAGGTTTTATTAAACTTAAAGCTCTTGGGTTCCTACCTAGGAATTAAGGTGGTATACTCATATATTACAACCATCTCCACCTATTTTTAGGGTTTGCATTTTCTTATGTACCACCTTCTGTTACTCATCCTATTTGCCCTAGATCATGATTCTTGATCAAGATTTAGAGGTAACTTACATATTATTGTTCTTTCTCTTTCTCCAAATCTCAATAGACTTGCTCATACATGGGTACTTTCTTTCATTAATCATCTATACTCAAGATCAAGGTTTTTAAAGATTAATTCTTATCATTAGGTTTTCTTTTCATGTTATTTTACTTAGGTTCCTTGCATATACTTAGTTTATCTTAGTTTATCCTAGGCACTTAGAACTTTCTAGGTTTTTTTCTTTATATGAAAATCATACATTACATAACCCATGTTATATATATGTATATATATATATGTATATGTATATATATATATATATATATATATATTCTTAAATCTCAATTTGGTGTTTCATATCCCTTAAATGGAAGAGGATGCATTGACCATAATTTTTCTATGAAACCTTATCTTAAATGAGGATAGAATCAAACTATAGGGTTTAAAGAGAGGTACTTTTGGGTTTGAAAAGAATAGATATGGAAAGGAGACAACGTTTAAATAAGAAGACCTAGAGGTATATTATTTGGGTAAATCTTCATGCTTTGGTTGGGTAGGGCATGCAATTTGACCCAAGATTCCTCTTAAACCAACTAGTGGTGCAGAGGAAATAATTGCTAGCCCTCAAACTACAATCCAACCTAGAAATCATCACCTCTTGGAGATACCCTAATAATTTCCTTATGGTCCCTTGGAGTTTATGAGACTTTTAATAACTAAAAAGTCATTTATATAAATCTAGGATCAGATTCCAATTGTAAAGACTACCTCCTTCCATTATCCTCACTAAAGGTGCATCGAAGAGGCAAGGGTCATTGTCCAATATTTCTAGGATCCAAATTTATAACAAACACCCAATAATCATTAATAATTCCAAATAAAGGTATCATTTACATAATTAGGGAATAAAATATATCATGTAAGGAGTTACATAAGTTATAAACATGGGAAACTAACTATTTTGGAAATGAACCAGCTAAATCCTTCTTGTATAAAAAACTTCAGATCCTTTGGGTTATCTGTATTGCAATCTATATTTTCTTTCTTCATATATGCAATAAGCATAAAATTCTAACAAACAAAATGTGGGTCAACATAAAACTATGTTGTGTTAGTGAGTGAAATCAAAACATGTGTGCATGTAATATTAGCAACATATGTAGTACAAGATAAAATAATTATAAGTAATAAGTTACTCAATTCCATATTAAATTTCCTAGACATGAGTACTCCATCACATTGGGTGTTCCACTCCTTGTACCGATAATAGACAGTATAGAGTTTGCCCCCAATAATATGTTCCATGGTGATTGGTCCCACCAATGCACTTCCTTCACCTTATCATATTATTTTGGTCACTATCAAAGTGATCATCTATTATATTTTAGGGTAATTATCTATATCACCTTTTTTGGGGTTCAAGTATCATCATGACTCTATAAGTTATAGAATTTTATGCTTATGAATTATAAGTATTGAATCAACCAAGGAAATTTAAAATTATAGAGAATGTGAGACCTTGACCTTGATTTTTGTTAAACATACTTTATTATCATAATTGAGTGCTTAAAACCTTAATCAAACCATAATAGGTGCTTTGATATCATATGACAAGCTTAAACATCAAGTTTGGTCTAGTTCAGACATTGTTTGGGAAAGTTATTCAATTGTGTGCATATTTTGGGATTTTCTACAATTTACCCATATATGAGGTTTTTTCACATTATTGTGGTGCCTTAGATATTTTCTTATCTTTCTTGATCTTTTTGGGCCATGGGTGCCTTGTTGCACCTTGGTTTGATGGTCATACCCATCTATGATTGAGTTAGGGTTTATCCCCTCATGAATGAGCTACCTTGGAGGCCAAGATTCGATGGTCCTCCAATTTGGTTGGGATCTGATGGTTCTCCTAGTGATAGTAAAACTGATGGGGATCCCTAGAATTGTGAAGGTTGATGTTTCCCCTATTGATGAGCCTTGGGTTGGTGGTTCACCTAGGAGGGTTCTCAAACGATAGCTTTGAATCTTATGACCTGGGGCTGTAACAAATGATGGTCACTATGTGTTAGAAACCAATGTACACCATATGAGGTCATCATTCGATGGCCTATTAGACTCCCACAACCTATGGGTCTTTTTCTTTGCATGGACATGGTGTTTTAGGCCATTGATATGTGGCAAGGCTAGTGGGACACCTCAAGCTTCTCTTCCCTCTTATCCTTTAGCTTTATATGCCTCTCCTTTTGCATCCAAATGAACCCTTTGGATCCTTATATATTCTTGGATGTCTAGAGTCTTCTTCATTCCTTTCTTAGTGGTGAATAAGGTTCCCAGTGTAGAATAAGGTGGTCAAACTTCTTATATGTGTGGCAAGAGCTTGAATCTGCTCTTCTTTTGAGCTTGTTGAGCTTCCTTTACTTGTTCTTGACCTAAGAAAGTAAGCTCTTCCTTCTATCCTTCATTTCATTTGATTTCCTACCTCCTTAGTCCTAGATGGAACCAAGGTGTTTCATGGTATATCTTTCTCTAGATCTTAAAGAACCTATCTTGCTTGCTTCCTTGACCTAGGGTTTGCTCTCTTTCTTGGAGAAGAAGCTTGCTTGGTTGTGTGGAGTGCTAAGTTGGGGTTTTCTTCCTCCTTTGATCGAGCATTCTTTTTATTTGGAGATGCATCTCCTTCCTAGAGGCGAGTTATATAACTTCCCTCACGTTTATTACTTTCTACTATCTTTCTTACACATGATCTTGCTTAAAAATGAAGTTTTATGTAGAAAGAAGCCATCTTTGCCTACACTTTAAGCTTAAGTGATGTTCCTTGAATAGTTTATAACCATGGATGAACTAAAAATCTGGTGCACGACATTTCTAAGGTATAGGAAGCTTTATATCTTGCCTTCATGATAAATAATGGTTTCTGGTACCTCTCAAACGATGGGCGACACTTCGGGTGTTTGTGTTGATTTCCCCTTCTATTCTTGTAATTCGATGGCTTTGTACTTTTGCTATTTTTCTTGTCCATGGTTTTCCGACCTATGTGCATGCCTTAGTTTCTATTTTGGGTTCTCTCTTGTGCACACAACCAATGGTCATGCTTACCCTCACAAGAAAGGTTTTTACTCTCTCAAACAATGAGTTTACCTAGGGTTTTAAAGGTTGTTTTCTACCTTGTACATCACTCAATGGTTTGGCTTCTTGCTAGAACTGATGTATAGTGTTTGTGCTAATTTGCTTATGTTTCCTTTGACAACTGATGGTCAAACCTTAGTTATGTTTTGGACTCTTTTGGATACCCAAGAGTCTATGGTCTTTTGACCTATGTTCACCAACTGATGGCCTTATGGTTCAACACTCAATGGTGTTAATTGATGGAGGTTCGGACTCTAAGACTTGATAGTGAACCTACACCCCACAAAAAATGGTGTGTTGTATGAACACAACCAATGTCACCCTTGAGTCAACAACTGATGGTGCCCTTTTATGTTATCAAATGATGGTTTGTCTATGTTTGTATGGTAAATCATCCTAGGTCACAACTCAATGGTTCTCTTAGTGGTTTGTTTAAGGAGTTTACTTGGGTTACAACCAATGTCTTTACCTTCTCATATTCTATGATTTTTCTTAGTTGAATGATTCAAGGATTTTGTCTTATATCTCAACCAATGGTTTTGAATGAAGAACATGATCTGATGGTTTGCATTTGATGCCTCAACATCTGATGGTTTTGGGTGAATCCCATGGTATGATGTTTTAGTTTTGATGATGTGAATATGATGGTTCAATGCTCTTAACTTTGTAATATTACATTTACCCTCGAAGTAATATAACCCTATGGTTAAACCTTGTGTTATGCATGGATCCATACTTGAGGATGATATGGAATTTGATAGTAATGCTTCACCTTATGCATCTAGGATCCGATGGGGATGCCATGAGTTAGGTTTGTGTATGAGCGTTGATTGTAGCCTCAATGTAACTTAGTTTGTTGAACCTAACCCTAAAGCAAACATATGTGGATGGTTAATCATACTTATCTTCCTTGTATGAATAGTATAATTATGGAATACACTCCCTAATGTTGTTGTAATCCTAATGTGTTAACTAGTGGTTATCATAGCCTCATGGTTGATGCTTTCTAATGCTAAGCATGTGCACTATAAGTATGATGGTGGTCAATCATACTTAGCCTTCTTGTATGTTGGTATAATGAAGGAATGCTCTTAACACAAAGATAACCCTTCTATGTTATTCTATGAAACCTTTTAGCTCTTAAATGAAATATCATGTTGAGTCTATGTATCACATGAATGGTGATGGTTCATTTAGCTTTGTTATAAGGCATGGAAAGATAATGATGATTTTGCAGGGAATAATAGGATGGCCTTAATGGATTGAGTCTATGTATCACATGAATGGTGATGGTTCATTTAGCTTTGTTATAAGGCATGGAAAGATAATGATGATTTTGCAGGGAATAATAGGATGGCCTTAATGGATTGTGGGCATGGTTGATCCCTAAATGAGGTGTAATTTTCTCCATTATGTGATAAGGGTTGGAACCTTGGATAAATGTGATAAGGAATTGTGTAATGTGGTGATATGGCAGGAAGTATGGTCTCATGGGTGGAAATGAAATAGTACCATGTAATGTTTTGATAAGGACTATGTCTCATACATTTTACATCTTATGAAGTTGTTATACTTATATGCTTGCTAGAAATGAACTAGGGCTTGTGTATCCACTTGTATGATGCAACCTTAATTCACCCAATTGGCAATAACTAACCAAGAAAAACCCTAATCATGTAGTTCCTTATGCCATAGAACCATCTTTAGTGTCAAAACTTGTTGGATGGTGAAATAAGTATTCCTAAGGGAAACTCAGAGCGCATACTTTTGAGTATGCGTGGGTGGTAAGTTGAGTGTATATCCTTGTCATCCACAATTATAGGTTATGGAGGATGGTTGTGGTCATGCCTAGGATTGAGAACAGTTGTGATTGTGTCTTGGATTCTTTTATATGTGATGTGATTGAGGACAGTTGCAGTTTTACCTCGACTAATAGGGTTTGCATACCCTATTTCTAGTTTTGTGACTTGTACCAAGGGCGGACTAGGTGTTAGAAGCTTGACTAAATGTCAATGTAGGCAGATTGATTGATATATCACTGCATTTTCACTCATATTGATTGAGAAGAAGACATCTTAGGATGCCAACTCTCCTAGATCTTATACAGAACGGAATAGCATTTCACAATGGTTAGTTGGAGTTTGGGTGGTACAACTTAAACTCCCTGGGGCTTAATAAAAGATGTAATACAACCATGTAGCATATATGTTTAGGGTTATACACAACGCTTCACATTGGATGATAACCCTTATTTTCTCTTCTCATTTATAAATTGATGTATAGTACAATAAGAGAAGTATTCATGCTTATGTTGAATAGATGTACTGCTACTATTGGTTATGATTATGATGTTATCATCTCATGATGTCAAATATGCTTACACTACTAGTCATGACTCTATAATCAGATATTCTTAAACTGCTAATCATGCTTACGTAGATAGTTGTGTTTATGTTGTTAGCCCTACTTATGATGTAGATCTGCTCAACCTGGTATACATTCTAATATTGTTAGCTATGCTTATGCTGCTAGACTCATGATGTCAGAGATGCTTATGATTCTAGACTACTTGTATTGTTAGCAAGGCATATGATGATAATCAGGCTAACGATGATAGTTGCTATTTGTTCCTTTATGTATCTTGTTAATGATTCCCTTTGTTATGCCTATTTGTTGAACATGTTTAACCTGCTTAAGTTGTTTAATTGCTTAACTTGTTGTAATAAATAAGCAGCGTTGAGATTTATATCTGTCATTGGGACATGGGTCTCACCTTGTGGGTCACCACATCTTTTTAGGCGATCGGCAACAGCGGTAGCAGACTTGTGGCAGTGACGAGGAGCTGAGGTGATGGACATTAGATATGGTTGTTTATTTGTCTAGTGTGTGCAAGAGTCATCCCTGTACTCTCAACCCCGAGAAGGAAAGTTTGCATACGATGTTTCAATTAATTCAAGTTTTTGGTAGCATTATGACGCTTGAATGTATGGCATATATGGTTGATATTCTTCTATATGTATATGTCGTGGCAAAGGCCATACAGTAGTTTTAAAATATTATTGACATGATATATGAATACAAACAAGTTATTGAGCTCTTATGTAAATATTTTTAGCATGTTGGAGATGTTAGAATCGGTTTTAATTTACCCTCTTTTCTGGATTTGTGATTTATTAGTGATTAGTCGTGTTTTGTGTTTTGAGTAATCTCCTTTATCATCAAAGGATGTCACAAGTTGGTATCATAGCTCTAGGTTTGTTGAGTCTATAGGGACGCTAGGAGATGATGATTAAGTAAGAAACATAATATGTGAGCATGGTGCATACTACCTAATCTCAGTACTTGGATGCCCTAGCTAGACATTCAGTTATTGAAGAAAAGCTAAGTGTGGAACTCTTAGATTGTTGTCTTTCTGATTACTCTGATCAAGTAGTCATTTTGAAACAATTTCAAGAGCATAATGAATAAGAAATCATGGTGGAAATATCTCAATCTTACCTTAAGAGGACGATAACTACATCGTAACCTATAAAAAACTTGAATGTAGCTAAAGAGAAAGATACAACATCATGAAACCCAAATTTGAGTGTGAATAAGCAAAAGAGGAGTTCCTGAAGTTGTAATTCAAGAAGATAATGAAGTAAAAGATGGATAAATTTGTGCTAATTAAATAATTCAAGGTATAAGACCCACATAAGAAGAAGAGGACTCCCGAGATAAGTATGATATGAGAAGATGAATGAGAACAATAAAAGAGGAATTAAGTGGAACCTGAGTTAATCTCAGACCAACCAACACATGTAAGGAAATTAATGAAGAAAGTGTGAATTGTGATGAGTTACCCCTTGGTAAGTGGTCAAAATACATGATTAAATGAGAGGACATACACTAGAATGATGAATAGTTAATGAGAAACGATAACTTCATATACTGTCAGTAAGGAACCCAAGCTGAAAAGGGTAAAATGACACATCAAAAGTGTAATATGCATTAGGAAGACAGAATCGGTAACCCCCTTTTCTAGCAACCTCTGCATAATGTTTTTGGGTTGTAGGAAATGTGTTTTCCCTCATGCTCTTTCTTTTTGGGATGCGGCTTTCAAATGGATCACATGCCACTTGGTACATGTGGATCTGTTGTAATCATGTTGTGTGGATACCTTAATGTGAGGTGTGGTTGTTTTGGACCATGGTTCCAAAAGCATGATGTTTGTGATGAACATGCCTTTTGAGCCTTCCATGAGTTATGAAGACTCCTCTTATACGTTTTGAGTTAGTTATGATGGTGGAGGAGTGGATGAGACAAGGATGTGAGTTCCTTATAGAACATGTGGTAGATACCAAGGTGATGAGTCCTAATATCTGAGATGTGCCAGTAGTACATGAGTCTGAAGATATTTATCATATGAGTTTTATAGTGTTCCTCTCCCTTAGAAAGAGAGAGTTGATGTTGATCCTCCAAGTGTTGTTGGAAAGAAGAAGAGTGATTTTGTGTTGATATATACATTGAATATCGACAGTTGAACAAGATCACTTCCAAGGATATGTGGTTTGTGGATCAATCGATAGGTGTATAGTGTCCAACCCAATAAACCTATGATTGGGATATTAGTGTATAAAAATCTGAGTGGATGACATAAATTGCATACATGTTACGAGTTCATGGTTGCACCATTCAGACTAAATAATGTATCAATGACATTTATGTATGTGAGGAACAGAGTGCTTAGGTCATGTCCTTATGAGTTGTGGCAAGTTTTGATTGATGAAATCTCATTGTACTTCAGAGATGTTCAAGCAAAAATGGTTGTATCAAGTTCAGCTAGAGTGCGTTCGGGTTGACAAAGTGTCTTCTCGGGGTTATAATACATATGCTAATTGTGTTGAGTGAATCCAAATAAGGCAAAGACTATTCTAGAGTGGGAGAAGTCCCTAACACTAACTGAAATCTGAAGCTTCTTAAAGCCTAGCAGGACACTCTAGGAAGTTCATTCAAAATTCTAGTGTCGTTGCTTCACCCCTAATAAGGTTGACTAGAAATATGTTCCTTCTTGTATGGAATAACCAGTGTCAGCATTAGTATCAACCTTCTATCTAGATGTTGAAGGAGAAATTGATAAGTGTTCCAATGTTAGTGTTGCCATAATAAAGGGTGTTGCAACCCCAATTTTTGGGGTTGAATGGTTTGAAATGCAAATTTCTCCAATAAGGTGTAAGATCATGAAAATTGTATGATTCGAGTGCTTTATATGGATTTATTTTCTAAATATCCTTTTTCATGAATGTTTTCGTGGGCCTTGCTGAATAATAAGCTCAATATAGTTAAAGGAGAATAATGAGGAAAAATAAATATAATAATAAGAGAAATTGAGATAATGTTAAGAATAATGTGGAATTCTCTAGGATGCTAAGAGTTTGTTCATACTGGAGTGTATTTTGAATCTGTATGATTTCGTGTGATGCAAGAAATCCAAATAAATAAGATAAAAGTGACAAGAGAGAAAATATGAATAAACTATGATTTAATGTGTAATATCTTGCATGTGAAGAAAATACCTTCATCTTTTCAAGTTTGGGGCTCAAACTTAGGATATGAGTAGATAATGATAATACAAGACCTTCCCTAAAATTAGGATTAAAAAGAATAAGTTTTGGTCCCAATAAACATAATGGTGAGTTTCCATAAAATGAAGATGTTTGATTTAAGGGGACATATCCAAGAGAGAGAGAAAAAACAATCTAGATTTTGAGTCATGAATTCCTTCCTAATGGTTTAAGGATCGAAATTGCCCAAAGGGTACCATATGAGAATATGCTTTCCTTGATGGCTTTCGTTTGCCAAACTCAAGATAAATTAGAATATAATAAATGTCAAGAGTTGCACATAAAGGAAATGTCTTTTAATACTTTTAGAAAGTGGTATACGAATTTATAGAATATCATATGTACCTTGTCTTTTGGGGCATCTTCCTTGTAAGAACAGAAAGAAAGAAGGAAAGAATGAGAAAGGGAGTTAAAAAGGGGTAGTGATGGTACTTAATAGAAACATCTTCCTATGCGGGTATATTGTGACTCATGAGATTTATGAGGAAGGCATGCATGCCTCCTCTTCTAGGTCAGTGGTTCTCCCACTCCCTCCTCATGAAAATCATTAGGGCTCCTCCTTTGATGCCTATATAAGAAACCATGGAGCGACGTAGTTCACATCCATCTTGATCAAAGAAATCCTTGCATTGCTACTATGTTGACCTATAGTAGGCGGAGGAGCAGCGTCATTCTTTAGTTTATAGAATAGACCTATAGGTCCTCCCTAATCTTGTCATACAACACCATGTCTATGTGGTGGTCGGAGGTCTTTTCGCCACAGCAAAACTGAGGGCGGCATCGTGGCAACGCCAGCCCATGAGCAGAGGCTTGTAGGCATGAAGGGACAGAGCATCAGGGTTACCTGAAGGGTCTGATGACCTCCAAGATTCTCTATTGGGCGCCAACCTACATGTTGGCAAGGAACACCCAAAGGGAAGCCCTACCACTGTGGCTGATAGATGTAGCTTCACAGTAACTTGAGAGGGAGATTGGTGTCGTCATGGTGTGGTGGAGGCAACCCTACCCACAAAGGTGTCGACGGGTCTCACATGAAGAAGTTTTGTGATAGGTGTAGTATGAGGAAGGTTGGGTCAGAAAAGGGCCAGTACAGAGAGTTTGTGAGGGTGGTGCCCCAGCATGGAGGTCAGACGTTAAAGGTAGCCGCAACACCAAGGATGGCACTGAGAACTCGATGTTGTGGTTTGCTCCAGTGCAAAGGGGTAGTCGTAAGTGAGGGCAAAGGATGGGTAGGCTTTCCTTGCAACCGTATCTCCAGGACGGAGGCGACAATAGATGGGGATCAGGTGGAGCAGGCACATGTGGCTATTCATCATGGGTAGTAGGTGAGGCAGGAATCGACGATGACGTTGTGACCCATGTAGAGGACTGGTGTACGAGGGTGAAGATGACGGATGGAAAACCCTGCCAGTTCAATGCAAACCGACTAGTCCAGGGGTGGGTTCAAGATGGACCATGGGTCAGCTTGTTAAAACCCATCTTGCTACAAATACAAATAATACTAAGGTAAGTGCTTGCGTGTTAATGCCACATTGGCCCATTAAAGATAAACTTGCAAAATTTATAATAATTGCTAGGATGGCCGGATCAAGACATGTAATATATGAAATTTGATCAGAAAAATATTTAGAATCTAATAAAAATATGATTAAAGCCTGATATCGCTTGTAATTTAAAAATTACATAAAGTTATCACTTTTAATGCATTTAATTATGATAACACCATAATTTGAGATGGAAATAGGATTTCATGTTTCTTTTTGGTTATTTTGAGTTGTATTAACCTATTATGAATAATAAAGAGTTAAATCTAGAAAAGGATGATGTATGATTGTTTTAGGGTTTTATACACATGATTATGCATTAATGGGCTTAGAAATCCTAATTTTGGGAAATATGGATTTTATTGGTTTTAACATGCAACCGAGATATAATGATCCTAAGCCTGATTTGAAAATAAAGAACCCTTAATAAGGATAATTGGTATAATTAGGGTTTTTTGTAAATAAGAAACCTGTTTTTAGGGTTGTTGGCCTGAAAAGGGTAAAGATGGATAAAGCAATTTAGGAAACCCTAATGAATCCTAACGAGACCTAGAAACCTTAGAAAGCATCATCATGTCATTAGGAAGTTGTTGGAATATGACAGTGACATTAGATAATCTATATGTTTTAGGAATTAAGGGTTGCTTGCATTAGGTGCTTGATTGGATATCTTATTGATTTTGGATTCTCTTTCTCAAGAACAGGTATGTGGTTACGCTTATGGCTAATTCTCTAGTTTCTGGACAATTTTTTAGGTTTTATTAGTTGCTTAGAAATAACTGCTTGATTGACTTTCATTTCATGCAACTATAAAGTTATTATGGCTATCACCATAAATATATGTGCATGACTAGCTCAGATCCTAGTCCTCCTATGTAGCTTTGATGATGATGATATGGACGACCTAGTATGTGGTCTACCCTTGGGGTAGGATCATCAGGTTATCATGAGTCGATATGTTGGTCTACCCTTGGGTAGGACCATACGACTACATAGCCCTAGGTTGTAGTCTACCTATAAGGTAGGATCATAGGGGATATTTGAGATCTACCATATGAGAGAGGTAGTATTCGTGTCCACTGTAAGGATAGCATAGAGGCAAGGATATGTAGGGGTTGAGTAATTATGTTTAAAATGTAAAGGTCAATCTGTTAAACAATAATTTGGTTGTATTATATATGTGGTTACAAATAGATGCAAGATTTTGATTCCCCCACATACCAGTATAATTCATTATACTGACCACTATTTTGTTTGTCAACGTTTTAGGTTTATCAGAAAGTGGATATTCCTTTAAAGTGACATTGAATGAATAAAGCTCAATAAAGAATTGGAGGACTGTAGATAGATAGTTTCTTATTAGGGTGAAGTCCCTCAAATCCTATATTTTTTAAGGTATGTGAAAATAAATTTTTTATCCTATTTTAAGCTTAGTTGTGGTAGAATTTATTAATTATTTTTTATTATTTACAAAACCATTGATCCTATTTTGGGATTGCGGCTCTGACTTCTTGGTCTTTTTAAATTGGGGGTTACTGGGAAGCGGGGTTGTTACATTTGGTATCAGAGCATGGTTTTCCATTTAATCTCTAATAATTATTAAATTTTATAAACTCTTTATATTTTCCAATGATGGACGTGTCTAGAAAAGGATCACAATTCGAGGGCTGGAAAGATTTTCCTCTACCCCGCTAGGCAGTCTATGAGGACTCCTAGATTCCGTGTGACTGCCTAGACAAAATCAGAGGATTTCACTCGAAATGAGATGCCTCTAGGTCTTCTCTCATCTATCTTCGTCCCTTCTCTACCCCATTCATTGAATACCTTTAAGAGATTAGGGTTTCTCTCTCTCCACCACCCTCCTAAATTCAAGTTATGTATAATAAGGATTAAGGAATCCTCCACCAAATAATAAAAATCATGTAAGAAAGATGTCATGGACATAAGTTTTGATAATTAGAAACTCTGACTGAGTTTAGTTACATGCTTAGGTTGCATGGCATGTGTTTTCGTGCCCTCGGGAGAGCTCTAAAGTTAGACTTTCTCATAAGATGAGGAGGAGAGGGATATCCTTGGAGGAAGAAGGCTCCAGGAAGAGACATGATGCATCCTATGAGGATGATCCTCAAACCTTAAGCGATGGATGGAGAAAAGAGAAGACATGTTGAGTTGGATATCATAGTTGGCCATGCATGTATGTACGTGGGTTTTACATACATGCTTTACATAGGGGGTTGAGTACACATGAGAACCCTAGACTATGAGTGGTTGTTTGGCCCTACTGCCTTTAGGTGACCCGATGTTGGGCGGGTCGTGCCTATTAAAGGTGAGGGATAGCTCCTCATTGAGAAGGTTAGTGGTGACCATATAGGAACCCTAACAAGTATATAGGAGTAGAAAAGAGGCATGCATAGAAGAGAATGGCAACAAGGTTGGTAGTAGGTTTTAGACCTAAGCCAGATAGGTTATGCCTGATATTTTATGAGATAGACATGCAGAGCTTCAAATGATCTTGACCAAAAATAAGTTTTGATAGTACTTTCACCCAGGTGGGGATGGATGTGTATCCTTAAGAGCTTGACCTATATTCTAAGAGAGAACCTCTAGTGGTAGGATCAGTTGTAGGGCTGGTTCTAGAGAAAGAGAGAGAGACCCGATGAGGAAGGTTGGAGACCTTGACTCTTAGACATGAGGAATCATGATAAGTTGGGTATAACATGGCTTGAAATAGATGACCCTAAGTAGATATATGTGGTTTCCTTATGCACGATCCTTGGAGGCTTATCATACCTTAGATGCCCTTAGAGGAATCAAACCCTAGAAGAGAGAAAGATGCTTTGTGAACGAACATACTAATGATATAAGTCACTACCTTTTAGGTGTATGAAGGAGAGTTCCATAGACCCGGAAGGGGTATAGTAACAAATTGTGATGCCTTGCACCCAGTTGGTTTTCTTAGTGTAGGAATCTAGAGGTTGTTCACATGGAAGAGTGTTAGGATGTATATGCCCTATCTGGTATAGGTTTGGTTCATGGTTGAACAACCGAGCATGCAATTCGACAACTGATGCATAAGAGGTGAACCTGGGATTCCTAGACCAAAGAGGGGAAGTAGCAGTACCTAGTGCACATAAAACTCATGAGGCTGAGTGAGTTCATAAGTAATTAAGCATGGCACCCCCATGTATTAGAACAAAAGGGGAAACCCCACTTGAACTAAGGTATATGTTTGATGAACCACCCACACAAGTTGGTGACATATGCATGTATGAGGTTGGTCCAACCTTGAGGAATGATGAACATGTATTACATACTAAGGAACTTAACATTGTTTAATAGGTTGTCTCCTTTCTAGCCATGTGCATAGGTATCCAGATAGGAGTTGTGCATATACATGATGATACAAGCTTTGGATGCAAGGACGTTTTGTGACCTCTGTTTCTATCAAGTGATAGTTTTCTCCTATCTTGGGAAAGGACCCTTCATGTAGAAGAAGGTACCAACCTTCGTTTAGGTTTGAGGTAACCTTAAGAGGTCACTTATAAGATCTTTATGAGATAAGTGTAAAAGTACAAGGTATGAGCATGAATCTATAGACACATGTGTGACCATGAGTGCCCAGAGAGATGATGGAGTTTCGGGTAAGAATTCAAGATTGAGATGTACCATGATAGAATATTAAGTCAATACTAAGGTCGGGTAGGGATAATATCGATGGTAATATGAGTTTTCTATTCCCTAGATGCACAAGACCATAGGGTCGAGAGGTAATAGCTATCTTTTGCCCCGAGTAGGGATAATATCGATGGTAGTATGAGTTGTCTATTCCCTAGATGCACAAGACCATAGGGCCGAGAGGTAATAGCTATCTTTTGCCCCAGGATCATGGGTTAGGAGGTTGATCACCTTCATGAGTTCATGGGACCCAAAGGGTAAATGAGGGAGGCACTCCCTGGATGCATAAGAGAAGAAGGATGACCCCAAAAGTACTGGTACCCTAAAGACCTTGAGGATATGACTAAGGATTAGGTATATATATGAGTAATATGAAGACCCAAGAGTGTTCAGGAATATCCTTTACATGGATGTAAATATAGAATCAAGGTATTCATGGTATGGAGTCATGAGAAGTAAGTTTCAACTTAGATTGGAAATTGTTATGGCAATGTGTGATGCACCATCTCTACTCTTGTAATGGGATGAACTTTGTATTTGGACTGCAGCCAAATGCTTATTTCATCTTGTTATGGGTGTGAGAGATAGGACAAAATGCATGCCATAGACTAAGGATAAAAGTGAGATGAGTTGAAACATTACTATGATGTTTGAGGATAGATGAAGTACCACACCTTTTGAGAGTATGTTGGATAGATGGTTTGAAAACATGAAGAGAACAAAGGTAATATGAGGACGTACCTCTCTGGAGGTAGTTTGGAATCTATGATTCATAAGTTTGGATTTGATAATCAAGATGATGAGCTCAAAGTTTTCTTGACTCAGTTCGACCTAATCCTGGGATGAGGATGTTAAGTGGAGTATATGAAGGTTTATGCCTTCACCATCTCCTGGCATTTAAGGAAGCATATGTGTAATGAGATGTTCTCATCTAAATACAACTCAGGTGTACAAATGTGTACAGACATTAGAGAAGTTGGAATAGGTTGCTAGATGAACCCTACAATCGTTAGAAGATGAGACCTATATGGCTAACATTCAAATATAACTAGACATGTTGGTCGGGTTATTGCTCAGTTAGCCAGCCCACATATTGATGAGATAAAAGGATTATTATAAGAACCTCAGATACACCACCCAGGAAAAGAAGGTGGTGAGACCCATGACTAGAGCATTTAGGGTTTCTGAGGAGTCACCCTTGAGGAATCATGTCATGCAAGAAGCTCATGATTTTAAGTACACCATACACCGTGGTACTACCAAGATGGTTAAGGTTTGCGATGGTACCTTGAAGGCTTGAAATGAAGAAGGATATAGAGATGCATGTGGGCAGTTGTCATACATGCTAGAGGGTGAAGTCCAAACACTAGTAACTCAGTGGATTGGTATAGATAATGAGAAGTCCTCGAGAGGGAATGGGATCAGATCACCATGGACATTATTATGGGGCTCCCCTAGACCAGGAGAGGTCATGATGCAATATGGGTTATGGTAGATCTCCTTACCAAGTCGACACATTCCCTTGCCTAAGAGAGCACTGCCACTGTGATAGATCTGGTTGAACTATACAAAATTATGAGAGAGATAGTTCAACTGCATAGTGCTTTGAATTCAAATACTCTTGAGTATGGCCTCAAGTTCACTTCCATGTTGTGGAAGTAGGTACAAGAAGAAATCGATGCTAATTTGAAGTTTAGTACAACATATCATCCCTGACTGATGGACAATCAAGAGAGTATGATCCAGACATTAGAGGGTTTGATGAGTGCATATGTGCTCATTCAGGTTGATTCATGGGAGCAGTTCCTGCCCCCAAGTAGATTTTGCTTGTTATGACAACCACCAAAACCAATATCGGAATGTATGAAACTCTATAAGGGAGGTCGTGTTGGTCACCACTTCACTAGGATGATGTTGGTGAGAGGACCTTGTGAAGGTTAGAGAGACCACAGTGTATGAAAATGAAGTTGCTTTGATCGAGTAATGGCTGAGAAAGTCCATGAACGACAGGAGTTGTGTGCTGATGTGAAGCAGACTGACTTGTAGTTCACTATGGGCGAGCATGCATTTTGAAAATCTGACCCCTCCACGCTATAGCCAAGAAAGTTGAGTCCCTGATACATGGGTCTATTTGAGATGGATTGGTAGAATTGTTTATGTTTAGCCTTACCCCTCAGGATAACATGATGTATGATGTATTCCATGTGTCTGATCTAGAGCACTATGTGATGTACCTGGGCCATGTGTTGAGCATTGAACCTGGTGAGCTTAAAGGGAGGCTAACATATCCTGAGTCACCAGTGAGGATTCTAGATACCAATGTGAAAGAACTCAGATGTAAGAATATAAGATGATAAAGGCTCTTTGGAAGCACCATGGAGAGGATGAAGCCACATGGGATCTGATGATGGACATGGAAAATCTTATCCTGAATTGTTTGTATGTTAGGTGGAATTTTGAGGGAAAAATTCCTATAAGAGGGGAAGGATGTTACAACCCCAATTTTTGGGCTTGAATGGTTTGAAATGCAAATATCTCCAATAAGGTGTATGATAATGAAATTGTATGATTCAAGTTCTTTGTATGGATTTCTTTTCTAAACATCCTTTTTCATGAATGTTTTCATGGGCCTTGTTGAATAATAAGCCCAATATAGTTAAAGGAGAATAATGAGGAAAAGAAATCTAATATAAGAGAAATTGAGATAATGTTAAGAATATTGAGGAATTCTCTAGGAGGCTAAGAGTTTGTTCATAATGGAGTGGATTTTGAATCCATATGATTTCTTGTGATGCAAGGAATCCAAATAAAGAAGATAAAAGTAAAAGAGAGAGAAAATATGAATAAACTATGCTTTAATGTATAATAGGTTGCATGTGAAGCAAACACCTTCATATTTTTGAGTTTGGGGCTCAAACTTGGGATATGAGTACATAATGATAATACAAGGCCTTCCCTAAAATTTGGATGAAAAAGGAATAAGTTTTGGATGTGAAAGGAAATTCCAATAAACATAATGGTGAGTTTCCATAAAATAAAGATGTTTGATTTAAGGGGACATATCCAAGAGAGAGATAAAAGAACAATCTAGATTTTGAGTCATGAATTCCTTCCTAATGGTTTAAGGATCGAAATTTCCCAAAGGGTACCATATGAGAACATGCTTTCCTTGATGGCTTTCATTTGCCCAATTCAAGATCTAATAAGAATACAATAAATGTCAAGAGTTGCATATAAATGAAATGTCTTTTAATACTTTTAGAAAGTGGTATACGAATTTATAGAATATCATATGTACCTTGTCTTTTGGGGCATCTTCCTTATAATGATAGAGAGAAAGAAGGAAAGAACAAGAAAGGAAGTTAAAAAGGGGTAGTGATGGTGTTTAATAGAAACATCTTCCTATGTGGATAGATCGTGACTCATGAAATTTATGAGGAAGGCATGCATGCCTCCTCATCTAGGTCACTGGTTCTCCCACTCCCTCCTCATGAAAATCATTAGGGCTCCTCCTTTGATGCCTATGTAAGAAACCATGGAGGGACGTAGTTCACATCCATCTTGATCAAAGAAATCCTTGCCTTGCTACTCTGTTGACGTATAGTATGTGGAGGAGTAGACTCATTATCTAGTTTCTAGAATAGACCTACACGTCCTCCCTGATCTCATCATACAAAACCATGTCTAGGTGGTTGTCGGAGGTCTGTTCGCCACAGAAAAATCGAGGGCAGCATCGTGGCAGCACCGGCCTACGAGCAAGCTTGTAGGCATGAAGGGATAGAGCGTCGAGGTTACCTAAAGGGTCTGATGACCTCAACAATTCTCCGTCAGGCACCAACCTACATGCTAGTAAGGAACGCCCAAAGGGAAGCCCTACCACCATGGCTGAGAGATGTAGCTTCACAACAACTTGAGAGGGAGATTGATGTTGTGACGATGTGATGGAGGCAGTCCTACCCGCAAAGGCATCGACGGGTCTCACACGAAGAAGTTTTGTGATAGGTGTAGCCTAAGAAAGGCTAGGCCAGCAAAGGGGTGATAGAGAGAGTTTGTGAGGACATCACCCCAGCATGGAGGGTCAGATGTTGAAGGTAGCCGCAGTGTCAAGGATGGCACTGGGAACCCGACGTTGTTATTCCCTCTAGCACAAAGGTGTAGTCGTGTGTGAGGGGAAAGGAAGGGGAGGATTTCCTTGCAACCATGTCTTTAGGAAGGAGGCGAGAGTAGATGGGGATGAGGTGGCATGGGCACACCTTGCGTGTGGCTATTCAACATGAGTAGTAGGTGAGGCAGGCGTCAACGGCAGTGACGTGACCCATGCGGAGGACCGGTGTACGAGGGTGAAGATGATGGATGGAAAACCCTTCCGATTCAATGCAAACTGATCGATATAGGGGTGGGTTCAAGATGGACCATGGGTCAGTTTGTTAAAACACAGCCTGCTACAAATACAGATAATACTAAGGTAAGTGCTTACATGTCAACGCCATGTTGGCCCATTAATGATACACTTGCGAAATTTATAATAATTGCTAGGATGGTCGAACTAAGACATGTAATATATGAAAGTTGATTAGAAAAATATTTAGAATCCAATAAAAATAGTTTCGAAGCCTGATATCGCTTGTAATTTAAAAAGTACATAAAGTTATCACTTTTAATGCATTAAATTATAATAAAACCCTAATTTGAGATGGAAATAGGATTTAATGTTTCTTTTTGGTTATTTTGAGTGGTATTAATGTGTTGTGAATAAAAGGAATAGTTAAACCCAAAAAAGATGATATTATGCTTGTTTTAGGGTTTTATACACATGATTATGCATTAATGGGCTTAGAAACCCTTTTTTAAAAGTTATAATGGGCTTAGAAACCCTAATTTTGGGAAATATGGATTTTAATGGTTTAACATGCAACTGAGATATAATGATCCTAAGCATGGTTTGAGAATAAAGAACCCTTCATAAGGATAACTGGAAAGGGTTTTTGTAAATAAGAAACCTATTTTTAGGGTTGTTACCCTGAAAAGGGTAAATATGGATAAAGCAATCTAAGAAACCCTAATGAATCCTAAGGAGACCAGGAAGCCTTAGAAAGTATCCTCATGTCATTAGGAAGTTGTTGGAATATGACAGTGACATTAGGTGATCTATATGTTTCAGGAATTAAGGGTTTCTTGTATTAGGTGCTTGATTGGATATCTTGTTGATTTTGAATTCTCTTGCTCAAGAGCAGGTATGTGGTTATTCTTATGGATAATCACTCTAGTTTCACAATGATTTTTGAGGTTTTATCAGTTGCTTAGAAATAACTGCTTGATTGACTTTTATTTCATGCAACTATAAAGTGACTATGTCATCACCATAAATATATATGCATGACTAGCTCAGATCCTAGTCCTCCTTTGTAGCTTTGATGATGATGAGATGGATGACCTAGTATGTGGTCTACCCTTTGATAAGGATCATCAAGTTATCATGAGTCGATGTGTTGGTCTACCCATGGGTAGGACCATATGACTGCACAACCCTAGGTCATGGTCTACCTGTAAGGTAGGATCATTGGGGCTATTTGAGATCTACCATATGAGAGAGGTAGTATTCATGTTCACTGTAGGGACAACATAGAGGCAAGGATATGTAGGGATTGAATAGTTATGTTTAAAATGTAAAGTTTGATCTGTTAAATAATAATTTGGTTGCATTATGTGGTTACAAATAGATGCAAGATTTTGGTTCCCTCACATACCAGTATAATTCATTATACTGACCGACATTTTGTTTGTCAGCGTTTTAGGTTTATTAGAAAGTGGATATTCCTTTAAAGTGACAATGAATGAATAAATCTCAATAAAGAATCGAAGGATTGTGGATAGATAGCTTCTTATCAGGGTAAAGTCCCTCAAATCGTATATTTTTCAAGGTATGTAAAAAGAAATTTTTTTAGCCTGTTTTAAGCTTAGTTGTGGTAGAACTTATTAATTATTTTTTATTATTTGCAAAATCATTGATATTGTTTTGGGATAGCGGCTTTGACTTCTTGGTCTTCCTTACTTGGGGGGTTACTAGGAAGTGGGATTATTATAAAGGGGGAGGATACATCTCCTTTTGTAATGCTTCAAGAAATGGATTGGTATGTGTGCCGATATGAAATATGATCAACTAGGAAGTCATCTTGTCAACGTTTGCAAACAAAACATAGTTATGCTCTTCGATGTATCATGAGACAAGACATGCCAGCATCACTTCAGCAGGAGGATGTATAGTTGGAAGCATTTCAGTTGGCATGATCATGGAAATAGCTACACGTCAAATCAAGGTTGCTACAGTAGGATAGAGAAGTACAAGTGGATGCTACCATGATGTAGGACATCAGATCAGAGTAGCACAATGGGGAGCATGATAGCTTCCATAGGTCAGGTGACAATATAATGTATGATTCCACAACTAGACAATGGTTCCATATGCTAATGGTTGAGTAAGGTAGTACATGTGGAGACTCATCTTTGACACATATAATGTACCATGATTTGAAGAACATGTAACAATAGCCAAGTAAGGAACATGGTATGGCACAGGTATGCTCAAATATACAGATGTCAGCAAGTCAATAAGAAACATCAAAAGCCGATAATTATGAGGCTATAGTGAAAGTTCAACACATCATTTTACTATAGACAGATGGTCAGTGAACTATTTAGATGATTGGAGAATCTTCTAAGAACATATGCCCTACATTTCTTGTCAGTTAGGGGATATCCACCTAAATGATGGAGTTGTGTATCAAGACAACCACCATAGGGGCATAGACATGACACCTGATGAAGTTACATATGGAAACAGATACAGGACATTCCACGATTGGTAAAAGCAAGTAAGTATATTTTTTGAGTGATGAGTTGACACAGTAAACTACAGTAAAGGACATGGTGATTCAATAACAAATGGGAATAGTTCAAGACAGGAAGCTATAATTCCAAGTTGGAAGTTACTACCAGAGTTGTACATGTGGAACATCAGTTTCTATGTTCCATGTTGAGGAAGTGTTACCCCAGTACAAGACTAGTGATATAGACAATGGAGGTGGAGTTGCATGAGGGTGTTTTCTTTGAGGAGGCTTATGGGTTAACCCAAGATGACACATACATAAGTTGAGGGAGAAGCACATGACTTCTGTGAGAGTGTTATGACATCACCATGGTATGCAACTAACCATGTGGAGGCTTGTGGATAAGGTGCATAGGAGGTAACCATCTTTGCTTGCCTTGGATTTTAGGGGTGAAATCCATGTTAGGGGTTTATGGTTGTGAGACCCTGACCTTGTTTTTTTTAACATACTTGGTTATCATAATTGAGTGATTAACCTTAATAAAACCATAAGATATGCTTTGATATAATATTGCAAGCTTAAGTTTCAAGTTGGTCCAGTTCAGATACTGTTTGGGCAATGTATGCAAATTTGTGCATGTTTTTAGATTTTCTACAATTTACACATATCTGATGTTTTCTTGCAAATTGCCACATGCTTTTTTTTGCCTCATACTTTTTCTCATCATGATTGAGCTTGTTGTGCCATGGGGAGCCTTGTTGCACCTTGGTTGGATGGTAATACCCTTTTAGGGTTACCCCCTCATGGATGAGCTACATGGAGGCTAAGATTCGATGGTCATCCTATTTGGTTGGGATCCTATGATTATCCTAATGAGACGACAACCAATGGTGGTCCTTATAAGTGTGAAGGTCAATGGATTCCCCTCTTGAGTCCCCTTGGGTCGGTGGTTCACCTAGGAGGGCGATCAATCAATTGTTTTGACTCGTATGACCTATGGCTTCAACAAACGATGGTCACCATGTGTTAGAAACTGATGAGCAGCCTGGGAGGTCATCATCTGATGGCCTAGAAGACTCCCACAATTTATGGAGCTCATCTTTGCATGGATGTGACATTTTAGGCCATGGACACATGGCAAACCTAGTGGGACACCTCAAGCTTCTCCTCCCTCTTATCCATTAGCTTTATATACCTCTCTTTTTGACCCAAACGAACCCTTTGGATCCTTATCTCTTCTTGTCTATCTAGAGATTCGTCCTTCCTTGCTTATTGGTGAATAAGTTGCCCAAGGTAGAAGAAGGTGGTCAAACTTCTTGCATGTGTGGCTAGATCTTGGATTTGCTCTTCTTTTGAGCTTGCAGAGCTTCCTTTGCTTGTTCTTGACCTAAGAAAGTAAGTTCTTCCTTCTCTCCTTCATTTCCATTTCTATGCTACCTCCTTCTTCCTTTTCCTGGTCAGAACCATGGTGTTTCATGGTAGAGCTTTCTCTAGAGCTATAGTAACCTATCTTTCTTGCTCCACTGACCTAGGGTTTGCTCTCTTTCTTGGAGAAGAAGATGGTTTGGCCGTGTGGAGTGCTAAGCTGGGGTTTTCTTCCTCCTTTGCTCAAGCCTTCTTTCTATTTGGAGTTGCATCTCCTTCCTAGAGGTGAGTTATATAACTTTCCTCACATTTATTGCTTTCTACTATCTTGCTTACACATGATCTTGCTTAAAAACAAAGTTATATGCATAAAGAAGCCATCTCTACCCATGGTTTAAGCTTAGGTGTTGTTCCTTGAATAGTTTATAATCATGGATGAACTAAAAATCTAGTGGATAACCTTTCTGAGGTAGAGTGAGCTTTAAACCTTGCCTACATGACAAACTATAGTTTTTGGTACCTCTCAAATGATGGGTTACACTTAGGTTTTTTGTGTTGATGTCCCCCTCTATTCTTGTAACATGATGGCTTTATATTTTTGCTATTTTTCTTAGCCATGGTGTGCCAATTGATGGCCATGCCCTAGTGTCTATTTGGAGTTATCTCTTGTGCACACAATCAATGGTCATGCTTCCCCTCACAAACAATGGTTTTACTCTCTCAAACGATGAGTTTACCTAGGATTTGGAAGGTTTTTTTCTACCTTGTACATCACTTGATGATTTGGCTTCTTGATAGAACTGATGGTCAGTCTTTGGTGCTGATTTTCTTGTGTTTCCTATGACAACTGATGGCTCTTATGGTTCAACACTTGATGATGTCAACCAATGGAGGTTCTGATTCTATGATCTGATGGTGAACTTGCACCCCACAACCGATGGTGTGTTGCATGACCACAACAAATGGTACCATTGAGTCAACAACCGATGGTGCCCTTTTATGTTATCAAATGATGGTTTGTCTAGGTTTGGATGGTGACTCGTCCTAGTCACAACTTGATGGTTCTCTTGGTGGTTTGTTTAAGGAGTTTGCTTGTGTTGCAACCAATGGCTTTACCTTCTCATATTTGATGGTTTTTCTTAGTTGAATGATTCAAGGATTTTGGATTATATCTCAACTGATGGTTTTGAATGAAGAACATGTTCTGATGGTTAGGGTTTGACGCCTCAACATCTGATGGTTTTGAGTGAATCCCATGGTTTTATGTTTTACTTTTGATGATGTGAATTTGATGGTTCAATGTTCTTAACTTTGTAATCTTACCTTTGCCCTTGAATTATTATAACCCTATGGTTAAAACTTGTGTTAGGCATGGATCTATACTTGAGGATTGTATGTAATTTGATGGTAATGCTTCACCTTATGCATCAAGGATCCGATGGGGATGCCATGAGTTAGGGTTTGTGTATGAGTGTTGATTGTAGCCTCAATGTAACTTAGTTGGTTGAATCTAACCCTAAAGAAAACATATGTGGATGGTTAATCATACTTTTCTTCCTTGTATGAATAGTATAATGATGGAATACACTCCCTAATGTTGTTATAACCCTAATGTGTTAACTAGTGGTTATCATAGCTTCATGGTTGATTCTTTCTAATTCTAAACAAGTGCACTATAAGTATGATGGTGGTCAACCATACTTAGCCTTCTTGTATGTTGGTATAATGAAGGAATGCTCTTAATGCAAAGGTAACCCTTATATGTTATTCTATGAACACCTTTTAGTTCTTTAATGCAATATTATGTTGAGTTTGTATATCACATGAATGGTGATGGTCCATTTAGCCTTGTTATAAGGCATGGAAAGATAATGATGATCTCGCACAAAATCGTGTGATGGTCTTAATGACCTTTGGGCATGGTTGAGCATTAAATGAGGTGTAATTCTCTCCATGTTGTGGTAAGGGTTGAAACCTTGGATTAATCTGATAAGGAATTGTGTACTATGGTGATATGATGGGAAAGTATGGTCTCATGGGTGGAAATGAAATAGTACTGTGTAATGTTGTGATAAGGACTATGTCTCATACATTTTACATCTTCTGAAGTTGTTATACTTATATGCTTGCTAGAAATGAATTAGGATTTGTGTGTCCACTTATTTGATGCAACCTTAATTCACCCAATTGGCAATAACTAACCAAGTGAAACCCTAATCATGTAGTGCCATGAGCTATAGAACCATCTTCAATGTCAAAACTTGTTGGATTGTGAAACGAGTATTCCTAAGGGAAACTAAGAGTGCATACTATTGAGTATGCAGGGGTGGCAAGTTAGAGAATGATTATCAAATAACTCATATCTTCTTAATAAAAGAATACCCCACACTAATAAAGGACATTAAGAATCACAAGGAGTTGTGAGTCCTTATATCCTTGACAGACACACCTCAATTATCTATGTGATGAGTTGTTCATGTGATGAGTCAACTATCCAGATGAATATGAGGAACCGAGTTTTGAGCTATGGTTTATGACCATTACATCCTAAATGACATCCATGAGAACCATAAGGTATGACCTTGATGGTAGCACCCATTGGATGAAATCCATAAGTGCAAATAAGTCTTAAGTGTTAAGATACATGGATGACATTTTGCGAAGGATGATGCTTATTGATTGCAACTTAATGACTAAGACATTTGACATATGGATACTAAAACTGCATTCCTATGAGGAATAAAACAAGGATGTGTACGTGACACAACCTATAAGGTTTATGAATCCACTAATGCAAATGAAGTATATAAGTTACAATGGACTAATCAACGTGATTGGTTGAGTACAAGCAACTCAGAATAAGATCTTTACTTTGATGATATAGTCAAAGGGTTTGACTGATATTTCAAAGATAAAGAAGGGATCTGTGATTTAGTGGGAGCGTGTTCACATTCCACATGTTGATGTGAAATGGAAATGTTCTAGAATGGAAATCCAAAAGTGGAAATTTCCTTTAAAGAAGATAGAGATGTTTCCTATGTGATAGGAATAGAGATCTATAGACATAGTTCTCGAAAACCTCTTGACCTGAAAAGAGAAACCATACATTGGCAATCTGTACTGAAGGGTTTAGTATGCACAGATTCAGTGGGAGAAAGCTTGTCCATGTTACATGGAGTTAGTATCCCAAGGCCAAGTGTCCAATTCTTATGAAGAATGGGAACACTAAGAATAGATATGGATCTATCATGTATGTAATCATCCCATTATCTTGCATGTATCTTGCATGGCAAGAACAAAATGCATTCATCATCTTGTATGCGTGACATGGCAATATGATATGCTCATCCTGATAACTAACATGTGGGACATGATGAGTGGATGTTTGTATGCTTCCAGTAAGGGTTACTGGAATACCATGAGAACTTGATAAGTACTTGAGAAGTACTAGTTCTATGGAGATAAGGAAGAGTTCAATGTAAAGAGTTACATTGATGCGAACTTCCGAAAGGACAGGAAATTAATCGCAAAATATATATAGGATATATATAAGTGAAAGTTTGTTGATAATTGGAAACGTTCCAATAAAGCCGTTTAAAAGGAAATGTCGAGTATCCGTGTGTTAGAGAACAACAGTGGATATTGTATGGATCGGGAAGTTCATGAGATGAACTTATAGATATTCCGCTCATTGATGACAAGTATGGAATCCTTGATCATGCAATGTGGCTAAAGGTTAGAAAAGGAATACTATATCGCATATTACGGCAACTCCATCTCATACGTATGACGTACAGCGAAGAGATGTGAGACATGCAATTTATACTGACTTTGGCAAGGTGGTGCCATTACTCACTATGATCGCACTAGAGTGGAGTAACATGTGGGACATGTTTGAAGATCACTATGAATATGATTCAAGGGTGATTGGCTCGCAGTGCAAGTGGGAGTCTGTTGGTATGTATGCCCTGAGAGCCAATCATGGGATGATTGGTGGGATACATTAAGATTGATTTGATAAACATCAAAGGCAAGCTTCCAATTCTTTATGGTTCAGTCATTTGAGATAGTGATAGAACATATTGAATGTCTAGAGAAAGACAGTACTCAATGACATATGCTTTCAGGTTAAGGACCTGAACGATGAGATCATAAGGATGCTAAGAGTTTGTACATTCTTGTTATGCCCCTAGTCGGATGTCATTATGGAAGGTAGATAGACAGCAATGGCACACAAGACTAGATTGTGGTGTTGGTTGATGACAGAATCTCATTAGTCATGATATAGAGATATCAAACCAAACATATAGGTACTTGTTAGAGAACAAGTGTACCGGAAAGACCCACCGTGAGTTTGACACATGGAACCATGACATGGTAGTCACATTCAGTACTCACAGTGATGGTGGTGAGTGTGATTCTTTGACCTGAAATCACTACACTCAACACATGTCGTTGGGCACACTTTGACATCATCAAACACAATCCTGAAACATGGGCTATTATAAAGGTGATGATTGGGTGGCTTTGACACATGGGGCTTTTGAGGGGTGAGTGATAGATATGGGATTTGTCCCTCCTGAGGGAGTTTGATATCCAAGGCCACTTGATGAGTAGGATTGAAATAGGCGTGCGCACGCATGTGTGAATCAGTATGTGATATTAATGTCATACATATCTCTTCCAATCTGCTCTGAGATCAAGAAAGTGACTGAACGTTGACAGGATGATTGTTCCATGCCTCGAGTTCATTCGGGATATCAGTGACAAAGGAATTATACATTCGCTATAACACCATTCACATATTGTAGGATTGAAAGTTGTTCTCCAACTTTCTATTTCACTTGGGTAGCACTGATGTGTGACTAGGCACCGCTCTTTGCTTGTGAAGTCATAAGTGTTATGGACTTTCACTGCCAACGTGAAAAGGACCTGTAGGGTCACACACATAGGATTTAACCTGGAAGAGGAGTTTTTTCCACAAACAATGTTTAGATTGATTACTAAAGGAGTTTAGTAGTTCAATTAAACACTCAATTAATTGATAGCTCAATATAATAATGTTCAAGGTGTTGGACATATTGATTGGAGTATCAGATTGATTGAAACTGCAATTGACTATTTCTGCACAATCTGCACTCCCAACCGATCAGCTCATGTGATGAACCGATCGGCTCAGGTGGTGATTCGATCGGCTCATGGACAGGGTGAACGATTGCTTCAAGTGTTGAAATGATCGGTTCAACTGGTGCAACCGAGCAAGTTGGGAAAGTAGGATTGGTGAGAATTTTCCTTTCATTTCACTTGCCTAATTTGATTGGAACAAGGATTGGTATTTGTTACCAATTAGAAACAAAAGATGGAAAGTCAATCGGGAACTGACCAGGACCACAAACCGACCGGTTCAGAAATGAACCGACCAGTTGAGGGGTCCCAACCAATCGATTGAGGTGTCAACCGACCGGCTCAAGTCCCCAACCGACCGTTTCAAAAATGAAATGATCGGTTCAGGTTGCGAGTTGGTTGTTTTGTGGAAAATCTCGAACCCTTCTACTCCTGCTTTTAGTCCCGCATTGCCCGGGATGGAGAACCTTGTCCCATGACCCTCCTATATATATAGGGGTATTGGGGGTTCTCAAAGAACAACTCAGTGCAACCAGTTGCTCTGTGAAGTTGTCGTTCTCTCTGGTTTTGGTAACCAAGAGAGAGCCTGAGCAAGTGCTACCCGATAAGGGAGGCACAACAAGGGAAAGACAACTGCAGAAAGCAACTGGTGGCAAGAGAGTGTGTTGGTGACTAGTACGCTAACAGGAGGGTGTGACTCCTTACAATCCCTTATGGGACAAGGAGATTGGAGTTCCAGGTGGTCCGTGTGGACTACTTCAGAGGTGGGAGATTTCTGCCGCTCGGAGAACAACTGTCAATCCCGACAGTCCTGGTGAGACCAGGAGTCGTCAGTCCCGGTGTGACCAGGAGCTGCACAGACACCGTCTAAGACCGGAGGTGAAGACCGCGTAAGCCGTGAGGTATTGTCTCCGAGCAAGCCTCGGGACAAGGTATAATTCCACAAACCATCCCTTTCCTATTGTATAGACGTTGACGCGTTTTCTTGTTCTGGGTTTGGGGAGGAGAAATTTTTTGTTTCCGTTGCCTTCTCTGCCTCCTGTCAAACCCAACAGTGGTATCAGAGCCACATCAATTGCTCTATACTTTAGGAATATCGATATGATCGATTTTGGTTTGTCGCCTTTATTTATTGCATATGATGCGAATAAAATTGGCTTTATGCATGTCCAATCCTAAATCCACAAATCCCAATTTACATATATGATATGTATTATGAATGCACTTGATACGCGCCGCCCTTAAACGAGTTTTGTGGTGGATGTATAGCGTGGTTATGGCCAATAAACCCTATTTGTGTATGGTTGTATGTGGTTGCTTGCATCTCAGTCTGCGCACCGATCTTCCTTCTCTTTTTCCTGATGTAACTCGAAATAATTCGAGATTTCTTTCCTACCTTTGCTCCCCTCGAATGTAACTCGAGGTTTCTCCTTTTACAATGTAAAATAGGATAGAATTTTATTTCCTGTTATGTCAAAGAACGGAGGACATCTAACGACAGCTGAGACGATCGGTTCAAGGCGTCAACCTATCGGTTGACGTTCGAGACGATCAGTTCAAGGAGTGAGCTGATCGGTTGATGACCGGTTCGAGGAGCGAGACGAGCGGGTGGCAGCCATCAAGAGATGCACGATGACCAGGCGAACCGATCGGTTGGAGGAGCCAACCGATCAGCTGGTGGCACCCAGACGACCGACCAGATAGAGCAGGCCACTCATGTGATGAGTTGATATACTCAGAAGGCAAAGCACAGAGTTCATCTTGTACAGGTTGCATGTGATGTAGACCTAGATGACCGTGATTCCTCTTGGCTTGAGGAATCACATTAGGATGGCCATAATCATCGCTTTTATCGTTTTGCATGTTTTCTGTGGGATATAGCATGTATATGATACATACTATATATTGTGGTGATTGGATATGTATATGTATATAAAAACCAAATCCCTCATTAAATATTAAGTTTTAGATGCCTTCCAAATGCGACACACGTGAAAAGATTGATCGACCAAGTGTGGGCACACCCTAGTGTGGTGCACCGTCTATCTCATGGAAGCGTGAAGGATGAATGTGTGGGTCTGCCCTAGCAGGGTGCATATTCATCATGTTTGCTTTGGGTCGGACTTAACAAGGTGATCTAGATGGGATCTAGTACCTTGAGGTATGGAGATGATCATGGCAAGGAGTTGCATATGACATCTTATCAAAAGTTGCATATGATGCAATTGGCAAGAATTGCCTACCTGAGAGATCTATGTTGTGGGTGACAGCCCTAGCTGGTCCATGACTTAGAGGATTTCGGGATCTTGCCCACTAGAAGGTTGTACGCTGTAATCTTCCAAATTGATGGTGAGGGCTATCAATTTGAGTTAAAATAGTGGGAGCGATAATTAATTAAAGGCCTAATTTTATCATCAACTTTTCAAATCAATCAAATAAGTCAAAAATGAGTTGTTGGACTAAAATTGCATATTTCCTTTTGTAGTACAAATGACGACAAACAACAATCACTTTTCTTTGCGATCGGTCCTTGAAAAGGACAAGCTAAATGGGACAAACTTCCACGACTGGTATAGGACATTGAGAATTGTTCTCACTCAAGAGCGAAAGCTCTATGTTCTTGATACTCCAACTCCAGAGGAACCTGCTCCTAATGCACCAAAGGCAGAAAGGGACGCTTACAAGAAGCATTCTGATGATGCCATTGATGCAGAGTGCTTGATGTTGTGCTCTATGAACCATGAGTTGCAGAGACAACATGAGAATATGGGTGTCATTGAGATGATTCAGCATCTCAGAAACATGTATGAAGATCAAGCACGGTAAGAGAGATACGATGTCTCAAGGGCACTATTCAAGTGTGTCATGACAGAAGGAGATCCAGTTGGTCCTCACACACTCAAGATGATTGGGTATGTGGAGAACCTACAAAGACTGGGATTTCCACTGAGCCAAGAGTTGGCTACTAACGTGATACTGTAATCGTTGCCAGAATCCTACAGTCAGTTTGTGATGAACTACAACATGAACAACTTTGATAGGCCACTGTCAGAGTTTTTGGGCATGTTGAGGACAGCCGAGACATAGATGAAGAAAGACAAGCCTAAGTCTGTGATGGTGATCACGAGCAAGAAAGGCAAGTCCAAGTGCAAGGGCAAGGGCAAAGCTAAGAAAGGTTTTGGTGCTAGCCAGGAGCCCAAGTCGTCTTCAGCTCTCAAGGCCAAGGGAGGCGTGACCAAGAAAGGAAATTGCCACCATTGTCAAAAGCTAGGACATTGGAAAAGGAATTGTCCTCTCTGTCTAGAAGAACAAAAGAAGGAGGCGACAACCGTCTCTACTTAAAGGTGTCATGAAAGTAAACTTGTAACACTTTTGAGGTATATGATACCAAGATGTAAAGTGTAAAGCACTCAATGAATGGGGCAAGTGTTGCCGCCATAGATAGGAGTACTTTAGTTTATTATCAGCCTAAAAGGCATGTAATACAGTTATGAACTGCTATTTCATATTTGCCAATAGATAGAAACACTTTATTTTTGCTTATTGTATGACAATGATGGCAATGAATAAAGAGATGTTTCAATTTCTAAAGATATGATCTTTGTGGAAATGCCTTGTTTATCTTATGGCATTTGATATGCATAAGATAAAATGATACCTAAAAGTTATAGATAACTCAAATAATCAAATTAGCATCAATCATGAGAAATTCATTTCTAGTTTCCATGTGATGGATAAATCTAGACTCTTTTTGGTTAGAGAACCAGTGAGAGACATGAATATATTGGACATGATTAATCAATCTTCACTAAAGGTAGTGGGAGAATGATTATCCTATTAAGTATAATACATGTGATGTATTTACATACCTATTGGAGAAAATGCTAATACTTCAAATGGTGTTTAGAGAAATACCAATATGAATATCTTGAAGGGTTCAAGAATATCATAGATGAAGTATGAATTTGGTAAAGTGTTATTTCTTGATGAGATCAATGAAATACTTGGACCAAATGTTTGAGATCCTTATGAGTGATTATGATAGTGTATCATAGTGAACTCATGATTAAGGCATGGTGATGTCTAAATCAAGAAGGAATCATACTCTAAGGAGTTAGGGAATGATTATCAAATAACTGAATTCTTCTTAATAAAAGAATACCCCACACTAATAAAGGACATTAAGAATCACAAGGAGTTGTGAGTCCTTATATCCTTAGCAGACACACCTCAATTATCTATGTGATGAGTTGTTCATGTAATGAGTCAACTATCCAGATGAATATGAGGAACCGAGTTTTGAGTTATGGTTTATGACCATTACATCCTAAATGACATCCATGAGAACCATAAGGTATGACCTTGATGGTAGCACCCATTGGATGAAATCCATAAGTGCAAATAAGTCTTAAGTGTTAAGACACATGGATGACATTTTGAGAAGGATGATGCTTATTGATTGCAACTTAATGACTAAGACATTTGGCATATGGATACTAAAACCACATTCCTATGAGGAATAAAACAAGGATGTGTACGTGACACAACCTATAAGGTTTATGAATCCACTAATGCAAATGAGGTATATAAGTTACAATGGACTAATCAACGTGATTGATTGAGTACAAGCAACTCAAAATAAGATCTTTACTTTGATGATATAGTCAAAGGGTTTGACTGATATGTCAAAGATAAAGAAGGGATCTGTGATTTAGTGGGAGCGTTCACATTCCACATGTTGATGTGAAATGGAAATGTTCTAGAATGGAAATCCAAAAGTGGAAATTATCTTTAAGGAAGATAGAGATGTTTCCTATGTTATAGGAATAGATATCTATAGAGATATTTCTCGAAAACCTCTTGACCTGAAAAGAGAAAGCATACATTAGCAATCTGTACTGAAGGGTTCAGTATGCACAGATTCAGTGGGAGAAAGCTTGTCCATGTTACATGGAGTTAGTATCCCAAGGCCAAGTGTCCAATTCTTATGAAGAATGGGAACACTAAGAATAGATATGGATCTATCATGTATGTAGTCATCCCATTATCTTGCATGTATCTTGCATGGCAAGAACAAAATGCATTCATCATCTTGTATGTGTGACATGGCAATATGATATGCTCATCCTGATAACTCGCATGTGGGACATGACGAGTGGATGTTTGTCTGCTTCTAGTAACGGTTACTGGAATACCATGAGAACTTGATAAGTACTTGAGAAGTACTAGTTCTATGGAGATAAGGAAGAGTTCAATGTAAAGAGTTACATTGATGCGAACTTCCGAAAGGATAGAAAATTAATCGCAAAATATATATAGGATATATATAAGTGAAAGTTTGTTGATAATTGGAAACGTTCCAATAAAGCCGTTTAAAAGGAAATGCTGAGTATCCATGTGTTAGAGAACAACAGTGGATACTATATGGATCTGGAAGTGCATGAGATGAACTTATAGATATTCCTCTCATTGATGACAAATATGGAATCCTTGATCATGCAATGTGGCTAAAGGTTGGCAAAGGAATACTATATCGCATATTACGGCAACTCCATCTCATATGTATGACGTACAGTGAAGAGATGTGAGACGTGCAATTTATACTGACTTTGGCAAGGTATTGCCATTACTCACTATGATCGCACTAGAGTAGAGTAACATGTGGGACATGCTTGAAGATCACTATGAATATGATTCAAGGGTGATTGGCTCACAGTGCAAGTTGGAGTCTGTTGGTATGTATGCCCTGAGAACCAATCATGGGATGATTGGTGGGATACATTAAGATTGATTTTATAAACATCAAAGGCAAGCTTCCAATTCTTTCTGGTTTAGTCATTTGAGATAGTGATAGAACAGATTGAATGTCTTGAGAATGACAGTACTCAATGACGTATGCTTTCAGGTTAAGGACCTGAACGATGAGATCATACAGATGCTAAGAGTTTGTACATTCTTGTTATGTCCCTAGTCGGATGTCATTGTGGAAGGTAGATAGACAGCAATGACACACAAGACTAGATTGTGGTGTTGGTTGATGACAGAATCTCATTAGTCATGATATAGAGATATCAAACCAAACATATAGGTACTTGTTAGAGAACAAGTGTACCAGACAGACCCACCGTGAGTTTGACACATGGAACCATGACATGGTAGTCACAGTCAGTACTCACAGTGATGGTGGTGAGTGTGATTATTTGACCTGAAATCACTACACTCAACACATGTCATTGGGCACACTTTGACATCATCAAACACAGTCCTGAAACATGGGCTGTTATAAAGGTGATGATTGGGTGGCTTTGACACATGGGGATTTTGAGGGGTGAGTGATAGATATGGGATTTGTCCCTCTTGAGGGAGTTTGATATCCAAGGCCACTTGATGAGTAGGATTGAAATAGGCGTGCGCACACATGTGTGAATCAGTATGTGATATTGATGTCATACATATCTCTTCCAATCTTCTCTGAGATCAAGAAAGTGAATGAACGTTGACAGGATGACTGTTCCATGCCTCGAGTTCATTCGGGATATCAGTGACATGACAAAGGAATTATACATTCGCTGTAACACCATTCACAGATTGTAGGATTGAAAGTTGTTCTCCAACTTTCTATTTCACTTGGGTAGCACTAATGTGTGACTAGGCACCGCTCTTTGCTTGTGAAGTCATAAGTGTTATGGACTTTCACTACCAACGTGAAAAGGACCTGCAGGGTCACACACATAGGATTTAACCTGGAAGAGGAGTTTTGTCCACAAACAATGTTTAGATTGATTACTAAAGGAGTTTAGTAGTTCAATTAAACACTAAATTAATTGATAGCTCAATATCATAATGTTCAAGGTATTGGACATATTGATTGGAGTATCGGATTGATTGAGAACCCTGTCCCATGACCCTTCTATATATATAGGGGTATTGGGGGCTTCTCAAAGAACAACTCAGTGCAACCAGTTGCTCTGTGAAGTTGTCGTTCTCTCTGGTTTTGGTAACCGAGAGAGATCCCGAGCAAGTGCTACCTGATAAGGGAGGCACAGCAAGGGAAAGACAACTGCAGAAAGCAACTGGTGGCAGGAGAGTGTGTTGGCGACTAGTACACTGACAGGAGGGTGCGACTCCTTCCAATTCCTTGTGGGACAAGGAGATTGGAGTTCCAGGTGGTCCGTGTGACTACTTCAGAGGCGGGAGGTTTCTGCCGCTCGGAGAGCAGTTGTCAATCCCG
The DNA here is from genome assembly GCA_963693085.1 of Alisma plantago-aquatica. Taxonomy (NCBI): domain Eukaryota; kingdom Viridiplantae; phylum Streptophyta; class Magnoliopsida; order Alismatales; family Alismataceae; genus Alisma; species Alisma plantago-aquatica. The sequence continues at coordinate 986,267,922 of OY856409.1, forward strand.
ACAATCCCGGTGAGACCAGGAGTCGTCAGTCCCGGTGCGACTAGGAGCTGCACAGACACCGTCCAAGACCGGAGGTGAAGACCGCGCAAGCCGCGAGGTATTGTCGCCGAGCAAGCCTCGGGACAAGGTATGATTCCACAAACCATCCCTTTCCTATTGTATAGACGTTGACGCGTTTCCTTGTTCTGGGTTTGGGGAGGAGAATTTTTTTTGTTTCCGCTTCCTTCTCTGCCTCCCGTCAAACCCAACAGACGATACATATGACTTCTATCTACAATAAGACACAACTAGCAACACATCACCTCAAAATTTTAGGTCTTCTTCCTGTTGTTGTCCAGTCTCAGCTACACGATCTCTGCTACCTCATACACATCCACCTAAAAAGTTGTGGAACCCATGGTGTGAGAAAAAAGTCCCAGTGGGAGATATAATTCTTTGCCAACACTATTATTATCATAGATAATATTTTTATTAAAAGATAATGATAAAGAAACAACTATGCTAAGCATTTCCAATTATAATATGAACATTAGCAAGGTATCTCCATAATTGAGCATATTAGATATCTATGACTGACTAATAGGTTATTAAAACTTTTTAGAAGGAATATGAAGAACATGTATATCATTTATCAACTATGACATACAGAAGCAATTGCAGCTTCATTTAATGTTTTTGTATTCGACCCTTAAGCAAATATGCTACACGGCTGATTACATCTTTCAACAATCAATCTTGTGCCATGAGGAGATGAGGTATATCTCTCATGATCCAACCAACCTAAATTAGGTAGCATCAATGCCATACAAAGTCCATGGACTCCATGACCTCACCTTTCTTGGTGAGTATGAGATTATTGTTAGTGACATTATGAGTCAAACTACAATTTAGCTAGCCGGGATATATAGGTTCAATGCTAGAGAGATACCGTCGATAGTTTTTCCCTTATCGGGGTTTGACCCGTACTCAATATTTATTGTATTGTTGAGTCATGGCATGTAGACACACTCTTATCAGGGTATGGTCTGTAACTAATCCTGATTGTATATTCATTTATCAATCATGTTATACCAACATCTCAAGCTTATCCTATGATCATATTGCCATGGTATGATATGAGTGAATCATGTGATCATACTACCATGTATAGAGCTCTATCAATCCTATGATTATACTACCAGACACTGACCTCTGTCAATCCTATGATTATACTTCCAGTTATTGACCTCTATCAATATTGTGATTACACCACCAGGTATTGACCTCTGCCAATCCTATGATTATACTGCCAGGTATTGACCTCTGTCAATTTTGTGATTATACTGCTAGGTATTGACCTTTATCAATCATGTAATTATACTGCCAGTTATTGACCTCTATCAATCATGTGATTACACATTGAGGTATTAATCTTTATCTATCATGTGATTATACTGCCAAGTACTGACCTCTATCAATCATGTGATTACACTGCTAGGTATTGACCTCTTGTCAATCCTATGATTACACTACCATGTATTGATCTTTATCAATCTTGTGATTATGCTACCAGGTATTGACCTCTTTCAATCCTATGATTACACTGCCATGTATTGATCTTTATCAATCCTATGATTATAGTGTCAGGTATTGACCACTGTCAATCTTGTGATTGCACTGCAAGGTATTGATCTTTATCAATCTTGTGATTATACTGCCAGGTATTGACCTCTGTCAATCATGTGATTACACTACCAGGTATTGATCTTTATCAATCCTGTGATTATACTACCATGTATTGACCTCTTTCAATAATGTGATTACACTACTAGGTATTGATCTTTATCAATCATGTGATTACACTGCTAGGTATTGACCTTTATCAATCATGTGATTATACTGCCAGGTATTGACCTCTCTCAATCTTGTGATTACACTGCCAGGTATTGATCTTTATCAATCCTATGATTATTCTTCCGGGTGATGGGTTAAATGCATTACAACATCTTATAGCATTAATCAAGTTACAAGTATGAAAAGTATATCGTATTGCCAAGGGTTCTTTAACAGTTGGGACACCTTTGTGTTACCCTATTACTTTCATCATGGGATATCAATCCCTTAAACTCATCATTGAGTATCACATCACCTTACTAGTCAACATGCCTCTTCCAGGTCATCATACCTATTCACATCCTTCTTGTGGTATAATTATTCCATAGGCTCCATAAGGAATAATCAAGTTATACTAGATTATAACTACTATATCCCTCATTTGTCTATATCCATGATGCCTTCATGGTTCGATTTCATTATTGTAACCATTGATTGTAACCATTGATTATTATCATCATGCCATTTCATGTTACACTCCCTCTTGTGATTAGGGTTAGGGTCTCTATTGTAACCAATTAGGGATTCTAGGGTTATATTCAACCACCAGACCTTAATTCGTAACCCCTCTCATCTAGGAGCTTATTTCCTTGCCATAAGTATTCAAATATACTAGATTACTCTTATCAATTATCATTAATTAATGATAAACATGAATGATACAATTTTCTCTCTTATCCTCATTAGGATATTAGTTTCAACTTCACTAGTTATATTGACTTGAACCTCTTTAGGGTGTATTTGCTTACACTTCTCAAAGTGTATCCATCACATTACATCATCATGTATCGACTTGATTATACTCCTCATGTGTCGACCTATACTCATCAAGGTGTATCGGCCTACACACTAACCCTTGTATCAGCCTAGACACTATCACTTGTATCAGCCTAGACACTCTTACTTGTTTCGGCCATGACACTTGTTTTGTCCATGACATTCATGTAAGCCTGATGCATATACACTTGTATCACCCTATGCATATCACCCTATGCATATCAACATGTGTGTTTTGACCATAGCACATTCTAGTGTATCGTCCACACTATCAGCTCGAGTGTGTGTCAACCAAGGCATCAAAGGATGTGTCGCCCTAGACACCATCAATTGATATTAGGTTAGGGGTGTATCGGGTTCTAGGGTTAGGGTTAGATGATATTGTGTTAGGTATCATCATCTCCCTCACACCCTCATTCATTAAGGTAATGACCTCACTTATCTTTTAGTGTATCACTTTCACCATACTTTAGTGTAACATCTTTACCTCACTTTAGTATAACATCTTCACCTCACTTGGGTGTAACATCTTTACCTTTCTTGGGTGTAACATCTTTACCTCACTTGGGTGTATTATCTTCACCTCACTTTGGTGTAACATCTTCACCTTACTTAGTGTATCAGCCACACCATGCTCTAGGGTTTTGGCCTCACTATCATCTTGAGTGTCGGTCATGACACTATCACTTGTGTTGCCCATGGCACATTAAAGTGATATCGGTTTTGAGGTGCTTAAGGTTATATCAATTTAGAGGTGCTTAGGGTGATATTAGTTTCTATCATATTCAAGTTCCAAACCTTCATCCATTAACACTCTAGTTCATGGATAACAGCCCCGTATATCCATTAGATCTCATAGATCAAGGGAAATTGAAATTGAGAAGGAATCACCAAGTATTTTACAATTAAAAGTGAAAAACAATATAATTGAAGTAGAGTTATATAACCCACCTCAAGATCACCACTAGAGCTTCAAGCTTCAAAGCTCCATGTTCCCAATGTTGAAGATGACCTATTCAAAGGTCCAAGATTTGGCTATAGCTTCACCTCCATCAAGAAGAAGGTATCATAGTTAGAAACTTAGTGAAGAATAAAAAAAAAGAACTATGATCTGAGATACATAATTCTCCAAGGTTGAAGATGGTCATGACATCACCTTAGATAAGATGCTCGATCTTCCTATTGATCCTTGAGTTCCTAAGGTTGTCCAACAAGGGAGGAATGATATGAGAGTCAAAATGTTCACTAGTAGGTGAAAAAGAGAGACTTATATAGTTGAGGCTCATGAGAGAGGCTACAAGAGAGGTGCCATCACCATATGTAACTAGGTGACAAGTGTCCATGCATGGTGACATCTCATCATGCAAAACTCTTGTGGATAATTTAAGGATGGGATATGGACCATTGGGTAGCTTGCTTGACAAGACATCACAACCCAATGTTAGTTTATATGCAAACTGTTACAACTTTTGCAAGGAACATCTAAACCGATAGGCTTCACCTACTTGAGGTCCTTAACTTGATATGAATACTTCCAAAAAGTTGATAAACCGATATGGGACTTCCTCTGTGGTTTCTAAACTGATAGGCACTCCCATATACTCTTCATAACTTGACACATCCTTATCTAGGATTCAAGATACTCAATATTCTTTGGTTCTTTCACCACCAAGAGTGTTATCACTCAACCAAGACTCAAACAAGGCATTCCCTCCTTTATCTCTCCTATTGATGATGCTAAGAGAGAGAAGGGACACTCTAGAGATGGTAATTTGCATGTTAACCCTTTACTTTGGGTAAATTACACTCTGGTCGAAAATGAGCAAACATTGCTCAAACATTATTCAAATAGGACCAAACTTGAAACATAGGTGTATGTCACATGTTAGTAAAACACCTCAAAGGATTATATTAAATTTATAAACAACTTACTTAGCAAAACAAATAGGGTTATCCCAAAACCCAGGTCAGGGGTGTTACAAACACCTACGTTTGATTGAGTTCACCTACAACAATAGTTATCAACTCAATTATAGGGATGTCACCTTATAAGGAACTTATTGATAAAGGTGTATATCTCCTAATTGCTTGTGAGAGTCATATGAGAAGCAATTGCTGGGTCCAAATATAGTACAATAGATCACAAAAAAGTTAGAAGTGATCTAACAATAGTTAAAGGCAACACGTGACACACAAAAGAGATATGTGGATAATATAAATAGACCACTTAAGTTTAAAGTAGGTGATCATCTTAAATAATGTACCACCTTAGAAGTGGGTACTAAAGTTAAAAAAATAAACATACATTGACTCCCAAATATGTGGGACCTTATCCTATAATGGTGATAGTCAGTAAAGTTACATGCATATTACCATTCTCACAAGAGTTTCAGTAGTTACATGATGTCTTTCATGTGTCTATGTTGAAGAAGTTCCACCCTAATACAACACAAATTTTACAGAAAATTGACATATAGATACTAGAAGATGTCACCTTTGCGGAAGGGATAATGTCGATTTTGTACAAGAAGTTTTACAATTTTACAAATTGACATATACATGTGGTACCTTAAGGTATTTTGAAGGCACCAAGATTTTTAGTAGGCCATATGGAAATTAGTGGACGTGATCCAGAGAATTCACTCTAATTTTTTCTAAATCTCAAGGATTAAAACTTTTGAAGGGTGGAAGGCTTTCTAATGACCCATTCCTAGATTTAGTTAAAGCCTATGATAATCTTGTTTCTTGTTGCTTAATCTCTTTTTGGATAAGTGAATAAAAAACCCTCATATTTGTGGTATTATCTACGAGAGTTCAACCAAAGGAAACTCTAATTGTGAGAAGAGGTAGTGTACTCAAGTAGTTGGGGGATTAATGAAACCATAATTGTGTGTTTTATGAATGTTAAGTGTAGTTCTTGCTTGAATATAGGCAAGTTTGTAAATCATGTAGTTTTTTTTTGAAAATTTGACGTGTATGATTAATATAAGATGTACATAATGAGTTATATGTAAATCATAAAAGAAATGACATATGAGATACATATTCAAGCAGAACGACATTGACATAGTGTTATTGGATGAGAATATATGAATAAGAATCATAATAGGGTTCATTTATGCTAATTTTTGAAGTTGAAAACACATAGAATTGATCTTATAGGTGTTTGGGCCTATAGTTTGTCGATATTTTGAAATATCATATTGCCTTTTGGGAAAATGGTGCCCCATCAAACAAAGTGGGAATATGGAAAGCCATATCATTATGAATTGCCAAAAGTTGGACCCAGAGTCGGTTGAGTTCTTAGACAAGCCGACTTGTCAAGGCTTGCATGCAATGTTTTGTGTTTTACTCTGTAGGATCGATTGATGCATACCCAATAAATTTATAAGTCAACTGACTTCCTATCTGTTGGGTTTTAGGGGAGACAGAGAAGGCAGCAGAAACAAAAATTTCTCCTCCCAAACCCAGAATAAAGGAATCGTATCAACGTCTATACAGTAGGAAGGATGGTTTGTAGAGACATACCTTGTCCCGAGGCTTGCTCGGCGACGTTACCTCACGACTTGCGCGGTCTTCACCTCCGGTCTTGGATGGTGTCTGTGCAGCTCCTGGTCTCCGGGACTATCGGGATTGACAACAGTCCTCCGAGCGGCAGAAATCTCCCGCCTATGAAGTAGTCCACACGGACCACCTGGAACTCCAATCGCCTTGTCGCACAAGGCACCGGAAGGAGTCATACCCTCCTGTCAGCGTACTAGTCACTGACACACTCTCGTGTCACCAGTCACTTTTGTATAGTTGTCTTTCCCTTGTTGTGCCTCCCTTATCGGGTAGCACTTGCTTAGGCTCTCTCGGTTACCACAACCAGAGAGAACAACATCTTTGCAGAGCAACTAGTGTTCTAAGTTGTTGTTCCTGAGAAGCCCCCAATACCCCTATATATAGGAGGGTCATGGGATAGGGTTCTCTATCCCAGGCAATGCAGGATTAAAGCAGGAGTAGAAGGGTTAGAGATTTTCCACAAAATCTGACAAACTGCGCTAGTTGAACCAATCGTTTCAAGCATAAACTGATCGGTTGGGGACCTGAGCCGATCGTTTCACACCTGAACCAGTCGGTTGGGACCCTGAGCCGATCTGTTCATGCTTGATTCGATCGGTTCATGGTCCTGGTCCAACTCAAATTGACTTTCATGTTCATTTCCAACTAATCAAATATTAGTCCTTGTCTAAATCAAATTTGTACAAGTGAAACAAATTTGTATTTGCAAAATAGTCTTCTGACTTTCCAAGTGATCTCGGTTGGTCACACGAATCGACAGATTCAACAATTGAGTCGATCATTTCATGACACATGAGCCGATTGTCTCACCACTTTGAGTCGATCAGTTCATCAACCTGAGCCGATCGGTTCAACCCTATGAGCTGATCAATTGGAGTAGTAGACTGTACAAATCAGTCAAATGCAATTCCAATCAATCCGATACTCTTAATCATCTGGTCCAACACCTTGAACACTATAATTTTGAGCTATCAATTAATTGAGTGTTTAATTGAACTACTAAACTCCTTTAACAATCAATCTAAACATCATTTGTGGATAAACTCCTCTTCCAGGTTAAATCCTATGTGTGTGACCCTGCAGGCCCATTTCACGTTGGCAGTGAAAGTCCGTAACACTTATTACTTCACAAGCAAAGAGCGGTGCCTAGTCGCACATCAGTGCTACCCAAGTGAAAAGGAAAGTTGGAGAACAACTTTCAATCCTACAATCTGTGAATGGTGTTATAGTGAATGTATAATTCCTTTGTCTCTGATATCCTAAATGAACTCAAGGCATGGAACAGTCATCCTGTCAACGTTCATTCACTTTCTTGATCTCAGAGTAGATTGGAGGGGATATGTATGACATCAATATCACATACTGATTCACACATGTGTGTGCATGCCTATCTCAATCCTACTCATCAAGTGGCCATGCATATCAAACTCCCTCAAGAGGGACAAATCCCATATCTATCACTCACCCCTCAAAAGACCCATGTGTCAAAGCCACCCAATCATCACCTTTATAACAACCCATCTTTCATGATTGCGTTTGATGATGTCAAAGTATACCCAACAACATGTGTTGAGTGTAGTGATTTCAGGTCAAAGAATCACACTCACCACCATCACTGTGAGAACTGACTGTGACTACCATGTCATGATTCCATGTGTCAAACTCACGGTGGGTCTGTCCGGTACACTTATTCTGTAACAAGTACATATGTGTTTGGTTTGATATCTCCATATCATGACTAACAAGATTCTGTAATCAACCAACACCACAATCTAGTCTTGTGTGTCATTGTTGTCTATCTACCTTCCACAATGACATCTGACTAGGGACATAATAAGAATGTACAAACTCTTAGAATTCGTACAATCTTATCGTTCAGGTCCTCAACCTAAAAGCATACGTCATTGAGTATTGTCATTCTCTAGACATTCAATATGTTCTATCATTATCTCATATGACTGAACCAGAAAGAATTGGAAGCTTGCCTTTGATGTTTATCAAATCAATCTTAATGTATCCCACCAATCATCCCATGATTGGCTATCAGGGCATACATACCAACAGACTCCCACTTGCACTGTGAGACAATCACCCTGGAATCATATTCATAGTGATCTTCTAACATGTCCCACATGTTACTATGCTCTAGTGCTTACGCAGTGAGTTATGGCAACACCTTTCCAAAGTCGGTATTAACTGCATGTCTCTCATCTCTTCATTGTACGTCACACGTATGAGATGGAGTTGCCGTAATATGCAATCTAGTATTCCTTTGCTAACCTTTAGCCACATTGCATGATCAAGCACTCCTAACTTGTCATCAATGACTGAAATATCTATAAGTTCATCTCATGAACTTCCAGATCCATATAGTATCCACAAATGTTCTCTAACACACGGATACTTGACTTTTCCTTTAATATGACTTTAATGGAACATTTCCATTTATCAACAAACATTCACTTTTATATATATCCCATATATATATATATATATATATATATATATATATATATTGCGATTAATTTTCTATCCTTTTCAGAAGTTCACATCAATGTAACTCCTTACAGTGAACCCTTCCTTATTTCCATAGAACTATTACTTCTCAAGTACTTATCAAGTTCTTATGGTATTCTAGTAACTCTTACTGGAACTAGACAGACATCCACTCGTCATGTCCCACATACGAGTTATCAGGATGAGCACATCATATTGTCATGTCCTTCATACAAGATGATAAATGCATTTCCTTCTTTCTATGTCCATACATGCAAAATAATGGGATGATTACATACATGATAGATCCATATCTATTCTTTGTGTTCCCATTCTTCATAAGAATTGGACACTTGGCCTTGGGATACCAACTCCATGTAACATGGACAAGTTTTCTCCCACTGAATCTATGCACATTGAACCCTTCAGTATAGATTGCCAATGTATGCTTTCTCTTTTCAGGTCAAGAGGTTTTCGAGAACTATCTCTATAGATCTCTATTCCTATTACATAGGAAACGTCTCTATCTTCCCTGAAGATAATTTCCACTTTGGATTTCCATTCTAGAACATTTCCATTTCACATCCACATGTGGAATGTGAATATGCTCCCACTAAATCATAGATCCCTTCTTTATCTTTGACATATCAGTTAAACCCTTTAACTATATTATCAAAGTAAAGATCACAGTTCTGAGTTGCTTGTACTCAATCAATCACATTGATTAGTCCATCGTAACTTATAGACTTCATTTGCATTAATGGATTCATAAACCTTATAGTTGTGTCACATACACATCCTTGTTTTTATTCCTCATAGGAATGCAGTTTTAGTATTTGTATGCCAAATTTCTTAGTCATTAAGTTGCAATCAACAAGCATCATCCTTCTCTAAATGTTATCCATGTGTCTTAACGCTTAAGACTCATTCACACTTATGGATTTCATCCCAATGGGTGCTACCATCAAGGTCATACCTTATGGTTCACATGGAAGTCATTTAGGATGTAATGGTCATAAACCATAACTCAAAATCTGGTTCTTCATATTCATCTAGATAGTTGATTCATCACATGACCAACTCATCATATAGATAATCGAGGTGTATATGTAAAGGATATAAGAACTCCTTGTGATTCTTAATGTCCTTTATTAGTGTGGGTATTCTTTATTTAAGAAGAAATTAGTTATTTGATAATCATTCTCTAACTCCTTAGAGTATGACTCCTTTTGATTTAGACATCACCATGCCTTAATCATGAGTTCACTATGATACACAATCATAATCACTCATAAGGATCTCAAACATTTGGTCCAAGTATTTCATTCTTTGATCTCATCAAGAATTAACACTACCAAATTCGTACTTCATCTATGATATTCTTGAACACTTCAAGATATTCATATTGGTATTTCTCTAAACACTGTTTGAAGTATTAACATTAACTCTAATAGGTATGTAAATACATCACATGTATTATACCTAATAGGATAATCAATCTCCCACTATGACTAGTGAAGATTGATCATGTCCAAGAGATTCATGTCTCTTACTGGTTCTCTAACCAAAAATAGTCTAGACTTATCCATCATATGGAAACTAGAAATGAATTTCTCATTATTTGTGCTAATTTGATTGTTTGAGTTATCAATAACTCTTAGGTATCATTTTATCTTATGCATACCAAGTACCACAAGATAAACAAGGCATTGCCACAAGGAACATCAAATTTATTAATTGCCATTATTGTCATACAATATGCAAAAATAAGGTGTTTCTATCCATTGGAAAATATGAAATAGCAATTTATAACTCTATTGCATGCCTTCAAGGCTGAAAATAAACTAAAGTACTCCTATCTATGGCGGCAACACTTGCCCCATTTATTGGGTGCTTTAAATTTTATATCTTGGTATCATATACCTCAAAAATGTTACAAGTTTATTTCATGACACCTTCAGGTGGAGATGTCTGTTGCCTCCTTCTTCTTTAGTTCTTCCAGATAGAGTGGACAATTCCTTTTCCAATGTCCTGGCTTTTGACAATGGTGGCAATTACCTCTCTTGGTCACGCCTCCCTTTGCCTTGAGAGTTGAAGATGACTTGGGCTGCTGGCTAGCATCAGAACCTTTCTTAGCCTTGCCCTTGCCCTTCCGTTTGGACTTGTCTTTCTTGTTGCTGATCATCATCACAGACTTAGGCTTGTCCTTCTTCATTTGTGCCTCGGCTGTCCTCAACATGCCCAACAACTCTGTCAATGGCCTGTCAAAGTTGTTCATGTTGTAGTTCATCACAAATTGACTGTAGGATTCTGGCAATGATTGCAGTATCACGTCAATAGCCAACTCTTGGCTCAGGGGAAATCCCAGTCTTGTCAGGTTCTCCACATACCCAATCATTTTGAGTGTGTGAGGACTAACTGGATCTCCTTCTGTCATGACACACTTGAACAGTGCCCTGGAGACATCATATCTCTCTTGTCGTGCTTGATCTTCATGCATGTTCTTGAGATGCATAATCATCTCAATGACACCCATGTTCTCATGTTGTCTCTGCAACTCGTGGTTCATGGAGCACAACATCAAGAACTTTGCATCAATGGCATCTTCAGAATGCTTCTTATAAGCATCCCTTTCTGCCTTTGGTGCGGTAGGAGTAGGTTCCTCTAGAGCTGGAGTATCTAGTACATAGAGCTTTCACTCTTGAGTGAGAACAATTCTCAATGTCCTAAACCAGTCATGGAAGTTATTCCCATTCAGCTTGTCCTTTACAAGGACCGATCGCAATGAAAAGTGATTGTTGTCATTTGTACTACAAAAGGAAATATATGCAATTTAGTCCAAAACTCGATTTTAAATTATTTGATTGATTTGAAAGGTTGACAATATAATTAGGACTTTAATTAATTATCGCTCCCACTATTTTTGTTCAAATTGATAGCCCTCACCATCAATTTGGAAAATTGCAGTGTACAATCTTCTAGTGGGTCAAGATCCTGAAATCCTCTGAGTTGTGGACCAGCTAGGGCTGTCACCCACAACTTAGATCTTCCAGGTAGGCAACTTTTGCCAATTACATCATTTGCAACTCTTGAAAGATGTCATATGCAACTCCTTGCCATGATCACCTCCATGCATCAAGGCTCTAGATCCTATCTAGGTCACCTTTTTAAGTCCGACCCAAAGCCAACACGATGAATATGCACCCTGCTAGGGTAGACCCACATATTCATCCTTCACGCTTCCATGAGATAGATGGCGCACCACACTAGGGCGTGCCCACACTTGGCCGGTCAAGCTTTTCACGTGTTTCACATTTGGAAGGCATCTAAAACTTTAATATTTAATGAGGGATTTGGTTTTATAGGTACATATACATATCCAATCACCACAATACATAGTACGTATACATGCTATATCCCACAAAAAACATGTGAAGCGATAAAAGCGACGATTATGGCCATCCTAATGTGATTCCTCAAGCCAAGAGGAATCATGATCATCTAGGTCTACATCACATGCACCATGTACAAGATGAACTCTGTGCTTTGCCTTTACTGGGTTTGATCAACTCATCTCCATGATTGATTGGCTCACCATCAGGCTGGTTGTTGGGTGCCACCAGCTGATCAATTGGCTCCTCCCACCGATCAGTTCGTCTGGTCATCGTACATCTCCACATGGCCGCCACCCGCTCGTATTGCTCCACGAACCGGTCGTCTGGAACGCCAGCCAATCAGTTCACGCCTTGAACTGATCGTCTCAGTTTTCGTCAGGTTGTTCGACGTTCTTTGACATAACATTAAAAAAAAATCTATCCTAATTTACATTTTAATTGAGAAACCCCAAGTTACATTCGGGAGAAGCAAAGGTAGGAAAGAAATCTTGAGTTATCTCGAGTTACATCCGGAATAAGAGATAGGAAATCGGTGCACAAACTGAGATGCAAGCAATCACATTCAACTAAGCACACATACATAGGGTTTATTGGCCATAACCACACTATACATCCACCACAAAAATCGTTTAAGGGCGACGCGTATCGAATGCATTCATATTACATATCATATATGTACATTGAGATTTGTGGATTTAGGATTGGACATTCATAAAGCCAATTTTATTCGCATCGTATGCAATAAATAAAGGCGGCAAACCAAAATCGATCACATAAATAATCCTAAAGTATAGAGCAGTTGACGTGGCTCTGATACCACTGTTGGGTTTTAGGGGAGACAGAGAAGGCAACAGAAACAAAAATTTCTCCTCCCAAACCTAGAATAAAGGAATCACGTCAACGTCTATACAGTAGGAAGGATGGTTTGTAGAGACATACCTTGTCCCAAGGCTTGCTCGGTGACGTTACCTCACGACTTGCGTGGTCTTAACCTCCGGTCTTGGACGGTGTCTGTGCAACTCCTGGTCTCCGGGACTGTCGGGATTGACAGTTGTCCTCTGAGCGGCAGAAATCTCCCGCCTATGAAGTAGTCCACACTGACCACCTGGAACTCTGATCGCCTTGTCGCACAAGGCACCGAAAGGAGTTGTACCCTCCTGTCAGTGTACTAGTCACCGACACACTCTCCTACCACCAGTCACTTTTTTGCAGTTGTCTTTCCCTTGTTGTGCCTCCCTTATCAGGTAGCCCTTGCTCGGGCTCTCTCGGTTACCACAACCAGAGAGAACGACAACTTTGCAGAGCAACTGGTGTTCTGAGTTGTTGTTCCTGAGAAGCCCCCAATACCCCTATATATATATGAGGGTCATGGGACATGCTTCTCTATCCTGGGCAATGCAGGATTAAAGTAGGAGTAGAAGGGTTCGAGATTTTTCATAAAATCTGACAAACTGCGCCAGCTGAACCAATCGTTTCAATCATGAACCGATCAGTTGGGGACCTGAACCGATCCATTTACACCTGAACTGGTCGGTTGGGACCCTGAGTTGATCTATTCATGCTTGAGCCGATCAGTTTGTGGTCCTGGTCCAACTCAAATTGACTTTCATATTCATTTCCAACTAATCAAATATTAGTCCTTGTCCAAATCAAATTTGTACAAATAAAACAAATTTATATTTGCAAAATAGTCTTCTGACTTTCTAAATGATCTCGGTTGGTCACACGAATCGACCGGTTCAACAATTAAGCCGATCGTTTCATGACACATGAGCCGATCGTCTCACCACTTTGAGTCGATCGGTTCATCAACCTGGGACGATCGATTCAACCCTATGAGCCGATCAGTTGGAGCAGTAGACTGTGCAAATCAGTCAATTGCAATTCCAATCAATTTGATACTCTTAATCATCTAGTCCAACACCTTGAACGCTATGATTTTGAGCTATCAATTAATTGAGTGTTTAATTGAACTACTAAACTCCTTTAGCAATCAATCTAAACATCATTTGTGGATAAACCCCTCTTCCAGGTTAAATCTTATGTGTGTGACCATGCAAGCCCATTTCATGTTGGCAGTGAAAGTCCATAACACTTATGACTTCACAAGCAAAGAGCGGTGCCTAGTCGCACATCAGTGCTACGCAATTGAAAAGGAAAGTTGGAGAACAACTTTCAATCCTACAATCCATGAATGGTGTTACAGTGAATGTATAATTCCTTTGTCTCTGATATCCTGAATGAACTCAAGGCATGGAACAATCATCCTATCAACGTTCATTCACTTTCTTGATCTCATAGTAGATTGGAGGAGATATGTATGACATCAATATCACATATTGATTCGCACATGCGTGCACACACCTATCTCAATCCTACTCATTAAGTGGCCATGGATATCAAACTCCCTCAGGAGGGACAAATCCCATATCTATCACTCACCCCTCAAAAGCCCCATGTGTCAAAGCCACCCAATCATCACCTTTATAACAACCCATGTTTCAGGACTGTGTTTGATGATGTCAAAGTGTACCCAACGACATGTGTTGAGTGTAGTGATTTCAGGTCAAAGAATCACACTCACCACCATCACTGTGAGATCTGACTGTGACTACCATGCCATGGTTCCATGTGTCAAACTCACGGTGGGTCTGTCTGGTACACTTGTTCTCTAACAAGTACCCATGTGTTTGGTTTGATATCTCCATATCATGACTAACAAGATTCTATCATCAACCAACACCACAATCTAGTATTGTGTGTCATTGTTGTCTATCTACCTTCCACAATGACATCCGACTAGGGACATAATAAGAATGTACAAACTCTTAGCATCTGTATGATCTCATCGTTCAGGTCCTCAACCTGAAAGCATACGTCATTGAGTACTGTCATTCTCTATACATTCAATTTGTTCTATCATTATCTCATATGACTGAACCAAAAAGAATTGGAAGCTTGCCTTTGATGTTTATCAAATCAATCTTAATGTATCCCACCAATAATCCCATGATTGGCTCTCAGGGCATACATACCAACACTATCAAACTGGGACTACTTGTAAGGGTCCATATATGAGTTTGTGCTTCAGTGTCTTATATTTTCCAATTTGCAACTATTGGGTCGGGCAGTCGGCTAAAAAATCATAACATCAACCAACACAGAATTATGTCAAACATAATACGACACTTGCGCATATATATATATATATATATATATATATATACACATATATATATATATACATATATATATTAAAAATTAAAATGGACTAAATATATTATCTTACCTTTGACTTATTTTGACATTAGATGTTATAAAACATTGTTTCGAAAGGATTTGATCTCTGTGGTATTTTTTGCTCAATGAGGGTGATTTGGGGAGAGGATCAAGATTTCTTGAATATTTTGACTCGCGAGAATTTCCTTCTTTGTTTTTAGAACGATAACATAATCAATGTAGTAGTTTTGTTATATTTAATACTTCTCTTTACCTTTTTCTAGATTGGATTTCTCCCAAAGCAAGATTTTGATCCATGTATCTCCATCTTTCTTCCCCTAAAACCATTTTTCTTGACTAGATAAGGAAGTTTGAGGTTGTTTCTCCGTAAATCAAGGATCTTTGACCCATTTTGGGTGGAGCTTCTAAAATCTATGAAATTTTTTCCTTCTTTCTACATTTTTAGGCGAGTGGAGATTGCAAATGAGGTAAATATATGCATAGTCATTTTCTTTACTTCCTAATCATAAAACAAGCATTAATTAGTACATGAGATTATATCACAAGATAATACAACCATTAAGTTATTACGCCCACATTATCATTATTATATATAATAGGGACATATCCAACTCTTCCCTTTAAGGATCTTTGATTACTCATTTCCCCTGGTGGTGATAATTTTCTTTAAGGATAGACATACATGAGGTGTCCCTATCACTTGCAATAATGTCATTATAATATTCATGGGTTCCACTTCCTGTAATGGATCTTATTGGGTGGAGTATAGTTGCTCCTATAAAGATCACCACGTATCAGTTCCTATGACTATTTTGAGAAGTCTTTTTCATTTGATTCCAAAAGGAATGTAGGTGCCAATTTTAGTTAATGTTGTAGTTAATTCAATCTTGAAAGAGTACTTGATCTTTTTTACTCATCTGACCATTTATCATATAACTCCAATGATAAGAATACATGGACTTAAAGACTGACATAGAGGGACTGTTGGAGGAGGCAAAAACTCCTTTTTCTCCCTTCAACTACCACAAGAGAAATGTACTTATCCTTAAAGATGGGTATGAATTGTTCCATGTCAACTCTAGAATATTTGAGGTTCTAATACACATGAAACCTTCCCACCATACTTGACAAATTGCATTGAAGATGTAGGTCCCAAAACACACTTTAACAAGTTCAGGGTGTCCGAGACCATTGATGGTATCTCAATTGATAGAATCCAATAATCAGTCTTGTAAACTATATTGGATTCATTTTCTCTTGATAAACTACTATGTCTTATCTTCAATAAGTTTGAGATGGTCGGCTTCCACTAATCACGATTACAAAGAGGTAAAGGAACATGTTATTTCTCGATTACAAAGAGGTAAAGGAACATGTTATTGCTAGGTCCATGCTTATCTTGTAACATTTTACTTGTAGATCCATAATCCATTTTTTAATAACAAACCTTTTTTCAAGCAATATCTATCAAACCTCAATTTTTAGAATCTAGTAAGTACATGATTAAAATAGTGATGAATTCAATATTTGATAGATTTATGATTATAATAAGGTTCCATCCAATTTTCATGATATTTGGAAATAAAGAAAAAAGGAATGTAGAGGGTGTCTTTTATGAAAATGTGAATGTTTTGGTAATATCCTTCAAATTTGGGAATTTGATATTTAATTTGATGATATGAGGTGATAACCAAAGTAGAATATTGAAGGAAAGGTGATGACTCTAGTTAATGGTTTGAGCCCTATGCCTAGTTATGATCTTAATATTTAGAAAGAAATTATTATTGATCGAATGTATCATAAGGAACCTTCAATTGAGAAATTATGTCTGCTCAAAAGTTTAATTTTATAAATAAGGATAGGATTAATCTTATGAATCCTTTTGGAGATCAAGAAAAGGGACATTGGCCCTAGAACCCAGATTCAAGCCTGATAAGGCCAATTGAGGTATTCACATGGGTCCTTGGATTACAAAGGTGGAAATTCTGTATTTCATGCTCATGATAAATACTTGAGATAATTTTGGTGGATGGAGAACTAAAATATAAAATTATAGAAGAAATATGAAATAATTTTGAGTTACCTATTGGGCTAGGTAATTAATTTAGTCATTATTCAATTCTTACTCAAAAAGTATATTTGGAGTGCTTATCCATTTATTTTTACCCTAATGTCTTTCCCAAATAATAATAATGAAAGATAATCTTAATTTAAAATTTTGGGCTCAAATAGATTTAATATGTAGAGGAAATAATTATTTCTTACATTTGGACTTTTATTAAAAAGAAGAAAAAAATTAGGATGACTCCCATCCGTATTAGACTAGAGAGTTTTCCCAGTAGAATAGGGGTCGAACATATACCCCATGAAAGGGGGTTCTTGCCCTTGATCTCAAACATGGGAGGCTATAAAATCCTTGGATTTCAGTTTATGAGGGGCTAGCAAGTTCGATCCTAGGGTTTCACATGAAACCGAGAGCAACAGGAAGAGAGAGCATGAACATGAGCCATGGTGGTGGAAGTAGGGCAAAGATGAATAGTTTCGATCTTGGACATTTGGACTTTATCCATTTATTTTTACCCTAATCTCTTTCCCAAAGAAAGATAATGAAAATATAATCTTAACTCCAAAGTTTGGGTTCAAACGCAATTAGTATGTAGAGAAAATAATTATTTCTTCTTACATTTGGACTTTTATCAAAAAGAAGAAGAAAAAGAAAAAAAATGCGGTGAGTCTAGTCTGTATCGGATAAGAGAGCCGCACCTAGTAAAACATGGCCGAACAAAGCCCCCACAAAAGGGGGTCCTTGTCCTTGATCTCAAACATGGGAGACTATAAAAGCCTAAGATTTTGGTTTATGAGGGGCTAGCAAGTTCAATCCTAGGGTTTCACATGAAATCAAGAGCGTGAAGAGGAGCCATGGTAATGACAGTAGGGAAAAGACTAACAATTTAGATCTTGTCCTACTTGTGCTCATTGTTGGCACTTCCCAAGCCAGGGGGTCGGACGAAGGTAGTGGATGCCTAGACGCAAGATACAACCACCTGAGTGTCGAGATCGACGTTGCTGAAGGCAAATCATACAACGACGGTGGCATGTGCAGGTAGAACATGGGACCTCCAACCTTGTTTGGGTCCATGGGCAATACAAGGAGTTGGATCCTACTAGATTTGTGACCCACAAATCAAGGAAAAAGGGGTCGCACACCACAACCCCTTAGATTTCAAACCAATTGCTGGGATCGATTCGAATTTTATGCAACAATGGTGTAATATTAAGCCAAGGTGATGGATATTTAGGATGGGCAGTGGCTTGAAGAGGAAAGCAGTGAGTATCTTATAAAAATGGTTGCAAAGGGTTTTTTCAGACGTTTGATAATTACTATACTTTGATTTCCAAGATTTACGAGAATTCGATGTTTTGGACATTAAAAATAGCAAACAACTTCATAAATTTGTGAAAATTTACTACTAAGTATGTTTTGATGTATATAACATAATTTCAAGGCCTGATCATTTTGATATGAAGTTTTCATACTTTTTGATATAAACCCTAATAAGGGTATTTTGGGTATTTCACCCATGATCTGACTATGAAATGATCTGATATTTTTACCTAGGACCTTAATACATTGTTTGATTACTTTTTACAAAGTTTTCATGAAGTTTCATGTGTTATTATATTAGTATCTAGTTTTTTAGCCTAAGTGGCCATTATATAAGATAATTGCTTATGATTTGTGAGACAACATGTGATTCATGCACTATTTGGTAAGGGAGAAGATTTTAATTATATTTTCCTCCAATATTAGAAGTAATTCAGTGAGATTAGTATTTTTTATAATACTCAGGGCTTACTCTTAATATATGATGTATATGCTCATATTAGTGCATAAGATGATTTTTTGGCTTATTTGAATATAAAGATTATAATGGTTACATGATGAAAATTTCGATATACATTTAGCACTAAAGTTTTGTTATGACTTATAGTCGAGTTATGTTTTGACTAAATAGAAACCCTAATTTCATTTAAGGGGTTAAGGAGATGGGGACTCAAGATTTAGAAATAGAAATAGGGAACATACACATGGACTTATAAATTTTTGTTAATGTCTACGTAAATACATTGTGAGCCAAAAGATCCAAACTAAGTTAAGGATCTCCTCAAACAAGGTAAGTGGGACATGCCCGTTGAGTTTCATTATTGTTATGATTCAGCCTACCCATATGCAAAGTAATTAACTTAGAGAATAACTTACTTTCAAACATTTAGTTATTAATGTGCATCTCATATTCAATAATGCTTCTATTGATCAAATATTGTTTAGATGAAGTTATGTTGTGAGGATATCAGATTATAGATTATAGCTATTTAAGCTGCTTTCATATGTTTAATATTCGTTTATTCAGTTTGGTTTATTTATTAAGCCTTTAGACACATAAGTCATATATTTGATATCAGAACTTAACTAAGTGATATATTAAATATGAATTTTACATTAAGACTTATTTAGACAACAAGAATCTAGATTTCAGATTTAATAGTTACATTACTCATTGTGAGTAATCATAAATTAGACCATACTTAATAAGAGCCTCAAATCCAATCTCAGTTATCTAGTAATTTAGATACATATTCAGATTCAGAGTTAGATTTAATTTATAATTAAAGAACATAGATACAGAGTCAGAGATAATATATTAAGATTCATAGATAACAAATTGAGACCAGATCCAAAGATAAGAGATTATGATTCAGAGATAAGAGATTAAGATTTGGAAATGAGAAATTAAGAACTGAGATAGAAAATGACATCGAAACATTAATCATATACATTATAGGATAAGTTCTCACTAGAGAGTCCAATGAAGATTCAGAGGGCGCATTGCGTCAGATATTGAGGGTGTCACAGAGGGCACATTGTGCTGCTAGAATGTGTGTTGTATCATAGAGGACACTTCAGTGTTAACAGAGGGTACATAGTGCCAACGGAGGGTGCGTTGCACCATAGAGGACACTTAAGTGTCAACATAGGAGGACTTATCGTATAATGATGGCCACAAATAAGATAAAAGACATAAATAAAAGACACATCAATTCAGTATAAGTTTATAACTTTCAGTTATATCATATTTATATTTATCATATTAGAAATTCAATGCCACTTACTCTAATCTAGGTTTTCCTTTGTGCATGATTGGGGACGAGATGTTCGCATGTACAAAACTTTAGAAGATACTCATGACAAGATGATTCTTTGACAACTTTAAGAGGTTTGCTTGGTGGGGAGCCATCTACACAGTCCCAGGATTGACATGAGATTCTATAAGGTAGTATCATGGAAATAAGCTTCTTTTGTAATAGAGTTTCATTTCTAAGAATTTATGAGAATGCATTTTTCACTAGTTTGTATTGGTTCTTATCTGTCATTATTGTAATGCATATCATGTTAGTAGCACTCCTCACTTGAAAAAAGCTTCCGCTCATGTGATATGAAAAATTGGGGTGTTACAATATCCTTTTAATTTCATGAAAACTAAAGATATTAGGAATCTCTAAATTGTTATGCTCTTCAAAATATAATCAGACATGATCATTTTTGATGTGATTAAAATTAGTAACTAAGTGATATGAACATGAGTGAAGTTATAATATCCATAGTAGAACAATTGTGGCTTTGGTTTGGAACTGATCCAAACACATGGAGAAGTTTTCTCGGAGAAGTTGGTATGTTAGTGACTTTAGTAGGTCATTGAATTTCAACCATAATTGGTGTTATCTTGAGTTCAGTTGATATCAATCAAGTGTTGGTTGAGTTGGACTGTCTTAGGTCAATATTGCATGGCCCCTTAATGTCAACAAAGAGCAACCATTGAGTCAATGGTTATAGACATCTACATGGGTTTCTGAGTTTGAATTGATCCTTACAAGATAAACGGTGACCTAATATTGATCGCCAACAAGGAGAGGGAGATCAATGGCGAGCTATGGTAATCAGGAGTTAGACATAACAAATATGAGAGGTTAGCTGGGGTTAGTGGCGATCAAATAGAGGTCTCTAGTAACCAGGTAGTTCATGGTGCCAAAGTGGTCATGAATGACTACGCAGGTTGCCAACAAGTGGTCACTAATAGTCCACCAACCTATCATTTGAACGCATGTCTTTAGATGATAGATACATCTATATTAACTTAAGGAGAGCAATAAGAACAAATAATAATGTTTGCATCTCCACAGGAAAAGGACAAATAACAACTCTAAGAAGAAAAGAAGGATACAATAATTCAGGCAAATTGGTTGGGACTGAGACTGAATTGACGATGATCTCGATGGATAAAAAAATAACACATTTTGATTTAAATTTGTGATTCACATTTCAATCTTGGTGGTTAAAATCAATAAAGCAAAATACATTTGATGGTTAGGTTGAGATATAGATTTTCCCCTAGAAAATCATCTTTTGTGGGTTCAGGGATCGACATATTATATTGATTTAAGTTGAATATATGCAACCTAATTTCTACTTTTAGAAGTAATAATAATCCATGTGATCCACATTAGTAAAAAAAGGTATGTGATAAATTCAATGTTATAATTGGTCAAGTCTGGTCCATTGTCACACTCCATGATTCCTAATTTTGTCCAACCTTTAGTTAGTGAATATTACCTTTGGAGCCATGGGGACATGAGATAAAGATCCATGGACATAAATATAATTAGCTACAACGAGGATTAAGTTGTAAAAAATGTGAAACTGAACATGTATGAAATATTTGTTTGATCGAAGCTTTTAGAATTTATGAACGACTAACCATTTATTCAATTACTATTGCATCCTTCATTTTGATTTGGTAAACCCCACAAATCATAAAATAGTTTAGAATAACTTTTTCTGGTAACTTGGTTATTATGAATGACTAATCATTTATCAATCACAACTCCATTAGTAATTCTATACATAAATACATATTACATTTTCCCGCCAACTTACGAGGACTCTTATCCTTTATCCTCTATTTGGTTGAGGATCTGATCGAATCAGGCGTGGTCTTTTTACGCCATGTATGTATAGATCCCTCGGTCGGGATCCAACCTCTAGTATTTGACACCTAGATTAATAGGGATCGTTAAGGATTCCATAATTGTGTAATTCACACCAACTCAACCCTACGTTGAACTAAAAATCTCAAACCGGATTTAACTGTTTTATATACGATTTACTCTATTATGTAATAGTGTAAACGAGACCACTCTAGTTTAAGTACCAATTAAACTTATTCTCTACCACATCCCCACTCATTCATCAAACATTTGGTGGAGAGTGAGTGGAGTTGGGGCTCCAAAATGGTGTCCACCTAGAATATTTCATTAAATTACCAAACAAAATCAGACCCGTCATAAGACTAATCCACAAAATCTTGATCCTGGAAAGCTGAACCAAAACCCCCCTTAAAATACTTGGGATGTCCATTCAGATGGCCCAACCCGGAATCAGGCTGTGGCAATTTGTTAGGGTTCAGACGGTGGCTCCGCCTAACCGAGGGTGGCACACGACCTTTCCGATGGTTACCTATGGTGGAACTGGGGAAAGGAGATGAGAAGAACAGAAAGGAAGAAGACGAGAGAGGGGAGTTGGGGTTAATAGCCAGATACTTGGCCCGGTCCCAGGATGCGTCTTATTAATAGCCTCGCTATTACAACTAAGCCAACTGGCAGACTGATAGGTCCTGCGAATAGCGACCAACCCAGTGACCTGCCAACTAACTCCGTAACAAACTAAGCCAGTTGTTCCTCGTGACTTGAGTGTGACGTCATACACAGGTAACTCACCCCGATACCCCTGGTATCGTATCAACTCTCTCCCCCTTAAGATGGAGCTTCGTCCTCGACAGCTATCCAAGAAGGGAAGGCCTGCTTCAGCTTCACGTAGCTCTCCCATGTCGCCGCCTCTGCTGGTTCACCGACCCACTGCACCAGAATCTCGGTTGCGGCGGCTTGTCCTGCCTTCACCATACACCTATCCAGGATCTTCTCCGGAAAATGAGCTGCCATGGCCCAGTCCCAATTGGGAGGGGATACTGGTGCTACCGACAATGTCCCATGAAACAACTTCAACTGGGAAACGTGAAAAACATGGTGTACCCTCGCCTCCGCCGATAGCTGTAATCTGTATGCTACTGCCCCCACTCGACCAACGACTTCATAGGGACCAAAGAATCGAGCTCCCAGCTTCTGAGATGATCTCCGTGTTGACTCAAGGTCAATTAGGTCAATGTTGACTCACATCTAAATTGACTAAACCCATGTTTTGATGATGACTAACCATTCCACATATTGGTGTCTAATGTCTCTACTTGAGTGATTTCAGATTAGGTATAGACACACTCCAATTGCCCTAACTTACACATCTCAAATTGGAGAAAAGACAAGTCAAAGTCATACAAGTGCACGTTTTTGTAATATGATGTATATCCATTAGAATCATGTTGTAAATCACTTGTAATGATTGTATGACTTGTAATTAAGCTTAGAAAAATATCAGGAGCACTTAGATCGAATATTAGAGCACTTTAGATGCATCATAGAAAATCAATTACAGACACTTGGTCAGTCGAGTTTCCCCAGCCTGAAACTCGACCGATCCACCTTGGTCGATTTTCTGAAGATTGCATCGGTCGAGTTGTGCACTCACAGAACTCGACCGATTGGGTAATAGGCCATTTCCAGTTGAGATGGTCGGTCGAGTTTCCTCAGAACAAACTCGACCGATCATCTGAATATCGGTTTGCCTGTTACTTGATCGGTCGAGTTACACCCATTAGAACTCGACCGATTGCACTGTACGGAAAAGTGCAAAAAAGTGTTTCTAGCCATTGTGGAGTTGCAACATATCTATTTTCACTTGGTATCAGAGCGGGTCTTCTCCAAGCATACTTCCACAAGTAGGAGAATATGGGTGATTATGAAGATGGGCAACCTTCAAAGAGAGAAATAGAAGGAAACAAGAGAGAGAAAGGGATCACAAAGGCTCCATCAACAAACGAAAGCACTAGTGGAAGATCTAGTGAATTTGAATATGGAAGATGCCATTGCACCCTCTTGACAAGCTCAATTAAAGATTTAAATGAGGTAAATCCAAGTGTTGAGATTCTAACCAATTATTATCTTAGTCAACTAAATGCTTCTAAATTTGCAAATTCTAGCTTGCTTGATAAGATTAAATTTTTAGAATCTCAACCTTCTATGACTACTTCATTTATAGAGCTTGCTACTACTATTGTTTCTCTCTCTATTGTTTCTTATGCTTTTAAATGTGCTTATGAGAGTCAAGAGCTTACTTTGCAAGGAATAGAATGTGTAGAGGGTGACAACAAGTGGAAAAGGCAATGGTAAGCACAAAGGTAAAGGTTTTATTGCTTATAACAATTTCTAACTTGTTTTTGTCAAGTTAGTGTGCACTATACATATGGTTTTTGAGTCAAAAGTGGCATTTTTGTGTTTCTCTTCACACTCTTGCTAAAAAACTGTTTCTAATGCTTCTATAGTGCATTACTAACTTACTTAGACATGTTTGGACATGGTTTGTATTTTTTAGCATGCCTTTAAATATGTTTTTATGAAATATATATGCCTTTTGACAGTTGCTTTGTCGGTCGAGTTTGCCCTATTGAAACTCGACCGATAGGCACCAATGGGTGTTGCCAGCAGTTGTCATCGGTTGAGTTGTCAATGCACAGAACTCGACCGATAACACTGTGCACAAAATACACAGTTGGCTTATTGAATGAGAATTTCCCTCTCAACTAGATTTTCTCAACCAATAGCCTTATTCTTTGGCACTCTCATTTGGTACCTTTATATATGCATATTGCCATGTTCTAAATTGCATATCTTTCTTACAACTCTATCTTTCTAATTTCTCTAAATTGGTATATCTATATCGTGCAATTACTTGCTTTGAGTTGTTTTGCAGGTTTTGATGATGATCTATTTGGATCTCTTGGTTGTGTCTTAAATTGCTTCCGTTGTGCTCTAACTTGCTACATCTATCTAGGTGTATATCTTGTTTTAATACAACCTTGAGGTTCTTAGGAGTAATCATCTTTTGGTAAGGATGCATATCTTGTGGGTTATATCCTTTCATGCTTCTAAAATTGCATATCTCTTTGTTTGGATATATCTCTACATCTACTCATAGCTTGCTTTATCTTGTGTATCTTTTGGTATCTCTTGCTATGATCTAGATCCTACTAGTAGTCCTAACTTGTGATATCATCTACTAGTAGTTCATATACATGTAGTTCTAACTTTGTTTATAATTGGCATCTTTGATCATCTATATGTTATGTTTGTATCTTATCTCATACATGCTCAAGATTGTTCCTTAAATTGAATATCTACTATCTTGAGTTGCTTGCATAACATTGTGATGCAGGGTACATAGATCTACATGATATGTGGGAATTGGAGTATTTATGGATTTTTATGCAGATTTTGCTCTAGTTTTAGTTTTTGGTGCAAGACTAGTGTTTTTCATGCAGAAACGGCCTTCTAAGCAAGACTCATTGCTTTGCCATGAGCTCCGATGGTTTTTGGTCAAATTCCATCATCTTGAGGGTCAAAATTGCAATTTATTGTTTTTCTGCAGCACTTCATCTTGCATTCTTGGGTTGTTCAAGTATATGTTTTAACTTGCTTTTCTTTCTATGCTTGGACAAGCCCGTATCTGTGCTCTTCTACTCTCCTTATATATATTTGTGTTATCTCCTTTCTCTTTAACAAATGATGTTTCTTATTTCTTCATAACCCCACTTTTTGAAATGACAAAGGGGGAGAAAGGTATGTCTTCTTTTAAAAAGAGGAAGAAGGCACGTCTTACATAAAGAGGAGAAGCATGTTCATGTAAAGGGAGAAGGTAAAGGGGAGAAGACATATATGTGTAGAACATATATGAGTAGAAGACATAGTATTCTATAAATGTTATGAAAGATAACCATGCAGGAGATATAACATCAATTGAGGGGGAGTATGAAAACTCCATGTGCATCAATTGAGGGGGATCATATGAACTCCATTCTATTGAAACCCCTAGGTTTCTCCAAAGGTATGAATTTACTTAAATGCTTTCAATACATTTATGGAATGGTTTGCCATCTTCAAAAAGGAGGAGATTGTTGACTCAAGGTCAATTAGGTCAATGTCGACTCACGTCTAAATTGACTAAACCCATGTTTTGATGATGACTAACCATTCCACATATTGGTGTCTAATGTCTCTACTTGAGTGATTTCAGATTAGGTATAGACACACTCCAATTGCCCTAACTTGCGCATCTCAAATTGGAGAAAAGACAAGTCAAAGTCATACAAGTGCACGTTTTTGTAATATGATGTATATCCATTAGAATCATGTTGTAAATCACTTGTAATGATTGTATGACTTGTAATTAAGCTTAGAAAAACATCAGGAACACTTAGATCGAATATTAGAGCACTTTAGATGCATCTTAGAAAATCAATTACAGGCACTTGGTCAGTCGAGTTTCCCCAGCCTGAAACTTGACCGATCCACCTTGGTCGATTTTCTGAAGATTGCATCGGTCGAGTTGTGTACTCACAGAACTCGACCGATTGGGTAGTAGGCCATTTCCAGTTGAGATGGTCGGTCGAGTTTCCTCAAAACAAACTCGACCGATCATTTGAATATCGGTTTGCCTGTTACTTGATCGGTCGAGTTACACCCATTAGAACTCGACCGATTGCACTGTACGGAAAAGTGCAGAAAAGTGTTTCTAGCCATTGTGGAGTTGCAACAAGTGAAAATAGATCCGTTGCAAGCCACAAAACGGCTAGTTTTCATTCACAAGTGTTCCCAAAGGCTAAGAGGCATCCCCAGCTATAAATAGGACCCCTTGGGTTTCATTCCAAGGTTGAGCATTCACTATGAAGGTTCCTATTCTATAGTTGAGTGATCCTACAGCCTCCTCTCTCTCTCTAAGCTTAATCACTTGCTACATCCATTAGAGTGAGTAGGAAATCTATAAGAGAGCTAGTCCTATATGTATATCTTGTGAGGCTCTCACTTCCACCACCTCCCCATCTCTCATTTTCAATCATGAAGATGAAGGTTCTCTCTCTTGTCCAAGAGAGGTGAAGAAGAACAAGGGAAGGAGTCCCTTGGTGAAGATCAAGGCAGAAGACTTAGAGCTAGAGTGGGTAAGCCCTTGGAGAAGGCAAAAGACTCAAGCTCAAGTAGGTAAGACCTTGGTGGAAGCTTCTCCGAGTGAAGGTGAAGTCAAAGGCAAAAGACTTGGAGCTAGAGTGGGTAAGCCCTTGGAGAAGGCAAAAGACTCAAGCTCAAGTAGGTAAGACCTCGGTGGAAGCTTCTCCGAGTGAAGGTGAAGTCAAAGGCGGAAGATCCAAGAAGAGTGGGTAATTCCTACAAGGCCGAAGACTTGTGCAAGAGTGGGTAAGTCCTTGGAGAAGGCCGAAGACTCTTGCAAAGTGGGTAAGTCCTTGGTAAGGTTGAAGACTCTTTGTATTGGATAGGTAAGTCCTTTGTTGGTCATGTATTGTAAGTCTTATAAGTGAATATAAGAGTGCAATTGTTGGAAGTCCTAGAGGTTGACCTCTCTAGGCAAGTGGACTGACACACTTCTAGTTTGAAGTGTGGAAACACTCTAAATAGCTTGTATCTTGGTGTATGTTCAATCTCTCTCATCCTTGCTATGCATGTTTTAGTTGCACTCAAATCACCTATTTAGCAACCTTATCTTGTCATATATCTTGAAGGTTTAATGAATTTTATTTAAGTGCTTTCAGCTCTATTCACCCCCCCCTCTAGAGCATCTAAGCACGCATCTAGGATCCAACACTCCGCACCACCGTGTGCTTCCGGTATGGTTGCAACTTCAGCCAAACCTGATCCCCTATGTCAAACTGTCTCTCCTTCCTCCGTTTATCCGCCTGCTTCTTCATGCGGTCCCTGGCTCACTCTAAGTTTGCCTTCAATCTCCTCAGAACCCAATCCCTTGCTTTCAGTAATTCCTCCACCGCCGGAGATGCCGCCGATCCTTCTTCATGAGGTAATAAGGATGGTGGGGGTCTTCCATACACCACTTCAAATGGGGTGAATCCGTGGGCTGAATGCTGCGTCGTGTTGTACCAATACTCTGCCCACGGTAACCATCGTTGCCAATCCTTTGGTTGTGTGTTACAGAAGCACCACAGATATGTTTCAAGGCACCGGTTCAAGACCTCTGTCTGACCATCAGACTGAGGATGATAGGTTGAACTACGGCAGAGCTTCGTTCCACTCTTCTCGAATAACTCTTCCCAAAATCTGCTAGTAAAAACTGGATCGCGATCCGACACAATGCTCGAAGGAGTGCAGTGCAATCTTACCACCTCAGCGATGAACATCTCCGCAACTGATACTCCTGTATAGGGATGCCCCAAAGCTACGAAGTGTCCATATTTAGAAAGCCTATCAACCATGACCATAATGGTCAATTTCCCCTTCACGGTAGGCAACCCATCGATGAAATCCATCGAAATTCCTTCCCAAATGGCCTGTAGAGGTGGTAGAGGTTGTAGTAACCCCGCCGAAGCTTGTGCCTCGTATTTGTTCTGCTGACATACTACACACTGCTTTACCTTTTCCTTTACTACCTTCTTCATACCAGGCCAGTAGAAATCCCGTTTCACTCTGTGGAGTGTCTTCGCATAACCCGAGTGTCTGCCTGTCTTGGAACAGTGGTTCTCCTTGATCAGTTTGTCCACCAATTGCGAGTTGGGACTGATATACATGCGCCCTTTATAGTAGATCATCCCGCCTCTCTTCTGATAAAGCTTCGAGTTCAAGGCTCCTTCATCCCATCGCTTCAAAAGATCTTGCAATTCTGCCCGATCCCCATAGTCCCTCCTCACTTCTTCAAGCCAATCTGAAACCACTACTGTGAATCCCTCAAGTTTCAAGTCTTCTTCACATCTCGACAAGGCATCCGCTGCTTGGTTCAGACTCCCCTTTCTATATTCCACTTCAAACGAGTACCCCAATAACTTGTGCAGTCACCTCTCTTGTGTTGGTGTGTGTATCTTCTATTCTAAAACAAATTTTAGACTGCGATGATCCGTCTTGATGACGAATTGTTTCCCAACAGATAAGGTCTCCACTTCTGTACACACTCCACTATCGCTAGGAACTCCTTTTCGTAGGTAGAAAGATTCAATTGGCTCCCCTTCAGAGCTCTACTGTAATAGGCAATGGGATGTCGATCCTGTGACAACACTCCCCTTATCCCCTGCCCCGATGCATCAGTCTCGACTACAAATGACTTATTAAAGTCGGGCATCACCAGTACTGGAGCTATGGTTAAAGCTACCTTGAGGTCATTGAATGCCTTCTCTGCTTGTGGACTCCACTCGAACCCATCCTTCCTCAACAGCTGATTCAACGACCATGCTATCATCGTGAAGTTCTTGATGAACTTCCGATAATACCCTGCTAAACCCAAGAATCCCCTCAGCTGTTTGATTGATTTTAGAGTCGGCCATTGTTGAACATCCTTCACTTTGCCCAATTCCATGGCTACTCCTTCAGCAGAAACCACATGCCCCAAGTATTGTACCTCCTGTACCGCAAACTGACACTTCCCTTTCTTAGCGTTCAGCTTGTGACTCTGTAGAACTTCTAACACCTGCTGCAGGTGACTCTTATGCTCCTCCAGCGATTTGCTGTAAACCAATATATCATCAAAGAAAACAAGTACAAACCTCCTTAGCATTGGTATGAAGATTTCATTCATTAGATGCTGAAATGTGGCTGGGGCATTTGTTAATCCAAAGGGCATTACAATGAATTCATAATGTCCCTCATGAGTTCTAAACGCCGTCTTCTGAACATCTTTCTCAAATACTCTAATCTGATGGTAACCTGATCGAAGATCAAACTTAGAGAACCATTGAGCTCCGGACAATTCGTCGAGCAGTCCGTCTATCACGGGAATGGGGTGCTTGTCTTTTACAGTATGTTGATTCAACGCTCGGTAATCCACACAGAATCTCCAAGTTCCATCATGCTTCTTAACTAACAGAACTGGGGAGGAAAACATACTGTTACTTGGTCTTATCAGTCCCTGCTCTCTCATCTCTCTAACATGTTTCTCGATTTCATTCTTTTGGGCGTAATCATAGCGGTAAGGTGACTTGCCCTCATCCTTCAATGGTATTTTGTGATCCACTGTACGAATCGGTGGCAACCCCTTAGGTTCAACAAACACATCTTGGAATTTCATAAGTAAGTCTTTCACCTTACTGGATTCTTCTTCTACTCCCTCCTTCTGGTCCAACTGTATCGGGTACAATTGTAGCATCATGGCACATGCGGCCCCATTCAACTCCTGACATAATTCCTATGCTCTTACCTCCGTCAAGCTTTTCAGTTTTAATCCCTGAATGGTGTACTCTCTTCCTTGTTCTGTAAATTTCATCACCTTCTCGCGATAGTCATTACTCACTGTTCCCAACCTTTCTAACCAGGCCACTCCTAACACGAGTTGCCGACAACCCAGAGGTAAGATATGTACATCTTCCCAAGTAGTATACCCCTGTATTTGGACCTTGCAGTGCTTCAGCAGACCCTGAGAGCGTAGCACTCCTCCGCCTCCTACTTCGACTTTCAGAGAACAATCCTGGCTAACCTGCAATCCCCACTCCTTGACCAAAGAAGGGTCAATGAAATTGTGTGTTGCCCCCGAGTCGATGAAGATCAGGCACCTTCCTCCTTCGACTCGCCCCCACACCTTAAATTGGCGAGTCTTCACCTCTCCGGTGACTGACTGGAGCGATATTGTGCTCAGTTGAGATGGATCTCCGTGTTCCTCGTCCTCCTCTTCAGACTCACCTGCGTGGCCTTGCTCCGACAGAACCTCCCACCTATCCTCGTCATTCTCGCAGATTAGGCACAATAGTTTGCCCGAGCACTTGTGTCCTGGCAAGTACTTCTGGTCACAACGAAAACATAGCTCCTTAGCACGATGGTCTTCGCATTCTTCCTTCGTCAATTGTCTGATGACTGGGGGTCCCGGTCCACTGGAAGTCCCTGTTGCCTTCGGTTTCGCTGGATCTACTCGGAGCCTTCCTCCACTGCCCGGCTCGCGACGTTGCAGCAGAAACTTCTTCTTCGCCCCTTCGGCCTTCTCACATAAATCCATAAGATTCGAGAAACTGGTGAGCCGCAGCTCTGCCTTGATTTCTGGCTTGAGTCCCCCCCGGAAAATCAGGCATATCATCGATTCGGACATTACGGGGCATATGTTCATGAGCCGCTCAAATCACGCTGGTATTCCCTCACCTTCCCGTGCTTTGTTAGGCGAAAGAGAGCCTCCATAGGTCCTCCTTCTATCTCCGTCCCAAATCACCGGTGTAGGGCTTCTTGCAGATCATTCCACGTGCTCAGATTGCCTCCACGCTCGTACCAGTTGTACCGGCTTAACGCGTCGCCTCGCAAGAGTTGCCTTGAGAGTGGCGCATTCCGTCGGTTGTGGATTCTGATCGAAATACCAGATCGCGCATTGGATCCAATCCGTGGGATCTTCGTTCCCGCTGCACGTCGACATCGACACTCAGTTTGACCATTGGAGAGCGGTCCCGCCATCGGCAACGAAGATCGCCTCTCTAGTCCCGATCCTTCTCTTGGCTTCCACGGATTCCATTCGTTCCTCCATGAGTTTTCGCCACACTGTCAGCTCTCCTAGCTGAGTCATCATCTCCTGCATTAAGAACCGCAGTTTCTCAGCTGGCGGTTCTGTATCCACCGTCTTCTTCACGCCTTCTCCACTCAGTCCTTCCATGCGATCAGGATGCGCGGAGTCCGTCAAAGCGTTCTCGAGGAAGATGCTGCCGAGGTTCATCGGAGTGATCGTCGGGGTGGGAAGCAGTGGGGGGAGCTCTGATACCAAAATGTTAGGGTTCAAACGGTGGCTCCGCCTAACCGAGGGTGGCACACAGCCTTTCCGATGGTTACCTATGGTGGAACTGGGGAAAGGAGATGAGAAGAACAGAAAGGAAGAAGACGAGAGAGGGGAGCTGGGGTTAATAGCCACATACTTGGCCCGGTCCCAGGATGCGTCTTATTAATAGCCTCGCTATTACAACTAAGCCAACTGGCAGACTGATAGGTCCCGCGAACAGCGACCAACCGAGCGACCTGCTAACTAACTCCGTAACAAACTAAGCCAGCTGTTCCTCGTGACTTGAGTGTCACGCCATACACGGGCAACTCACCCCGATACCCCTGGTATCGTATCACAATTGCCCATTGGCCATTGGGTTGCCCGCGACAAACAGTCGCCGCCAGATACGTTCCACTCACTTCCCCTAACAAAACCTCATTAATCTCTTCCTCCAACCTAGGGTTAGGGATGGCAAATTCCCCCGTTAAACCCATACCCAACTAACCCAAAGCAACCCGGCCCAATTTATAATGGGTATTTTGGGTCCGGTCTGTATTCTGGGTCGTAAACGCGGTGGGCCGATGTGGGGGTAGGTATTTAGCAGATCCCCGTTGGGATCCATTATCTCCCATCAGTTGCCCTAACTCCCGTCCGGCCGTCCCCTTTCTGATTCTTCGACTCCACGGCTCCACGCCTCGGCCTCGCTCAGTCCGTCAGTCGCTTCGCGCCCTCTCTTCCCCGCTCCCCTCTCTTCCTTCGTCCCCTCTCCGGCGATGGCGGTGGCTCGAAGCACGCCGTGAAGGACGGTTGAAGGAAGCTGAGACGGCAAGCAACGAGCTGCTGCCGTGCTACCCCGACGCCAAGCGACGAGCTGCTACCGTGCCGCCCCGACGCCAAGCGTCTAGCCGTCGAGCTGTAAAGCTCCTCAGTCCGTCCAATCGTGCTACCGTGCCGTCCAATCGTGCACCTATCAGGCTATCAGACCGCCGTGAAGGACTCCTCAGGCCTCGCCGACGCAAAGCAGCTCCACGCCAAGCATCTCGTCACCAAGTTGCTGTCCAGGCGCGACAGAAGGAAGTCAACCAGTTGCCGGTGGCTCCAAGACAACAAGCAGATCTCCAAGCGCGTACCTCCCAGGCCGTTGTGAAGCTCCTATAATCTCGTTGTGCAAGATTGAGGTGCGCAAATCCCTCGTTTCTCATCAATGTGCTTATGTATGCTGTATTATCTGCTATTACTACTCCCTTCTTATCAGTATCATGTCCTAGTTCTGTGTGATTTCACCCCAACCCGCAAACCCTTTGATTTTCCTGATTCGGCTGCTTCTCTTTCTATCTCCCAAGATTTTTCCCTCTATTCTTCTTCTCCTCCCCCCTTCTTTTCCTGCACCCGTCACCCCCTGTATGGATCTCCCCTGTCTCATTTTCTCTTCCTTCTGAATCCCCCTTGAAGCTAATTAAACAGGGGTTAACCTCCTCCAAACGAAATATACAGCTCAAACCTCCTATGGTTCTGAGATATTATCCTGTGTTTTGAATATGCTGATTACAAACTGTGCTACTACGTCTCCAATGTTAGAATGATGCACTGACAGCTAAGGTGGATGTGTTTATTGCTGGATCGTATACATGTTAGAAAAATCTTGCTGATTTGACATTACATTTCATGTTCTAAACTTAACTGATTATAAACTCATGCTAGTAAATTTCTATTCTTAAAATGATGTTCTGACAGATAAGGTTTTGTGCTTTTTGCTTGTAACTAGTTGTGGGTCACTTTGATTCTATCGTGGTACTGGTTCTAGATAAGTTAATGATACATTATATGTCATGTCCTGCATGGTACATTATATGTCGTGTATGCTACATTAGATGACCTAAAACACTCTTGATCAGAATTGGTAACAATTTTGTCAGATGAAGAATATCAAACTGAGTAAGAAGAGTATGGGCTGCGAGCTTGTAGAATAGGGAATATGTTCAATTGTTAGGAAATTGTGTATGCTACGTTAGGGAGGATGGTCAAGAAACTACTTTGAGGATTTTGGAGGATAAATAAGAAAACTATCATGATAGAAAAACCATGTAAAAGCTATACGATATATTTAGGGTAACATCTTTCTTATTTTCTAGATCATGTCTACCCAAAACCAAGACGTAGAGTTTCCTGATGCTTCTTCAAGTCAAAGGTCACCAATGGATAGTTCAATTCCAAATGAGAGTCAGTCCCATGAGCCTATTTTAACTGGCTCATTGTCATCTCGAAGAGGTCGCCGAAGTAAAGTGTGGAATCACTTTGAGAAGAAAGATGTTGACGGAGTTTTGAAATCCATATGCAACTATTGTCATGCCATCTTAAGTGGAAATCCAAAAAATGGAACAAAGCATCTTCACGATCATATTTCTAGATGTCCATCACTGTTGGCAGTGGGAGGGGACGTTAGTGAATTCCTAAAGACCACAAAGGTAGCTGTATTCAATCAAGAAGATTGCAGGAAGTCTCTCGCTAGTATGATTGTCTTGCACGAATATCCTCTATCGATGGTTGAACATGCTGGTTTTAGAAGTTTCATGAATGTTCTGCAGCCTCTTTTTAAATGCCCATCAAGAAACACAATAAAAAATGAGATCTTCAAGATTTATGCCTTAGAGAAGAAGAAGTTGATGGAAGATTTTGGAAAATGTGAGACTAGAGTAGCAATCACAACTGATATGTGGACATCAAATAACCAAAGAAGAGGTTATATGGCAATTACAGCTCACTACATAGATGCCTCTTGGATTTTGCAAAGTTGGATTATTGGGTTCATTTCTGTTCCTTGTCCTCACACGAAAGAGGTCCTTTGTGAAGTATTAATGACTTCGTTGCGTGAGTGGAACATTGACACAATCACTTGATAACTGTTCCACCAACGATGCCATGGTCAACTTACTAAAAAATAGACTTAAAAAGAATATGATGATGGGCTGTATTCTTTAGTACGAACCAAGATTCCGTCAAATTCCATGATTTTATATGGTCGGTTTCTCCACATGCGATGTTGTACTCATATTCTCAATCTAGTAGTCAAAGATGGGCTAATAGTTATTAAGAATGGAATTGAAAAGGTTCGAAGTAGTGTGGCATATTGGATTGCAACTGCCAAAAGACAAGAAAAATTTGAAGAAACTGCTAAGCAATTAAAGGTTTCTTATTCTAAGAAATTGTGTCTTGATTGTGAGACAAGATGGAACTCAACATATTTGATGCTTTAAAGGGCATTGATGTACAGGGAGGTATTCTATCGATTGAGTTACCGTGAATCACAATACACGACGCTGCCAAGTGATGATGGTTGGCATTTCTGTGACGAGGTTTGTGAGAAGTTAAATATATTTTATGATGTGACTGAACTGTTTTCTGGCACTAAATATCCTACTGCGAATCTGTACTTCCCCAATATGTGTCTCATAAGGGAAAGTTTAGATGCATGGGTTCTTTCATCCAACAACGTCATATCATCTATGGCGAAAAATATGTTGTCCAAATATGAGAAGTATTGGAATGATGTCTACATATTGATGGGTGTGGCTGCTATGTTAGACCCTAGATGTAAGAAAAAAATTCTTGAATATAATTTTGAAAGGATTTATGGAGACAACTCATCTAAACATATGTTAGACCCTAGATGTAAGAATTTTTTTTTGAATATAATTTAGGTAGCACTCCTCTGCCTCCTACTTCGACTTTCAGAGAACAGTCCTGGCTAACCTGCAATCCCCACTCCTTGACCAAAGAAGGGTCAATGAAATTGTGTTGCCCCCGAGTCGACGAAGATCAGGCACCTTCCTCCTTCGACTCGCCCCCACACCTTAAATTGGCGAGTCTTCACCTCTCCGGTGATTGACTGGAGCGATATTGTGCTCAGTTGAGATGGATCTTCATGTTCCTCGTCCTCCTCTTCAGACTCACCTGCGTGGCCTTGCTCCGACAGAACCTCCCACCTATCCTCGTCATTCTCGCAGATTAGGCACAATAGTTTGCCCGAGCACTTGTGTCCTGGCAAGTACTTCTGGTCACAACGAAAACATAGCCCCTTAGCACGACGGTCTTCGCGTTCTTCCTTCGTCAATTGTCTGATGACTGGCGGTCCCGGTCCACTGGAAGTCCCTGTTGCCTTCGGCTTCGCTGGATCTACTCGGAGCCTTCCTCCACTGCCCGGCTCGCGACGTTGCAGC
Organism: Alisma plantago-aquatica; assembly: GCA_963693085.1. Lineage (NCBI taxonomy): Eukaryota > Viridiplantae > Streptophyta > Magnoliopsida > Alismatales > Alismataceae > Alisma > Alisma plantago-aquatica. The sequence continues at coordinate 986,304,440 of OY856409.1, forward strand.
AGACACTTCTTCTCCGCCCCTTCGGCCTTCTCACATAAATCCATAAGATTCGAGAAACCGGTGAGCCGCAACTCCGCCTTGATTTCTGGCTTGAGTCCCCCCCGGAAAATCAGGCATATCATCGATTCAGACATTACGGGGCATCTGTTCATGAGCCGCTCAAATTCACGCTGGTATTCCCTCACCGTCCCGTGCTGTGTTAGGCGAGAGAGAGCCTCCATAGGTCCTCCTTCTATCTCCGTCCCAAATCATCGGTGCAGGGCTTCTTGCAGATCACTCCACGTGCTCAGATTGCCTCCACGCTCATACCAGTTGTACCAGCTTAACGCGTCGCCTCGCAAGAGTTGCCTTGAGAGTGGCGCGTTCCGTCTGTTGTGGATTCTGATCGAAATACCGGATCACACACTGGATTCAATCCGTGGGATCTTCGTTCCCGCTGCACGTCGGCATCGACACTCGGTTTGACCACTGGAGAGCGGTCCCGCCATCAGCAACGAAGATCGCCTCTCCAGTCCCGATCCTTCTCCCGGCTTCCACGGATTCCATTCGTTCCTCCATGAGCTTTTGCCACTCTGTCAGCTCTCCTAGCTGAGTCATCATCTCCTGCATTAAGAACCGCAGTTTCTCAGCTGGCGGTTCTGTAGCCATCGTCTTCTTCACGCCTTCTCCACTCGGTCCTTCCATGCGATCAGGATGCGTGGAGTCCGTCAAAGCGTTCTCGAGGAAGATGCTGCCGAGGTTCATCGGAGTGATCGTCGGGGTGGGAAGCAGTGGGGGGAGCTCTGATACCAAAATGTTAGGGTTCAGACGGTGGCTTCGCCTAACCGAGGGTGGCACATAGCCTTTCTGATGGTTACCTATGGTGGAACTGGGGAAAGGAGATGAGAAGAACAGAAAGGAAGAAGACGAGAGAGGGGAGCCGGGGTTAATAGCCACATACTTGGCCCGGTCCCAGGATGCGTCTTATTAATAGCCTCGCTATTACAACTAAGCCAACGGGCAGACTGATAGGTCCCGCGAACAACGACCAACCGAGCGACCTGCTAACTAACTCCGTAACAAACTAAGCCAGCTGTTCCTCGTGACTTGAGTGTCACGCCATACACGAGTAACTCACCCCGATACCCCTGGTATCGTATCACAATTGCCCATTAGCCATTGTGTTGCCCGCGACAAACAGTCGCCGCCAGACGCGTTCCACACACTTCCCCTAACAAAACCTCATTAATCTCTTCCTCCAACCTAGGGTTGCGTTTTGCTGCCGGCTACCAGCGAGCATGATGGATATCAACTTCCGTAGCTTCTGCAGCGAAAGCAACTTATGCGAAGGCGTCTTCCGCGACGTCGTCGTCGAGTTCTTGGCGAAATACGGCCAACTGCAAGAGTATACACTTTTCGACGACATGCCCGTATGGCAGACGCAGCTGGTTGATGAGATGACTGGTACCCCGGTGGGATTATTTTGTGTACAGGAGTCAGTGCCTAAGGACATGCGCCTTACTTATTGCTACAGATGCGAGATCAACGGTACGCCTCCTTGGCACTTATATCTGATGAATCTGGCCATGATGTATATATCTTGGAAAATAAAAATGGACTAATATATAAGCTTTCGTTTGACTTATTTTGACGTTATACATTGTGAAACATTGTTTTCCAACTATTGGATCTCTCGTGGTAATTTTTTGCTCAATGATGGTTTTTGGGAGAAGATCAAGATTTCTTAGAGGTTTTGGCTTGAGAGAATTTCCTTCTTCGTTTGCAGCAGTTAAACACAATTAGTTTAGTCGTTTCTGTTTTATATAAATCTTCATTCTCCTCTTTACCTTATTCTAGCTTGGATTTCTCCCAAATCAAGGTTTTGACCCATATTTCTACATCTTTCTTCCCGCAAACCCATTTTTCATGACTAGAGAAGGAAGTTTGAGGCTTTTTTTCCTCAAGTTAAGGATCTTTGACCCTTTCTGGGTGGAGTTTTGGAAATCTCTGAAATTTTCTTCTTTATTCTACAGTTTTAGGTGAGTCAAGAGTGCATAATGAGGTAAGTATATGCATTAGCCGTTTCCTTTATTTCCTAATCATGAAATAAGCATTAATGTTTATATGGTTAAAGTGGGCCTTTTACATAGAATATCAGGCATGTGAATTTATTGTTTTACTTGTTCTTAAGCTATGGAGATTAATGAAATCCCTGGAATGACACTCTTTTATATTGCTTATGCTTGATTATGATGGAAATTGCCCTAAATTATGGAAAAAGCCAAAATTTTATTTAATTGGCTATGTTAGTGATAATTATGCTAAAATGCAATGTTGAGTAAGCTTCTTTTGGACAATAGACATATAAAATTAAATGGGACGCTTAAGTTTTGCATTTAAGTTTGTATATGTGAAATTGCTGAATTAGATTGCTAGTGAATGCTGAAACCTAATATATCCAATGAATGGTGATTGAAATGGACTTAATTGAAATATGATTGCATCTCTATAGGTGAGTAAGTTATCTAATGGTACTGTTAGGTTTAAGCCGACCTTATTTTTTGTTGTAGGATGGGGGAGACATTACCTATGTAAATATGGTTACCACTTCATTTGTGCCTCCAGACGACCAGCGGGCTAAACCATTAGACAACCACTTCGAGCTACAAGAGAACCTCCTTTACGGAATGGTTCATGGGAATGGCTACTGCCATCTGATATCACTAAATGGCCGAGAAGGAGGATCGAAGACTATTAGTGGCCAAGACATTATGAACTTGTGGGATCGAATGTGTGACATTCTTCATGTCCGGTACGTGTTTGTTTAAATGCTGATCTAAGGGATCATTATTATTATTTTTTAATAGAAGGAGATTATATTATTCATCATGTTCTCCCTACAAGCTCATTACTAATGTTCTCTGATATGCTCTCTAATGTCGATTCATCTCTAACTCAGTAACTCTGTTAGGGATGAAGTCTGGCCATTGAGACCATTGACTAGAGTCTACCCTGTTTTTTGCTGCCTATATGGCTAATATATCTGCAGCTTTATTGCATCCCCTAGAGCAGTACTCGACTTTAGTATTTCAGTTCTCATTATCAGTTTATGAATATGATGGCGTAAGTTTTGTACTCGGCTGGCACAAGCATCATTCCTTGGATTTTCCTGAAAGCTACTTGACTATCAATTGAGATTATTGTAGGAGTGCTGTATGTACTGCATTGTTTCAGTCCTTCTATGATAGCTATTAGTTCCATCTCCAGTACTTCTTCAGGTATACATCTTTGAGTACCTCCTGTGATCCATCTTTCTCTGTTGTCCCTCACTACGTAGCTTGTAGCACCTTGGTTTGTTCTTTTGATTGCAGAGGCATCAACATTCATTTTATGTCTTCCATTCTGAGGAGGTTTCCAAGTATCTGTCTTGGCATCATCACTGTTTTGGATTGGTTGGTCGATATAGAGAGCTTTTGTGTACCTCTTCTTCAATCTTGATTGATGTGATATTACCTGACTCTCGGATGTTGTTGAAGATCTGCATGCACCTTTGTTTCCGTAGAAACCAGACTGTAATGGAGAACCAGATTGCCCAGTTATGATTCAGATTCGTTTTCTTGGTATTGCAAGATATCCGTTGGTTAGGGTTTGCTGTTGTGATTGTTCTCTCTCCGATTTTTGTCTGTGTATTCTCCCATACTCTTCTACTATGTGTACAATCCCTAACAGCATGTAGGATAGTCTCATATCCATTTTCACAACGTGGGCATTGTGGATCTAAAGTCAACCCTTTTTTTAGACGATTTGCAATTGTCATCAGACAGTCGTGCATAATCATGTATATTGTTGTCTTCACTTTCCTTTGGACTATTAGCTTCCAGATTTTCTGTGTTTTCGTGACTGTAGCATTGAGTAGTTTGTCACAGACTCTTTTTGAAGTAAAAATACCCCTTGGATCATCGAAGTAGATGTCTACATCATTGTCTTCATTGCCTGTAGAAGAAATAATCATGGTAATGCGTGCTTGTGTATCTGTGTCAAACCAGTTACTGATGAAGTCTTCATCCCAGTTGCCTTCCAGGTTCACCTTTGATGCTACTTTAAGATGTTATACATCTCCAGGAATCGATTTGTGAGGTAGTAATTGAGGTATCTTGCTGCCACGGATGCATTGGTCATGCCACACATTCATGGTGTTTCCTGAAAAGACTGCCTTTCCTAGACTTCGAGTAATGTCAGATTTGTGTTTAGCTATGAATTTCCCAAGCCTTGATGCTGTATGAGTTCCTTGATGTCTTCGATGTTCATACTTACTGTGCATAATATTTCTCCAGTGTACCTTCCTTTCTGTTACATAATCCCAACACGATTTCATTAACAATGACTCATTCTGTAGCCTAGCTGTCTTAATACCAAGGCCTCCATCTTTTCTGTTTGCTATGATCTTCTTCCAAGCCAGCAGGCTTGTCTTGCGATTATCTCCAGTTCCACTCCATATGAACTTGCATATAACCTGGTCAATATGGTCACACACAGAGGCTGGTATTTATGTCGTTTGGATGATGTAAATTGGTGCTGTATTCAGTACTGATTTAGCTTATATGATCCTCCCTGCAAAGGGCATTGACCTATCTGTCCATGACTGTATTCTAGGTTCAATCCTTGTAATAGTATCTAGATACAGCTCCTTATTAGCTCTGGAATGTAGAATAGGTATGCCAAGATTTTTGCCTAAATTTCCGGTTTCTTGATTTTCTTCTCTTCAAGCATATCCTCCTTGTGCTTTTCTGTGTGTTTGTAGAGAAGAAAATAGAGGATTTCTCTTTTTCTAGTATCTGAACGGATGCTCCCTGGAATTTCTGAGGCATGTTAGCATAACTGTCATCTGTTCAGTCGTTGTTTCTCCAAATCATATCAGGTCGTCTGCAAAGCATGTGTGCAATATGGTAGGGCTTCTCCTTGAGAGCTGAATGGCCTTCCATGGTCCTTGTTGTTCCTCAGATTCGATAGCCTGACTGAGTCTATCTAATTCTAAACACATTAGGAATACATAGGGAGATAGAGGATCTTCTTGTGGCCTCAAAAGCTGACAAAGTACTTTCTTCTTATGCAATTGAAATCCTTCCAGTTGTTACGATGTTCATGGTCAACGCTGTAATATGTGGAGGTAGTGCTGTCCGTTTTAGTGTATCATGTATAAAAGGCCAACTCATTTTGTCATAGGCCTGAGATAGGTCTACTTTTAGAGCCATTGAATTGTTTTTTCTTCTGGAATTTCTCATTTAGTGTATAATCTCATGAACTAAGATTATAACGTCTATAATTCTTTTTTCTGGGGATGAAACTACTTTGCATAGGTGAAATCCATCCTGGTAAGTGTAGTTTGATTCTTTCCACCAAGTTCTTTTGATACGAGCTTCAGGCTAACATTGTTTACCGCAATTGGTCTGAGGTGATTACATGTTTCTGGTGTAATAGTCTTTGGAATGAGCACTAGGGTTGAGTCAGCCCAGTTATCATTGATTGTTTCACCTGCAAAAAAATTAGATAGTGTTGTGCTGGAAGATTCTTTAGTCTTTGACCAATCCCTTTGGGAAATTCAGCATCCACTCCGTCAGGTCCTAGTGCCTTGGTAGCATTTAACTTGTTCAATGCATCATGTATTTCTTCTAGATTTGGGGTGTATCCGCATTGCTGTGATTGTTGTGGCGTTAGGCTAGGAAAATTACCTATGTTTGAACTTGCTGCTTCGTTCTCCTCCCTCCATCTTCAGTAAACAGCTGTTTGAAATATGATATAACTGTGGATTTGTTTTGCTCTTTATCTTCTATCTATTCTCTGTAACATATTTTAGCCTTGTTATTATGATTTCCTTCTTTTTGCTCTGACAATAGATTGAAGTATGCTGTGTTGGAGTCCCCTTCTCTTAGCCAGTCACATCTAGCTTTCTGTTTCCACTCCCATCCTTCTTGTTGCAGAATGTGACTGTATACCATTTGTACGCCTGAGATGATTTCATTCGCTGTTTGCAAGTAGTTTATGGCAAAATTTGCTGCTGCCTTCTAATCTCTTGTTGTAGATTGTGTTTGTTTCTTATTGTCTTCCTTCTTTATTCAGTGTTCCAGTCACAGCTCTAATCATCATCTGTGATAGTGCCTTATCAAAATCGATTGTGCTGTTCCATGCTGTTTCAAAGAAGTCTGCAAAGGAGTGACTTGCATTTGAAGTACAACTTGTTTTAAGGTGACATTGATGCGTTGTTGTTGGTTTCCTGTCTTTATTAGTATATGAGTGAGTGATCGGATTTGATCCTAGGCAATGTTCAAAATTTCGACGAAATTGTCGAAATTTCGGCTGAAATTTCTGTTTCTGTGGCAACCGGACATCGAAATTGACTGACAAAACTCTCAAAACAGGCAGATCATCGATTTTTTTCTACATTTTCATATACTATGTACTACCTAGAGCATATTTTTTGCACAGGTTTTGTGTTTTCAAGTCTATATATTGTGCTTGCAAACTATAATGACTTAATTCATTGATTTCACCATTGAAAATTAACATCAAAAATCCCCATCGAAATGCTCATCGAAATAGTTCAGGGTCATTCACTAAAAAATGATGAGACCGTACCCCCCACATATCCAATATGAGATATTATAGATCTATACTAGTATATCATTATGGTAAAATTTCATAAATTAATTCATTTATTTTGCCGTCGAAACGCCAGGAACGCATTTATCGAAATTTTTGTCAAAATTTGTCGAAATTTCTGTTTCTGTGGCCACCGAAACGGCATCGAAATCGGACATTTTATTGCTTGATCCTAGGTAAATTTTCCACTCTTGTAAGCGGGTGTTTCTCAATCCATTGTTGATTAGCAGCTGGTCTATCCAATCTTTGTTGTAGCATACCACTTTTGAAAGTCATCTTTTGGACCATTTGCTCCAAGGTCTTCTAGGTCTGCGTCTGTTAGACCTGCTCCGAATTCTTGATAACTAGATAGATCTATATGTTCTCCCCCAGTCTTTTAATGCATGCATTTAATACAGCATTGAAGTCGCCTACAATTAATTATCCATGGTGAAGATGATGCGTCAGTCAAAGTTTCAAGATGATTCCATAGAATTCTCCTTCATGTTGTCTTGTGCTTGCGTATACAAAGATGAAGAGTTGCGTTTTGTTAATCAGACAGTGTACAAACTGTCTATGGCTTGCCAGTATTTCAACCTGTCCCAATCTCTGTTTCCAGAGAACACATCTACCTCCTGAAAATCTGTTAGCCCCAACCTAGGATGCATCATATCCCAATTTCCTGATAACTGTGTCAGCTCTAGTTCCACTCATCTTGGGTTCCGCTATTGTGAACATGTCAAGGTTGTATTGTCTAGTGAAGTCACATATTGTGTTTTGGGTTTCCTCTCAATAGATACCTTGAACATTCAAAGTTATAACTAACATTAAACATGTGGATTTTGCGTACCTTGAGTTTCCAACCTGATTTTCTCTTGCTCTACTTCAAGTGATCATTATTTATTATTCATTGTTGTTGTCATTTATTCATTCAAGCTTTGAACTGTGCAGGCACATGTCATTATGGGATGTGTCGACAAAAGGGTCCATGGACCTCAGGCTACTTCTCAAAGTAGCCTATGGAGAAACCTGGTTCAAAAAATGGGGCTATCAGCCTCTTGGAGTAAGTTACAATACCAACTTAGCTGATTACCGTGACGCAGTTAGGCAACTGGCGTCAATGAAGATTGATGATGTATTCAAGAACTTTAGATTCAAGGCTGCGGATAAGTGTGATCTGCATAGAATTATACAGAAAGCTCAATCTAGAAATCCCAATATTGATACTATTAGGCAGCTCATCTGCCACCTTCTTCTATACAAAAAGAGTGTCAAGGATAGTCCATCTGTGACAATTTTTTGAAGGGAACAACTGCAATAGATATAAAGATTTTCAAAAATTGGCAGCTGAAGCCAATGATTGGCCAATGGAAAACATTTGAGACTGCAGCAATTTTTATCATTGATTACTTAAATAATCACCACGGCCATGCTAGTTTAGATTCGCTGAAAGTCCACATGAGCAAGCGAGTAAGTAAAGTCGGACTTCTTGACTGGGTTCTCCATAACATGATTGATTGCATGATAGAAGGACTTGTGGTAAAGCAAGTCCAGAACCAGCATACTGGAGAGTTAGAAATATCTGTTTTTAAGCCAAATGACATCGATCATCCTCTGCCTGTTGATAAAAATGTGCCACAGGAAGAAGAGGCTAGCAAGGCTGCTGAAGTGGACAAAGAAATCCTATGGTTATACAACAATATCCTCCTGCGAAGTGTAGAAGGTGACATAATATTGTGTGGGAAAAGGTGGGTCAAAAAATTTCGACTGCACTATGATGAGGAGAACATACTCTTGTTTCTATGCCCCTGGTTACCAAACAACAACCAGCCTAACTGTTCACAGCCACCTGAAGTTCTGGTCATGAGAAATTCGACATCCATCAAAGATCTGAAGATGGAGGCAGAGAAGGCTTTCAGGGACACCTACTCCTTCATGGATGACTTTTTATAGCCAAGACACTCCTTGGGACGACTGGGCAGGAGTGTGATCCACTCCTCTTTACTGGGATGGACTAGATATACCAAGACTAAGATTTTCTAGTCTAAGTGATATTGTCCCTAGCACTAGTTTGGTGTCTTGGCTGTAAAAAGTCATCCATGAAGGAGTAGGTGTCCCTGAAAGCCTTCTCTGTCTCCATCTTCAGATCTTTGATGGATGCCGAATTTCTCATGACCAGAACTTCAGGTGGCTGTGAACAGTTAGGCTGGTTGTTGTTTGGTAACCAGCGGCATAGAAACAAGAGCATGTTCTCCTCATCATAGTGCAGTCGAAATCTTTGTTCATAGTTACTGTAACAAACATTAACAGGATTACCGTATGGACTAGATATACCAAGACTAAGATTTTCTAGTCTAAGTGAGCTGTTATGCTTTTTGTTCTCTAAGTCATTGAACTGAGCTTGATTTCTTTAGTGCTATGGACAATATCAAAGTTTAGTTCAGTTCATGTTGTCTTTATTCTGGCTCCTTGATAACAGATATGCATGATTCTTGTTTCTTCAGTCTGCTCTTGGGGTCCTGAAGCATATGTGTATGAGTTGCCGGTCTCTGTAGGTCTGAAGGTTTTCTCTTGTTAGTGTGAAGTGAAGCAAGATTGCTTTTCCTGGGTTTCAAGTGTATAACTGGTTAAGCTGTGGAATTAATTTTCTGTCCGGAATACAAATAATTATGTTTCAATGTAGAATCTTTTTCCTGATTTTATCAGGCTGCTGGATTTTGTTTAACTCTAGTGATATGAATGCACGTGGTGGTTTGGATCCATTTTGGGTTTCTCAAGGCACGGGGCTTTTTTATATACGCCTGGAGAAGATCTATGCTGGATTTAAGTCCGTTGATTTTCTGATACTGAAGGCGTTTTCTTGAAACCGAAATGGTCTGGGTTTTGTTTTGACTAGATGAGTGCTGTATTATATCTTCCTTATCTCTTGAAGCTCTGAAGTGAGTGGTCTATTATATTTTCCTTCTCTCTTGAATCTCTGAAGTGATCTTGTCTTTTTGCCGTAAGTTTCTTCTGTGATTGAAATAATTAGGTTGGAGCCCGGTTTTGCTTTGATCTAGATAGAATTTTGCATCCTATATTCTTGAGCCTAAATAGTTGTACAGATGAATTCTTTTGCTGTGATCGTTTGAATAGTTAGGAATCATTTGGAAGCTGCTGTGATCCTGTTTGACCTTCTAATTTGATTGCTATGCTCTGAAACCTTGATGGTTGGTTTTCTTGTGTGTTTCAGAGGTTGTTCTTTGGAATCCAAGTCTGAAGCCTGGTTGTTTATATACACACTGAAACTAGCTGATGGGTCATTTAGAAAAAATCTGTTAATCCCATGAACAACCTATTCTATATCTCATCTTAGGGTAGTGCAGAAGTTTTTCTTTTGTTTGTAAAAAAAATGACTATTTCATGACCTTGCGATCTTAAAGTCTTTATGAAAGGATTTTGATATGTGGTGGTTGAAGTTCCCTGTCTGGGTTTCTAATAGGTTAGAGTTTCATTAGCTTCAAGTGTGCCTGTTGAACAACTACGCATACGGACAAACAAAATACAACCGAAGTCGGGGTGTCAAGATAATGACCAGGTTTACAGTCTGGAACTGAAAGGCAAATAAACTCTATTAATCTCTATAATGTTTTCAAATAATTACAGAATAGCTATGAAAACCAAAAATAAATTCAATTAATTTTCAAATAATTATAGAATAGCTATAAAATGATGCATAAATATTCTAATTTTGTTATTACATAGTAAAGATGATTTCAAGACATACATGTTGTATTGGTGAAGTATTGGTAATTTGCACCCTTATCCAGACATGGACAGCCAAATTGACGATTGGAGCCTTTAGTTCGGATATCCACTTCCCAAGTACAAAATTGAAAGTTCAACTTCGAACCAAACATTTTAAGAATTGGCCACGTCAGGTTTGCGGGTTGGAACACGACAGCCCCAACCCAAAAAGTTCTCTAACCACTTGTGCGAGATCTGCTTGTCTCGTCTAAGCATTTTGCCTACACATGCCGGGATCATTGATATGAAAGGATATTTTATTGTCACAGGTAATATTTGAGACTGCTTCCAGCCCCATGTTCGTTGCTGTCAACCATTTTAAATGTAGGTTGCATTTCGTTAACATGATAGTGTCATTGAGTTTATCTTCTCGAATTTTCCAAGTAAAGACAGCTGTTTTCTATCAAGGTCTACTAAATGTGCAGTGAGAAGTAGTTCATTGAAGTCATCGATTAATCTTTTGGACGGAAAGGGTTCACTTATCCATATCGATGCATGTCTACACTATTTATAAATAAAATATTTGAAGTGTGTACGTTTTGAAAAGTTTGTTGAACATTACAACAAAATAACTGAAGTTGGTTCATTTGGCATGGAGTATGATATCTGTTGCACGACTCTGTGTTTCAGTGTGGTTTTTGCACGATGTAGTGCATAAACTACAATTTTTTTTAGTGTTGTGGGGGGTGTGAAAAACATAGTTTTTTTTCACGGCGCACGTGTTTTTTTATTTGACAAATCACAGTTATTATGGTTCGACAATGACATGTATTTTCTGACCATAATGCAATTATGGTTTTCAAAATAGTTCAATCTATCCAAATTATTTTCACCCATCATTATAAAATCACACTGCTTGATGTATCGAGTTTCATCATTAGCAATGTAGAGTGTTGTAACCTCAGAGGTTGAAGCGAATAATTGATGTTATTGGATGGGTTGGTGTGGTCTATAAACACATTTTCAGTTATATGAAATTAATTAAAGTCCCTTAATACACAAATTCTTCCTAGTGGATATTTCATATTCTGATATAAGATTGAACCCTAACCAAACACAATTGATCAAAGTGGATATATCCACCTACTTATTTGGTTTGGTTGTCCATTACGTGACCATGCACATATTCATGGTTCAGTTGCCTCATGTTTCAAGAGGAAAGTTTGATTCCATATTACATCTAAATATGTCTCTAGAATTCGATTGACAGTAGTATTAGCAATTCATTGATGAAGATCCTCTAGAAGCTATCGCAATTTGGGAGCTCTTGGTATTTCCTTTACACCTTGGAGGAGATCTAATAACAATCTTCCATTCATTAGAGTACCAAACAATCGTCCCTTCTAGATTTTAAAAAAGTAAGGATAGAATATTCCATCCATGATTGAAGGAAGTATTATTGTGAATCATTTTGTTTTCAAATTTCTTGTTGTTCTGAATCTACAAACATATTTTAACTGGAAACTTGAGGGGCTATTGTAACTGATTGGGAGGCTATCATAGAACAACCTCTAGATCAAGAGATGGCTGATAGGCATCAAGACCAATTGGATCAAATTTTGTTGACATTGTGGCACCTTAATAAAAAAATCGTTGACAACTAAACTCTTCGCTACAAAATATGGAACTTCTTGAAAGTGATGAGTGAAATGTCATTTCTAGACATGATGCACATTGATAAGTTTATTTAGTATTATATTTTTATTCTTTAGTTCATGAACTTATCATGTTGTATTCTTCATGTTTTAGTATGTATTAGCTTTGACTTCATTTGTTCGACCAATTCTTACTATTTGATGTAGAGATCAAGCTAAATGATAAGTAATTCAAGGACCTATCTCACATAAAGACAATCAAATTCATGAAGAAAACACACAAAGCTATCCAATTTTATTGGGACACACAACATGCATCACAAAACATGTGCTGACCTTTGGGAGCTTCATCAAACATCAACATGAGACACGTGTTGATTATCCCTTGTCACATCGTATCCCATGTCAGGAAGCCATCATATCAATTTATACAAAGAAAAAAACACATGACACAACATGTCAACCCCTAGACACATTGTGTTTGATGTAGTGAAGCGACAATCAACGAGTTTTCTTCCACACTAAATGGTTTTTCTTTGAGGAACTATGGGAGAGACTTCATATCTTCACCTAGATATGTCATGTCAAACCAGTTGCTTAACAAAAAAATAAAATAAAATTAGACGTTCACAATTATCAGAGAAGGACCCCATTCTGCTCCAAAACATTTACCTCTAACTTTTGACTCTTGGAGAGCAACCTTTTCACCTTAGAGAATGAGAAGAAAAAAGAGAAGGAGAAGGAGGTTGTAATGCCGGAACTAGTGCCTTAGGCTCTAGAAGAGTTTTAGGAATGATAATTGGTTCCACAAAATACCACTAGGCTTGGCTGCATGCTTTTTCCTCACACACACACAACCCGTGATCAACTTCCCAACAAATCTTCCATCCTAACACTTCTCTTGGCCAATCATTTTTCATTGTAGACTGCCTATTGGTGGGATACCTGACAAGCACCTTGGCGATGTGGGTAGCCAATCATTCCTCTTAAGATCATTATTTTCATGGAGCTATTTGTTACCTCAACCTATCCCCATTGACTACAGAGTCAGTGGCAATAGGCTTCAGACACCTATTCATAAAATGGCACAAGACACACAAGCATATGTAAATAAGAGAAAAAATAGTGTCTATCATCATATTTAGAACCAAAGTGTCTTAAGTACAATATAGTTCAAGGAAACAACATGAAGATATTACAAGATCAACATAACTATTCTATAACATGAAGAGATTAAGAAACCCATTTATTTACTACAAGCCCCATGTTGAGATGTTGTTCTTTGTTGTAGAGGCTCCTTCATAAATCTTGATTCACCTATTGATCACCTAATAGGGAACAAAAATAGGACACAAATTCATTGCGTGCATGTAACAAAGTTTTTAAGAGCATCTTTTAGGTGAATCAAACCATTGTACTCAACAACATCCTAAGGCCTTATATTCGTATGACAACTTCCAAAGGAAGAGTCTATATGGAAAACTAAGGCATAGACAATAGTTGCACATTTCAATCATGAGGGGCCGAAATAATAAAAGTCGTAGGGTCACCCTATATTCAACCAAGTATTTTTCTCCCCTCTTGACAACTCAAGGAGGAGTCATCATGCCTTATGCCCACATCCCATGAGTTGGACAGGGCACACATGTTATTGTACAATGGTTTTCTACATTAATGTTTTAGGGTGATTCAACATATAATATATATCAAAAGCATGAAAAGGATATCATAAGATCACTTATGTCAAACAATATTCATAGCCAAGCATTAAGACTGTACATATACAACTAGCAACCAAGTGATAACAATAGCAATAATTTAAGAGGAGTAAAAAGTGTACCTTGCAAGTATAGAGTACAACCTAGCACCAAGAGCTCAAGGTAAGGCCCTCAATGTCAACCTAGAGTACAAGGATAGATATCTCATTAGTATGGAGTGGGAGTACCTACATGGACATTTTCAAGCACTTAGGTCCCTTTTTATGCAAGCATGGTTCTAGTCATATCGACATATTCACAAAAGTGTACTACATAGTAAACAATATCATAGGGTGCCTTAAGCTAAGAGAACGTCCATGTTCAGAGTATAATCAAGGCAAAAAAACCAAACTTATATAACAAGATGAGTAAGGAAAATCCGTATCCTTAAGATCATGGTTTCATGTTAGGTCATTATAGGTCATAATCATCTACTAGAGTGGGTACTTAAGTCCTTATAGTGTTAGCATCGCACAAAAGTATGAGATCTTGATTCTAGATAGCATGAGACATAATCATGGCTATTGATTTTGAGGGTGATGAAATTTCATGGGATTTAGAGATCCAAACTTCACAAGTGTTCAAGTTACATCATTTTAATGCCCAAAAAGGTAACTTATGAGTCTTAGCACATAAAATATAGCATTAGAGAGCAAGCAAGCAAGCTAGATCAGTTAACACTCATTCTAAGGGAATATTAGTTACTGAGGTACCACAAAATAGGGTGATTAGCCAGGGTCACATCAAAACATATATGATTAAGATTAGATGAATAAAACCAAGAAATGCCACAAAATAGTAAATCAGGAGAGGTATGGACGAAATTAGGATCAATAAGTAGCACCATGAGATAGGTGGTGTTTTTCTGATCCAAATAGTATATAACATCATATGTTTCCATTAAGCATGCTAGGAGTTACATAGGTTTGAAGATAACATCATTAATTGAGATTTTAGAGGGCATTTACCCTAATTGGACCGAGAAATGGCGTTTGAGCATCTTCAGCAGCATCATGCCTTCATGGATTTGGGCCTGTGGTGTGGGGTTTAATGACCTGACTTGGTGGTTGTGTAATATTGATCCCCCATATCCCACTAGCATGGTTGACCGCCTGCGAGATGTTGTGGGAGGGCGGCCATCACGGACGGCTGCTACGCACTGCTACCTCGAGTAGCACTACCCTAGGCACAACCCACAACCTAAAACTCTTGTTTCTCACCAGAGTCATGGAAGATGGGGAGGTAGAAGCAATAGTATGACCTCAGACGGCGTCATATGACTTCGATTGTCCATCTCAAACCCACAGGATGTCCCAATTAGGATCATAGGGGTCCACGACGTGGACATACAAATAGGGAGTGAGGCGGTGCCGCAAGGAGGAGGTAGGAGAAGCAGAACAGAAATTCGAGTGTTAGGGTTTGCAAAAGACAAAGAAAAGGGGCGAATACAACTCAGAAGGGGGTTTTATAGGCGAAATGGGTCGCAATTGGGGCTAAAGGTGGCGGGAAAGGGGTATCTTAGTGGTGCCATGGATGGGGTTGGGTAGGTGGTTGCTGGCATAGCTCACGCTAGTGAGTAGTATGGAGGAGCAAGATGCCTTTTTGGCCATCAGATGAGGGCAAAATCCATAACTGAAAGGATCAATGGTCGCATTATGTGGAGAAGGAAAATGAGCCATGTGATTGGTCCATAGTTTGGGGTCTCGATCGCCCAAGGGAGAAGCGTGAAGGGCAAGGGAAAATTGGCCGTGCCCACTGTTGGGCTCAAAAGGGATGAGAACAAGTTAAAAAGTGATAAAAAATAGATTAAACTTGTGAATTTCAAAAGACTATATCTTGAGCTATGATGGTCCGATTGAGACGATTTTACTTCGTTAGATTCATAATTGAGTCCTCCACATCATGAAATATATTTGATATCAAGGAGTGTTCATTTTATGGGTTCAATTTTTATTTCAAGTATATGATACATGGTAAACATGACAGTCAATTCAAAACTCGAATTAGAGTCATACATAAGTGAAAATGGATGTTTAGTCAAAGCTAACTTGTTTATTGAACCTAAAGTAACTCAAAGTCATAAAATTAGGGGCGAGGGGGGATATTTCGTACAATAGAGCATTTAATGAGTCATTATGTATGTAATTTGGATGGGAGGAAAACCAAGTTATCACAATTACATCCCGAACATCGAGTCCTAGGCTGTTACAAAGGCCAAGAAGCCTAAGAGGAAGAAGAAAACAAGTGCAACATGAAGAATTTCTCCATACAGTGACGACCCGACAACAAAATCTCCCCTATGATTTCATTTCTCCTTTTTTCTTCAATTAATTTTATTTTTATGGTTTATGTGTAGGAGAAATATGATCTCCTTCATTATCCATGATCTCCATGTTTAGAGGATAAATAGTTGTGACTCTACATGAATGAAAAGATGTTTATGTTTATCCTATCTCTTGATTATTTATCTACTCATTGGTATTTTTCTTAAGGATGAGAAATCGTTCTAAGTGTGGGATTTTTCTATACTATGTTTTCGTACTCTAACTCATGCACTTATCATGTTGTTTTATCATTTACAATGTGCATTAGCTTATTGGGATACATCATGTGCATTATAAAACATGTCATGCCAATCTTTAGGAGCTTCATCGAGCATCAACAACTCGAGACATGCCATCTCATGTCTGGAGACCACCAAATCAACTTTTGTAGTGAAAATTGACTTGTGACACAAGATGTCAGACCACAAACATGTGTGTCTAATGTGTGAGGACATGATTGGCAATATATCTTCCATGATTGACACTTTTTCTTCAAGGAAATGTGGGATACACATTGTGTCTTCCCTTAAGACATTTTCATTCAACTTTTACCTCTAGAGGGCAGCCTTACCAACCCAAAGAGTGAGAATATAAAGGGAGAAGAAGGAGAAGGATGCCAAGAAACACGAAGAGGAAGAAAAAAAGTGTAGTAGGTGAACTTTCTTCATACAATGATGACCCAGAGGAAAAAGCTCCTCTCTTGTTTCATTTTGTTGTTCTAAACTCTTCTTTCTTTAGTTCATTCCTTTTTATGGTTTACGTGTGGGAGAAACATTGAATCCTTCATATTTATTCATTATCTCCATGTTTAGAAGATGAAGAGTTGTATTCATGCAGTTGACATCTTAAATCATGTATATGTTGAAATTATCATCTCCTAAATTACTTGGATGTATTCTAATGCATTGATTATAATGCCTATTTTACAAATTGATCAATCAATTTATTATTTTAGAGATTTAGCATGATAGAGAGCTATATAAACACCTAGATTATTTATGAGAATATGCAACCACTCTTTGCATGAGTATGAAAGTGTATACTAATATAATATTCCTTAGTTCTAATGAATGATAATTAGTATGACATAGGCGAGAGTCATTTGTGTTGTCGATCTAGTTTCATTCTAGTCGAAAGAAATTAAGAATGCTAATGAGAATTTTCTAAGTTCTTTCCAGTTGAGAGACATTAACCATGTTTGGTGAAATGGGTCAAGAATATATCCTTGTAATTGATATGTTTAATATGATTTAGAATTACGTTTATGCTTGAATGCTTAAATACAATATATGTTTTTCTTTACTATCTTTGTAACTCCATTTTAAGCCGTATTAAACTTTATGATTTATATCACGTAATAAAATCAAAAACCAACAAACTATCTATCTTTTACAATATTAATTATTTAACACATTTAAGTGAAATTGAAATCCTGTTGATTCTATGTGGATTCAAGCCCATGCTATAACACTTACAATTCATACTATTGCGGATGGCAAGGTGTTGCATCACTTTTATAATTGATCACACAATGTATCACATCACACACACCACCACCATAATCTAGATATGGTTTCAAACTGTTGTGTAACTTTCAAACATTCAACCTATCCAACTCCGACCTCAATATAGGTATGAGACTACTAGTACATTGAGGTTATTAAAATACCATGCCATGAAATAGAACATTTAAATCTATAGGCATAATTTCACACTATGAACACTAACCCAAATCAATACATCAATGAGATGTAATTTTTTTAAGAGTTCATTTATTTACCATGTTTACAATGTAAGAGTTTCCTATAGATGAAATAAGATACTAATTGAAGCATCTTCATAAAGTATTCTTCTTCTTACACTTGACAACTTACTATCACAATTCTTTATCACATTTTGATTCCCCTAGATATCTTGAATATGTTTCATGTCCTGCTCTATAACCATATGTATAGTCATCTCAATAAGAGAAATATTCTTATGCACCTCAAACTACTTATAGATGAACTAATACTCATTAATTTGGAGTTTTTTGATGCAAGTTGAATAAATAAGGATGTTGTTATGATCACAATATATGTTGAACCTATGGTTAATATAGTATAGATAGAGATATTGTTTCTGAAAGGAGGAACCCTTCACCTTGGTGGGGTCGACTTAGGGTGCCCATGTCCACAAACCCTTTCTGATTGCATCTTCAATTTTGATAATCAAGTATGGACATTGTAATACATTGACCAAAATGTGTACGTACCTAACGTGATTAAATCACATGAATTATCTATTTGCAAGCTATCATCAAATTCAGATTGTATCATTATCAAAGTAGCATAATATATACTTCAACACAAAAATGTAACTAGTGAACTAAATTGTGGTACTACAAGTTTAATTTAAGATCAATTCTTGTAAGTTCATCTATCAACCTTTGTTATAACTATGTAGATCATGTACTAGAGCCTTGGGCATTTATCAATACATAAAATTCAAACATGATAATTGTTAAGACAATCCTCCATTAGTTTATACTTTGGGATAATCAATTCACTTACAAACCCTAATAGATAAATTGTGAAATTGTATATTTCTAAATATTGATTAAAATGATTGATTTGATATTTAACATAGAAAAAATATGAACTTTATTAAAACTATGGAATATGTGGAGTAGAATATCATCCAAATGAGTCACTACCACTACTACTGCCACTACTACTACCACCACAATCATTACTACTACCACTACTACTATCACCACCACCACTACCACTACGACCACTACGCCCACTACTACCACTACTACCACTATGACCACTACTACCACTATGACCACTATGACCACTACTACCACCACGATCACTACAACCGCTACGACCACTACAGCCACTATGACTACTATCACCACCACCACCACTATTACCACTACGACCACTATGACCACCACCAAAACCACCACAACCACAACCACCAACACTACTACTGGAAACCAATAAACAACATATAAGTAAATCTTAACTACAATTACACAATAAAGTAACAAAAGATGTTAACAAAAAGTAACAAAGTTCTAAATTGACTAAATCTTTGTTTTGATGATGACTAACCATTCCACTTATTTGCATCGAATTTTTCTACTTGAGTGATTTCAGATAAGGTAAGACACACTCCAAATACCCTAACTTGCACATCCTAACTTGGAGTAAAAAAAGTAAAAAACAATGCAAGTGCACATTTGTGGAATATGATGTATCTCTATTAGAATCATGCTGTAAATCACTTGTAATGATTGTATGACTTGTAATTAAGCTTAAAAAAATTAGGAGCACTTAATTTGAATATTTAATCTCTTTTATGGTACTTTCCAAAATGAATTACAAGCGCCGTATTCGGTCTGGTTTCCCTCTTAGAAACTCGACAGACACTGGATGGGTCTTTGAAACTGTCAGGTTTGACTGAGTTTCTCCCAGGAAAAACTCGACCGACACCCTGCATAGACAAAGTGATTTTAAGCAATCAGTCAAGTTTCATCTGGGATAAACTTGACCAAAAACTCAAAATCATTTTGTCACATAGTGCAATCAGTGAAGTTTTCAAAAAGTAAACTCAACTGAATGCACTGTATGTAATGTGTAGAAAAAGTGTTTATATCATTGGAGTGTCGCAATACTCAAAAATATATCCATTGCAACTCCCAAAACGGCTAGAATTCAACTCTAATTGTCTCTATTGGCTAGTAGGAAACCTCAACTATGAATAGGACTCCTTGGGCTTCATCCCATGGAAGATCCCTATATTATAATTGAGTGCCTCCAAGAGCCTCTAATCACATGCTTCATCCATTAAAGTGAGTAGGAGATTTGTAAGACAGCTATTCCTACATGTATATCTTATGAGGCTCTCACTTCTTCCACCTCCCAATCTCTCATCAACCATGAAGATGAAGGTTATATCTCTTGGATAAGAGAGGTGAAGAAGAAGAAGGGAAGGAGTCCCTTGGTGAATGCTTCTCCTTGGATAAGGTTAAGTCAAAGACAAAAGATCCAAGAAGAGTGGGTAATTCCTTCAAGGAAGAAGACTTGTTGTAAGAGTGGGTAAGTCCTTGGTGAAGCCGAAAGACTCATTGCAAAAGTGGGTAAGTCCTTGGTGAGGTTGAAGACTCTTGGTCTTGGATAGGTAAGCCCTATGGTAGGTTATTGGCTCCCTTGTCCTCATAGGGAAGACAACATATCCTTGTCCCAAAAAAGGAAGGTTATATGTTGCATGTCTTATAATGGAATATAAGTATTCAATGTTTGCAAAATACTAGAGCTTGACCTATCTAGGTAATGGATTGACTGTATCCTAGTTTGGAATTTGGAATCACTCTACGTAGCTTGTTCTTGATCTCATTCCATCTCTCTCATCCTTTCTATGTTTGTTTAGTTGCACTCAAATTAATATTATCAACCTTATATTGTGACATATCTTGAAGGTCTAATGAATTTGGTTTAAGTTTTTATAGTTCTATTCCCCCTCTAGAGCCCATAATTGATCCAAAAAGTGGTATTAGAGTGAGTTTCTCCAAGCAATACTTCCACAAGTAGGAGAAGATGGGTGACTATCAAGGTGGGAGATAGCTCATCAACATTCTGATCTTTCATGGGTGTAACTCCATCTATTGGAAGATAAGGCTACAATTCTACATCCAAGGATCAAGCCTTGATGTATGGATAATGGTGGACCTTCCATACAAGCTACCAAATACAAAGATAGAATAATGGGATGAGTCTAATTTGAAGAAAGCAACCTTAAATGCAAGAGCCATTAACATCATCTATGCTTCCATTTCACCCTCTGAGTTCTACTAGATTTCTTCATGTGAAACAGCCTATGGCATATGGAGAAAGCTATGTATCACTTGTGTGGGGACAAATCAAGTGAAGGAAAACAAAGTCTACATACTCAAAGGGCTTCTTGAAAACTTCAAGATGGGAAAGAAGGAATGGATGGCATACATGTACTCAAGGCTCAATGCCATTGTAAATGGTCTTTCCATTCTAGGTCATCATATGTTTAGAGGAGAGATAAACTCAAATATCCTTATAACTCTCTCCCCAAGAGGTGGAAATTCAAGGTGAACTCCATTGAAAAAATAAGAGACTTGGTGAAATTCCTATTGAAGTGCTCATAGGAAATCTACAAGCCCATGAAGTTACACTTGACAATCAAGAGGAAGAAGAAATAGAAGAAGAAAAAGAGCTTAAGAGAATGAAGAACATAGAAATCAATGCACACATTGAAGCTATTTTTGGTCAAGCCTCTCCATCCTATTAAGTTGAATAAGATGCCATCTACTCTGGGGGTAGATTCTACAAAGGCAAGTCTTCCTCTTCTATCTAGTGCTTCAAGTGTGGAAAGAAGGGTCACTTCAAGGAAGATTGTTCACAAGGCAAAAATATCCTTCATTACAAGAAGAAGGAGAAATGGCATAAAAGATAAAGTGTCTCCTGCAATTCAAGCTCAAGTGAAGAATCTAGTAGAGGATCTAGCTCAATCTCCAGTGAAGATTGAGAATGTCATTTTGCTCGCATGGCATCAACAAGTGAAGACTCAATTGAGGTCAATCTAAACTCTTTAAATAAAGAATCCTTAATTGCAATTATTCATGCTTTGTTCCTCTCTTAAGTCTTCTAAAAATAAAAAGATAAAAATTGCTAGAATTGTTATAATTTGCATGTAGAAAAAGATCATCTTGAACATGCTAATATTTGTCTGCTAGATGAAAGAAATGCTTTTATTAGTCAAGTAGATGATCTTAAACTTGAAAATGCTAGCTTGCTTTATAAGATTAGATTTCTAGAAACTCAAGCTCTGATGACTAGTTCTAATGAAGGGCACACTTTATTGTGGATTCTCTCATGCATGATATTCTTAAAACTAAAAATGAGGACACATATTTTGTTTTGGAAGCAATAGAATATGAAAATAGTGTTTATCTTTCTAATATTGCTTTGCTTGAAAAAGAAAATGCTTCCTTGCTTGCTAGAATCAACATTCTTGACTCTTGTTCTAGTTCTACTAGTAGAGAAAATAATGTTTCTTCTCTTCATATTAAAAAATATTCTTATATGACCATTGATCTTTGCTTAGAAACCAATCTATGACATTCTAGAGATAATATCAATCATTTGTCTTCTACAATTACTTCTCTTATGCATGACAATCATAGTTTGAGATCTTCTATGCAAATATTCTTAGATGATAAAAAGAATCTTAATCAAATCCTAGATCATACTACCGAACAAATTGGTAGAGATGGTTTTTGACTTGATAGTAGCCAAAGGAACAACAAAGATAAAGTACCTTTAACTTTCAATGAAGAGTCATCTAGTTCCAAGGCTAGGAGATCATGTAATCATTGCAATATTTTTGGTCATTATTCTACGTATTTCCCTTTTAGGAAAGAACCCAAGAGCAATAGGAGTTGGGTTGCTAAGCTAACCCCTCTGAACCCAAAAATGTGACTGGGGACCATTTCATCTTTCTTCTTGTAGGTACTTGTAAATGGATGTACATGAGCTATGGATTTACAATTTGCTCTCTCAATCCACATAAAAGAAAGGTGAGATGTGTATGGGGTGACAACAAATGGAAAAGAAACGGTAAGAACATAGGTGTGTTATTCTTGATCATATTCAATCATAATGTGTTTTGCCAAATTAGTATGCACTATTCATATGGTTTTTGAGACAAATGTGGCATATTGTGATTTTCATCACTTTCTTGTTAATTTGTTCTCAATGCTTTCATAGTGCATTAATATCTTTCTTACCCATGTTTGGATACTGACTATGTTTTTATCATGCCTCTAGATATGATTTTCTAAAATATATGTGCTTTTTGACAACAACTGTTGTTGTGCGAGTTTGTCCTAAAATAAACTTGACCGACAAGCACCAGCATGTGTTGCCAACAATTGTTATCGGCCGATAAATTCAACCCAAAAACTTGACCGAAAACACTATGCATAGAATACACATGTGGCTTTTTGGATGAGAATTTCCCTCTCAACTAGACTTTATCAACCAATATACTTATTCTATGGCGCTCCCCTTAGTACCTTTATATATGCATATGTTCATGGTTTGAATTTCCTGTCTTTCATACAACACTATCTCTTCAATTGCTCTAAATTGGTGTCTTCATATCTTGCAATTACCTATTTTGAGTTGTTATGTGGGTTTAGATGATGATTTCTTTGTATCTCTTAGTTGTGTCTTAAATTGGTTCTATTGTTATCTAACTTGCTACATCTATCTAGTTGTATATATTGTTTTGATACAACCTTGAGGTTCTTAGTGGTAATCATTTTTTGGTAATGATGCATATTTTCTAGTGAGTAATATCCTTTCATGCTTCTAAAATTGCATATCTCTTTGTTTGGATATATATTTACATCTTTCATATCTTGTTGTTTAGCTTGTGCACCTTTTGCTGTCATCTAGATCCTACTAGTATCCCTAACTTGTGATATCATATACTATTAGTTCCACTTCAAACCTTGTTCATAAACTGATATCTATGCTCATAGTTTGGCATCTAACTATATCCTATGCTTGTATCTTGTTTCATACATACTCAAGCTTGTTCCTTGATTTGCTTATCTACTATCTTGAGTTGCTTGCATAGAATTTCATAGCTCATTTCTACAATACATTTAGGGTTGTTCAAATACGTGTCTTAATTGTCTTTACATATATTGCTTGAACAAGCCCTTTTATTTGCTCTTCTGCTCTCCATTCTAAGTTTTGGTATCACCTTTTTCTAACAAGTTGTTCTTTAGCTCTTCAACCCCCTAACTTTTTGAAATGATAAAGGGGAAGACAACATGCATTATGAAAAGGTGAGAAGACATATATGTGGAGAAGGCATGTCTTATGGAATTGGGAGAAGACATATATGTAGATCATATATCAGTAGAAGACACTATATTTTATATATGTTATGAAAGCTAACCTTGAAGGAGAACTATCATCAATTGAGGGGGAGTATGTGAAATCCACTAGCATCAATTGAGAGGGAGCATATGAACTCAATCCTATTGAAACCCATAGGTTTCTTCGAAGGTATGGTTTTACTTAAATGCTTTCAATATATTTATGGAATAGTTTTTCATCTTCAAAAAGGGAGAGAGTGTTGACTCAAGGTCTAAATTGACTAAATGATTGTTTTGATGATGACTAAAAATTCCACATATTTGTGTCTAATGCTTCTACTTGAGTGATTTTAGATTAGGTAAGACACACTCCAAAGCCCTAACTTGCGCATCCTAACTTGGAGAAAAACAAGTCAAAATCAATGCAAGTGCACATTCATGAAATATGATGTATCTCTATTAGAATCATGTTGTAAATAACTTGTAATGATTTTATGACATGTTATTAAGCTTAGAAAAACCAAAAGCACAAAATTCAAATATTTAATAACTTTTATGGTACTTTCCAAGATGCATCACATGAACCCTGTTTAGTCAAGTTTTCCTCTTAGAAACTCGAGCGATGCCTAGGATGGGTCTTAGAAACTGCCAGGTTTGACTGAATTTCTCCTAGGACAAACTCGACCATCACCCTGTACAAACAAAGTGATTTTAATCAATTGGTCGAGTTTCATCTAGGATAAATTCGATTGACAACTCAAAATCACTTTTTCGCATAGTGCAATTGGTCGAGTTTTGCAAAAGTAAACTCGACCGAATGCACTGTATAGAATGTGCAGAAAAAGAGTTTCTAGCCGTTGGAGTGTTGAAAAACTTGAAAATATATCTGTTGCAACTCCCAAAACATCTAGAATTTGACTCTAAGTGTCTCTACTAGCTAGTAGGCAACCTCAACTATAAATAGGACCTATTGGGCTTCATCCCATGGTTAGCCAAGCACTATGAAGGTCCCCATGTTATAATTGATTTCCTCCAAGAACCTCCTTCCACTCTCTAAGCTTAATTACTTGATATATACATTATAGTGAGTAGAAGATTTGTAAGAGAGTTGGTTCTACATGTATATCTTGTGAGGCTATCACTTCCTCCACCTCCCAATATCTCATTCAACCATGAAGATGAAGGTTCTCTCTCTTGGTGAAGAGAGGTGAAGAAGAAGAAGGGAAGGAGTCCCTTGGTGAAAGATTCTCCTTGGCAAAGGTGAAGTCAAAGGCGGAATATCTAAGAAGAGTGGGCAATTCCTTCAAGGTGGAAGACTTGTTTCTAGAGTGGGTAAGTCTTTGGTGAAGGCGGAAGACTCATTGAAAAAGTGGCTAAGTCCTTGATGAGGTTTAAGACTCTTAGTCTTCAATAGGTAAGTCCTTTGGTAGGTTATTGGCTCTCTTATCCTCAAAGGGAAGGCTAGGTGTCCTTGGCTCATAAAAGGAAGGTAATATGTTGTATGTCTTATAATAGAATATAAGTATGAAATGGTTGAAAAATCCTAGAGATTGACCTCTTTAGGTAGTGAATTGACTTTCTCCTAGTTTGGAGTTTGGAAATGCTCTACATAACTTGTTCTTTATCTCATTCAATCTCTCTCATCCTTGATATGTATGTTTAGTTGCAATCAAATTCCTATTAGACTCAAATGAGGTAAATCTAAGCTATTTAGATAAAGATTCCTTAAGTGCATTATTCATGCTACTCATTCCTCTCATAAGTCCTCTAAAAAGAAAAAAAAGCTTGCTAAAATTGTTGATAATTTACATATAAAAAAATGATCTTGAACATGCCAATATTTGCTTGCTAGATGAAAACAATGCTTTTCTTAGTCCAGTAGATGGTCTTAAACTTGAAAATGCTAGCTTGATTGATAAGATTAGATTTGTAGAAACTCAACCTCTTGTGAATAGCTCTAATGAAAATCATACTTTAAGTGTGGATTCTCTCATGAAAATCATACTTTAATTGTGAAAATTAGCTCTAATGATATTGATGTTATTAGAACTGAAAATGAGGGCAAAGATTTTGTTTTGTAAGGAATAGAATCTAAAAATACTGTTTATCTTTCTAAGATTGCTTTGCTTGAAAAAAATGCTTCCTTGCTTGCTAGAACCAATGTTCTTGATTCTTATTCTAGTTCCACTAGTAGAGATAATAATGTTGATGCTCTTCATATTGAAAATGATTCTTATACGACTGATGCTCTTTGCTTAGAAATCTATATCTTGAATGCTAGAGATAATATCAATCATTTGTCTTTTACAATCACTTCTCTTATGCCTGAAAATCATAGTTTGAGATAATGTAAAGATTCTTAGGTGATAAAAAGAATCTTAACCAAATCCTAGATCATACTACCAAACAAATTGGTAGAGATGGTTTTGGACTTGATAGTAGCAAAAGGAACAACAAAGATAAAGGACCTTCAATTTTCAGTGAAGAATCCTCTAGTTCCAATGCTGTGAGATCATCTAATCATTGCAATGTTTTTGGTCATTATTCTACATATTGCACTTTTAGGAAAGCACCCAAGAGAAATAGGACTTAGGTTGCCAAGCTAACCCCTCCAGACCAAAAAATGTGATTTGGGGACCATTTCATCTTTCTTCTTGTAGGTCATGTGCAAATGGATTGACATGAACTATGGATTTTCAAATTGCTTTCTCAATCCACGTAAAAGAAAAAAGGTGAGATATGTATGGGGTAGAAACAAGAGGAAAAATGGTATGAAATGAGGTAGTGTTATTCTTGCTCATATTCAATCATAATGTGTTTTTTTTCCAAATTAGTATGCACTATACATATGGTTTTTGGGTCAAAAGTGGTATATTGTGATTCTCATCACTTTCTTACTCATAAATTGTTCCCGATACTTTCATAGTGCATTACTATCTTGCTTACCAATGTTTGGATATTAGCTATATTTTTATCATGCCTCTAGATATGTTTTTCTGAAATATATGTGGTTTTTGACAATAACTATTTTTGGTTGAGTTTTTCTTGAAAGAAACCCGACTGCCAAGCACCAATGGGTGTTGCTAACAGTTGTTGGCTGGGAAGTTCAACCCAAAAATTTGACCGAAAACACTGTGCATAGAATACACATGACTTTTTGGATGTGAATTTCCCTCTCAACTAGACTTTCTCATCCAATAGACTTATCCTATGACACTCCCCTTGGTACCTTTATATATGCATATTGACATGATTTAAATTTCCTATCTTGCATACATTTTTTTGGTCGGTCAAAAAACATGTTACTAGGAAACCAAAACTTTGGGTACAAAAGTGCCCCTAAGGGAAAACCTGATCCCTAAATCTCCACGCAGGGAGTTTAAAGAGGATCGAAAAACATAGAAAACACCAGACTGACTAGAAAACATAACCAAGATACGCCTCCATCTAACTAGACTGAAACTACGAATAACAAGGAAAGCCATACAAACATTACACTAAACCCCACCCAAAAAGATGTAAGGATGAATCTCCTCATTACAGATAGAAACAGCATAGAGAGACAGAACAAATCTCTTGTTTAACGCATCCCAGCAGCTGGAAGCACCAAAAGATGAGCATAAAAGAAAACAAGAGCTGCCACCCCCTGTCTCCTTTCCAGGATGAATCTGAAACCAGCAACACTGATTCATCTCTCCTAAGAAACCGAAAGACCACTGAGATACAGGAGAGAAAGCAGCAACATCCATCTACAGGCAGACCATCAACAAATGTCCTTGAGCTGGGCCCTTCCTTTCCTCCACTGGCGTTTGAAGCAATCCCTGAAGATGTGAATTCTAGGAAGAAGTCCAGCTCCTCTTCATCAATCAACAACCATCAGACAGACCCTGTGCATCTCTGCTATACCAAGGAGCCTTGAATCGGAAGACCAAAAGGAGTCCAGGATTGACTGCAGCAAAGTATCGAACACCATGAAGGTGTTACTGCACACAGCGCCAGAAGGCCCAACAAGGAGCAGAAACGACCTGCCCCTCCCTATGGAAACCAACCCCAGCCAAAACTCTTGTGATCCACGGATGCACCTCATCAAACGCCTAGCAGGCATTCAAGATCGTAGCTATAGAAGAGCCATGCTAGGTCCAGCAACAGTAGATCTCCTACAGAAAACAGCAAGACAGGAGGGCCATCAGAGAGGGGGAGCCCATACACCGGAGAGGGGATACCTTCAAAGCTGCAAATCAAGTAGGACGACCACGAAACTCATCCTTCGTTGGGGCTGGAACACGCCGTCGAGCTTGGTCAGTGACGGATCCAACCGCCGCTGGAAGAACCTGGTAACAGACAGGGCGGGGTTGGGAACCCTTCCTCTTCCAGAAGACCCTGGAATCGCTCGGAGGAGAGAGAGAGGGGGAAGGTGCCTGTAAAGAAACAGAGAGAGCCGTTCCAACACCTGCGAGACAGGGCAACGACGAGGAGGCCGAATCTGGTTGAGGACGGCTCCCTTCCACCCGTCACGCTTGAACAGAGTGGGCTCTACCAGGTCGACACGCCAACCTTCGCCCCAGATCTGCTCCTCGCACGCTGCACAAACCTTCCCCAAACCGCGCTCCAGAGCCAACGCCCTTTGACTGCTCCCTAACGCCGACGAACCACTGCACAAGCTCCTCACATATCAAAACCTACCGAGAACTAACGAGCCAGGGGGAGGAAAGCCTCAAGGGAGACACTCCCTCCCCCCAGCGGCAGCCGCCAGAGTGTTCCTAGTGAGAAGGGAGAGCGATCTTCATACGTATCTCTTTAATTACTTTAAATTTCTATCTTCATATCTTGCAATTACCTATCTTGAGTTGTTATGCATGCTTTAATGATGATTTCTTTGGATCTCTTGGTTGTGTCTTAAATTGTTTCCATTGTGCTTTAACTTGCTACATCTATCTAGTTATATATCTCGTTTTGATACAACCTTGAGTTTCTTAGTGGTAATCATTTTTTGGTAATGATGCATATTTTCTAGTGAGTAATATCCTTTCATGTTTCTAAAAACGCATATATCTTTTTTTGGATATGTCTCTACATATCTAATAGCTTGTTGTCTAACTTGTGCACCTTCTGCTATGATCTAGATCCTACTAGTAGCCCTAGCTTGTGATATCATCTACTAGTAGTTAGCTGCATGTAGTTCTATCCTTGTCCATAAATTGGTCTATTTGCTCTTATTTTAGCATCCAACTATATATTATGCTTGTATCTTGTTTCATACACACTCAAGCTTGTTCCTTGATTTGCTTATGTACCATCTTGAGTTACTTGCTTGCATAGCATTGCATTGCTCATTTCTAGAATTACATTTTGGCTCGTTTAGATGCATGCCTTAATTGTCTTTACATATATTGCTTGGAGAAGCCCTTTTATTTGATCTTCTACTCTCCATTCTAACTTTTGGTATATCCTTTTCCTAACAAGTTGTGCTTTAACTCTTCAACCCCCTAATTTTTTAAATGACAAAGGGGGAGAAGGCATGTCTTATGAAAAGGTGAGAAGACATATATGTGGAGAAGGCATGTATTATGGAAAGGGGAAAAGATATATATGTAGAACATATATGAGTAGAAGACATTATATTTTATAAATGTTATGAAAGCTAACCTCGAAGGATAAATATCATCAATTGAGGGGGAGTATGTGAACTCCACTAGCATCAATTGAGTGGGAGCACCTTAACTCAATCCTATTGAAACCCCTAGGTTTCTCAAAAGGTATGATTTTACTTAAATGGTTTCAATACATTTATGGAGTGGTTTGTCATCTTCAAAAAGGGGGAGAATATTAAGTCAAGGTGTAAACCAACTAAACCTTTATTTTGATATGACTCACCATTACACTTATTTGTCTCTAATGATTCTACTTGAGTGATTTTAGATTAGGTAGGCCACACTCCAAATGCCCTAACTTGAGCATCCTAACTTGGAGAAAAGCAATTTAAAATCAATGCAAGTGCACATTTTTGGAATATGATGTATCCCTATTAGAATCATATTGTAAATAATTTGTAATGATTTTATGACTTGTAATTAAATTTAGAAAAATCAGGGGCACTTAATTCAAATATTTAAGCACTTTTATGGTTTGTCATCTTCAAAAAGGGGGAGAATATTAAGTCAAGGTGTAAACCAACTAAACCTTTATTTTGATATGACTCACCATTACACTTATTTGTCTCTAATGATTCTACTTGAGTGATTTTAGATTAGGTAGGCCACACTCCAAATGCCCTAACTTGAGCATCCTAACTTGGAGAAAAGCAATTTAAAATCAATGCAAGTGCACATTTCTGGAATATGATGTATCCCTATTAGAATCATATTGTAAATAATTTGTAATGATTTTATGACTTGTAATTAAATTTAGAAAAACCAGGGGCAATTAATTCAAATATTTAAGCACTTTTATGGTACTTTCCAAAATGTATCACATACACCGTATTCAGCTGAGTTTCCCTCTTAGAAACTCGACTAACACCTAGAATGGATATTGGAAACTGTCGATTCGATTGGGTTTCTCCCATGAAAAACTTGACCGACACCCTACACAGACAAAGTGATTTTAAACAATAGGTCGAGTTTCATCTAGGATAAACTCAACCGACAACTCAAAATCACTTTGTCGCATAGTGCAATCGGACGAGTTTTGCAAAAGTAAACTCGACCAAATGTACTGTACAGAATGTGCAGAAAAGATGTTTCTAGCCGTTGAAAAACTTGAAAATATATCCGTTGAAACACCCAAAATGGCTAGAATTTGACTTTAGATGTCTGTATTGGCTACTAGGCAACCTCAACTATAAATAGGACCCCTTGAGCTTCATCCCATGGTTAGACAAACACTATGAAGGTCCCTATATTGTAGTTGATTGCCTCTAAGAGCCTCCTTCCACTCTCTAAGCTTAATCACTTGCTACATCCATTAAAGTGAGTAGGAGATTTGTGTGAGAGCAAGTCCTAAATGTATATCTTGTGAGGCCCTCACTTCCTCCACCTCCCAATCTTTTATTCAACCATGCAGATGAAGGTTCTCTATCTTGGAATAGGAGGTGAAGAAGAAGGAGGAGTCCCTTGGTGAACTTCTCCTTGGAAAAGTTGAAGTCAAAGGAGGAAGATCCAAGAAGAGTGGGTAATTCCTTTAAGATGGAAGACTTGTTGCATGATTTGGGTAAGTTCTTACTGAAGGTGGAAGACTCATTGCAAAGTGGGTAAGCCCTTGATGAGGTTTATGACTCTTGGTCTTGGATAGGTAAGTCCTTTGGTAGGTTATTGGCTCCCTTGTCCTTAAAGGGAAGGCTGGGTATCCTTGGCCCAGAAAAGGAAGGTCATATGTTGTATGTCTTATAATGGAATATAAGTATGCAATAGTTACAAAATCCTAGAGCCTGACCTCTCTAGGTAGTGGATTGACTTTCTCCTAGTTTGGAGTTTGGAACCACTCTACATAGCTTGTCTTTGATCTCATTCAATCTCTCTCATCCTTTCTATGTATGTTTAGTTGCACTCAAATTCATATTAGCAACCTTATATTGTGATATATCTTGAAGGTCTAATGAATTTGGTTTAAGTTTTTATAGCTCTATTCACCCCCCTCTAGATCCTATCATATAGATCCAACAAAAACTATAATTAATGCAATGCAATGCATGAAATGGTATTATATATTTTTTAAATTATGCAAAAAATGAAGAAAGTAAACTAAATGACATGAATGTATGAAAGACAATTAAATACTAATCTAGACAACATGTGATATATAAGAAACATCATCATCACCAAAAATGGGTGCGATAGACATAAACCAAATCAAAATGATATTGAGACAAGAAGGCATAAAACTCATAACACCCCAAGCCTTTGAATCATGATATCCTCAACATGAAAATAAATCTTAGGAATGATGGGGTGTTGTCACTGTTGCACTGGATCTTACATGCCTCCTTGGGGTGAAGGGTGCTAGTAGTAAATACCCGAATAATTTGATTAAAGAGATAGATATGTAACTATGTAGCCTAGTACTACACCCCACAAGTCTACTTCGATTGAGGGTTTCTTTGCACCTGTATGTGCTGATAGCGCTACATGTAGTTGATTTGATGGTACAATTACTACTGGTCCAGTCAGATGTGTTGTTGGGTCTGATGGATTCTCTTCAAATATACTTGGATAGTAGACATGTCATAGGCATTCGTTGGGGGCATTGACACATCATGATCATCTTTTCTCACTCTACTATGATGAAATTTCTATCTCATATGCTACTGCTATAGTAGATTGGCCTCCCCTTCTCCCTTGGGGTAAGTCCACTAGTGGTTCCCTACAACCTTCTTGGGGGTATCCACTCTCCTAAATTGCAAGTTGCACTGTGAAATCTTTCATGGGCCCCATATTAGCAAGACCATTGGCATGATAAGACATCCCTAGGGTAGTTCTAGGCTACCAGGGGTTAATGTTTTAGATAATATTTTTAGTCTGTAGGGAGATCATTTGGAACCTATCAAGACAATTGAAATCTACATATTTCCCCTCCAACATTTGTGAGGCCCTCCAGTTTACGATCCATGGCTAGGACAAGGGCAATAACTAACTCTTCCATTG
The DNA here is from genome assembly GCA_963693085.1 of Alisma plantago-aquatica. Taxonomy (NCBI): domain Eukaryota; kingdom Viridiplantae; phylum Streptophyta; class Magnoliopsida; order Alismatales; family Alismataceae; genus Alisma; species Alisma plantago-aquatica. The sequence goes on from OY856409.1 coordinate 986,337,071, forward strand.
TGAATGGGTTATTTCTCATGGAGGTAACTATTTTCAAGTGGTCAATCATTATTTCCCATATAATGACATGGTCATATTTTGCCATAATGACCATCACAAAGAGATCTTTTTGTGAGCAACAATCTTGGCTATCATACCGGCCAAACATAGTTTTGGCTAAGACTTTTTGAATATACCTTAGAATGAGGTTTTGTAGACCACTTGTATTAGACTTAACTACTGCAAAGGTATCCTGTCCAATGAGACACTTCCAACTCTCTAAATAATTATTCTTTGCATCTCTATCAACTAGGCCATCGTCAAAATTCTTTGCCAATTGGAGCAATTTTTTTGTTAAAGTGAGAACCCACAAACACATGTGTAGAATCATAGAATTTGAACCCGATGGATCATCACCTTGATATTTTACCATCTCCAAAGAGATAAAGAACTCATTTTTGGTCTCAATATAGGTCTCTTGAACCTCAATCACCACTTTCTATAGGCCAAATGGCTCTAGTTATTGCTTAAATTTGTAAGTGATCCACAAGTCTTGCACAGTAGACATGCATTCATACATTGTAGGAATCACTCTCCTTTTCATGCACTCAGGATGCATTGGCCTCGCAAAAATGCACCTCTTTTTCCTCTAACAAATGCGTCTCCTTACGGTTACTTCCCCAACACCATCTATCTATACATCTCCATCTTTGATAGCATGTCCACATGGTTTTCCTCCACCTTTCAACTCTTTTTACCTTCCCCTTATTTTCAGTGTAGTTATGTGACCCTAAACTTGTGTCCAAGTTAAGGGGCACAATCTCAATGGCCTCATCTTCTTCGTGCTCTCCAATGCACTAAGGAAAAAATGTCACTAGTACATTTTTGGCCTCTAATGTAACTTTTCTTAATGTATGGTTACAAATAAAAATCAACAGTGAAGAACTATATTGTCAATTCCTAAAAAAAACAAATGTAACTTTTGGTCATGTCCTGCCGATTAAGAAAAAACATGGATGACACTTTATCTATAATGTCTGTTATGTCTTCATAAAAGCGATGGCCTAGATAACTTGCAAAATTCAATATTTTAGGGAAATTTGTTTCCTAAAAAAATTTAGGTTAGCATCCATTTTTGATAAACCGACGACATACCCCTTCTCACAAAATAAAATTTCCTCCAAAATACCTCTTATGTCAGTTTTGGCATATAGAAAGAGACATTGTACATCTTTAACACAATGACATTTTTACCTATGGGACCGGTTCTTTAATGGCAACTGATAACATAGGGTTCACACCATGTCTCTATAAAAATACCATTCCCCAAATTGATCTATATCGTGGTTTCCCACTAAGAAACCAATGACTAAGTTCTTAGTGAGCATGGCACTTTTCAATTGGGACACATGCTTGTGTTGTTGGTTTGTTTAGTATGAAACCAAAGCAAGAGGGTTCATGGCATGTCCCAGCAAAAAATATCCCCCCTCCAAATTGCTCTATATCATCAATTTTCAACTCAAAAATTGACGACTGAGTCCCTAGTGAGGCTGTCACTTTTTTATTGGGATAAGGGCTTGTGTCATTGGTTTGTTTAATAGGAACTTACTACCAAGTTTAGCTAGGTGTCAGTTTCCTTCTCAAAATGAGCACTAAGTCCTTAGCAAGGGTGTCATGTTCCTATTGGGATAAGAGGTTGTCTCGTTGATTGCATTAGCAGTAGCCCACTTTGTAGTACATACCATTTTGTTGGTTTTAGATGTTCAACTGATGACTATGTACTTTGTTGTCGGTTTTGGCAAACAACCAATGACCATGTGTAATTTAATATCACTCACAAAATAGATTTCCCCTCACTCTCTTTTTATGCAAAATAGATACCTAGCTCTGGTGATTCTATCGCGGTCTCTGCTCTACTGGTGTGATGCTACCTGGTCACCATTACCGTCTTTCTCTTTGCCTCCACCATCCGATACTACTAGTCTACCGTCAGAGCTGCCTAGCCGTTGCTGCATCATCGGCCATCAGATCTCTCTCCTACTGCACCGTCGAAGCTTGAAGCTTGGATGCCAGCTACCTCTTAGATGCTTGGATGCCAACGCTTGGAGCCAGAGCTTGGACGCCGTCACTCTCTGGTTCACACCATGTCTCTACAAAAATACCTCTCCCCCAAATTGATCTATATCATGGTTTCCCACTAAGAAACCAATGACTAAGTTCTTAGTGAGCATGGCACTTTTTTATTGGGACACATGCTTGTGTTGTTGGTTTATTTAGTATGAAACCAAAGCCAGAGGGTTCATGGCATGTCCCAACAAAAAATACCCCCCCTCCAAATTGCTCTATATCGTTAGTTTCCAACTCACAAACCGACGACTAAGTCCCTAGTGAGGCTGTCACTTTTTTTATTGGGATAAGGGCTTGCGTCATTGGTTTGTTTAATAGGAACTTACTACCAAGTCTATCTAGATGTCAGTTTCCTTCCCAAATCAACCACTAAGTCCTTAGCAAGGGTGTCATGTTCCTGTTGGGATAAGGGGTTGTCTCATTGATTGCATTAGCATTAGCCCACGTTGTAGTACATACCATTTTGTTAGTTTTTGGATGTTCAACTGATGACTATGTACTTTGTTGTCGATTTTGGCAAACAACCAATGACCATGTGTAATTTAATAGCACTCGTGAAATAGATTTCCCCTCACTATCTTTTTTTTGCAAAATAGATACATAACTCTAGTGATTTTATCACAATCTCCACTCTACTAGTATAATGCTGCCTGGTCACCATTGCCATCTCACTCTCTGCCTCCACCATCTGATACTGCCACTCTACCGTCAAAGCTACCTAGCTACTGTTGCATCATCGGCCATCAGATCTCTCTTCTGCTCCTCTATCGAAGCTTGAAGCTTGGATTCCATCTACCTCTTGGATGCTTGGATGCCACCTCTTGGAGCCGGAGCTTGGACACTACCACTCTCTACCTCTTCCATAGTTTCTTCTTCTGCCCTTTTGGTCTACCCTGACTGTGGGATCCAACTTATAAAACACGAGATTAACTAAATTAAACTAATGTAGAAGCAATTAACTAGCAGCGAAATTACGAAAAATCACTAAAAATTAAAACTTTTTGTAAAGAGATCTATAATCGGTAAAAACTCTTTCATAAATAAACATGATAAGATGTTTACAGACTGAACCATCATTACATCTATGTAATGTCACATCTCGAGTATTACAAACATCAACTACCTTGTTATCTGTACAAGGCAAGATACAAAAATCTCGAGGCATTACGCTAAAATCCCAGATCTACTTTTAAACATCTACTAACTCCTAGGACCTGAGAGTACAGAGACGACACATAGGACAATCTATCTACCAGACTTGACAGACAGTGTCTCCACCTGAGGATCACTGCTGTCCTTGATGTTGCTGCTGCTGTTGCTGTTGCTCACCCACTGACGGGTTCCTTCGTCCTTAACGTCTACCTAAAAAGTCGAATCCCACGGGGGTGAGACAATTTGAATAATTGTCCCAGCGAGAGTTATAACTCTCCTCCAGAAGCATTGTTATTGCAATAAATAGAATAACATTGAGCATTAGAATTATGAATATTCAACATCAGGTAAAACATTGTGTAAACTTAAGTGAAGCATCCTTCTTTTAAGCAATCATTTCAATTATAATTTAATTAAATGACAAGACATATAACATTAAAGAATATGAAGAACATGTATACTAGTTATTTAACTAGAACACTATAAACAATGTAACATCAATCACTGTTTCTCATAGTTCAACCTAAGCAGTTATGCTACACGGCTGATTATGTTTTTCAAACATATTTATGCCCTGAGGAGATGAGTTACACCTCTCATACTCCAACCGACCATTACGAAATCGCAATCGGTACCATACACATGTCATCAGAAGAGCCGGATTTCTATGACCTCATCCTCCTCAGTCAGTATGAGGAACAACATGCAGGACATCTAGTGTCTCTGCCATAATAGCTTGCCAGGGTATTCTGACAACTTTGCTATTAGAGTTACAGTGGTGTTCTATACTCTCTTCGCCATCGAGGGATTTCTTGTCTATCTCTCATCGATGCGGCATTAACAACATCATCAGGAGATTAGTGATACATCATCCCGACATAAACATATAATGAAGGATTGAGAGATTAAAAGTACATCTCACATCAAATCCTACATTAGGATGTACAGATATTCACGTCCATAACCCCCACATACTCAAAAGTATGTTCTCCAGGAGTTTCCTTAGAAAAACCTGTTTCACCATCATTTAACTCCTGACAATGATGGATCTTTGGTCAGGGCTCTACATGATATCATTATACCTGATTATTTAAGTACATTATGGCATTCTTTTAGCATTAGGCATGTTTTCAAACATAAACCATTAAAACAACTGCTATAAAGAAAGAGTACTAATTATATCAAGTTCATTTCACATCTAGTTATCATTGGGATATCAATCCCTAACCATCTCATCATTATGATTCATGAGCATGGGTGTTCAAATCCTTAGATCATCATAACACTTGTTACCAAGTAACATATTATTATCAAGTCATTTAACAACATGACCTTGATTGTAGTAATGCAGATATTTCTCATGGCTATCACAACCTATCAATCTCATATGTTACCTCTTACTAGGCAACATAGCATATCATTACTTTCAAAGCTTGTAAAGTTCTTTAATAAATATGACATCATAGTCCTTACCTGACTATGTTCACCATTTGATAAAAGCATGCATAATTAACACATTTGATAATAGGCAATTTATCTTTATATCAGCATATTGCAAAACAAAGATAACCTTTTAGTTCAAGGGTTGTACCACTATGCCCTTAATAGGGTTAGGTTTTCCCTATTCAATTCAATTAGGGTTATTCAACCCCCTTTATCTTAATTAGGAAATAGTGATTCCTTATTTCACACTTCAATTATAGAGTTTCATGCTTAAAAGCATAACCCAGAATTAGGGTTTACTGTTCATACCATCATATTTCCCTAGATTAGGGTTTACTATTCACATTACATCACATTACCCTAGATTAGGGTTTACTATTCACATTACATCACATTACCCTAGATTAGGGTTTACTATTCATATTACAGTGGATTAAGATCATACCAACATTATGTATGAGGATTACTTCCATTAATGCCCTCAAATTAGGTTAAGATTCATTATCCATCATAATTAGGGTTTCCATGATCTCACTATAAAGGATCATACGCTAATTAGGTACATTCATACATATTGGAAGCTAATATCTTGTTCAACGATCTTGTGAGGCCCTCACTTCCTCCACCTTCCAATCTCTTATTCAACCATGCAGATGAAGGTTCTCTATCTTGGAATAGGAGGTGAAGAAGAAGGAGGAGTCCCTTGGTGAACTTCTCCTTGGAAAAGATGAAGTCAAAGGAGGAAGATCCAAGAAGAGTGGGTAATTCCTTTAAGATGGAAGATTTGTTGCAAGATTTGGGTAAGTTCTTACTGAAGGTGGAAGACTCATTGCAAAGTGGGTAAGCCCTTGATGAGGTTGATGACTCTTGGTCTTGGATAGGTAAGTCCTTTGGTAGGTTATTGGCTCCCTTGTCCTTAAAGGGAAGGCTGGGTATCCTTGGCCCAGAAAAGGAAGGTCATATGTTGTATGTCTTATAATGGAATATAAGTATGCAATAGTTACAAAATCCTAGAGCCTGACCTCTCTAGGTAGTGGATTGACTTTCTCCTAGTTTGGAGTTTGGAACCACTCTACATAGCTTGTCTTTGATCTCATTCAATCTCTCTCATCCTTTCTATGTATGTTTAGTTGCACTCAAATTCATATTAGCAACCTTATATTGTGATATATCTTGAAGGTCTAATGAATTTGGTTTAAGTTTTTATAGCTCTATTCACCCCCCTCTAGATCCTATCATATAGATCCAACAAAAACTATAATTAATGCAATGCAATGCATGAAATGGTATTATATATTTTTTAAATTATGCAAAAAATGAAGAAAGTAAACTAAATGACATGAATGTATGAAAGATAATTAAATACTAATCTATACAACATGTCAACCCTAGACCTCCAAATGGTCTTGGGTGACCCCCAAATGGTCTTGGGATCGTTTGGATATCCTACAAACGGTCTTGAGACCATTTGCCCATGATATCATAAAAAACTAAGTCATTCACTTAAGAGTTGAACCCTAGGTTTGGTCACAAAATAAGTACTTAATTGCTCATGAACTTAATATCATTGGACCATTAATTGGTCAACCCCACTTAACCCTAGACCTCCAAACAGTCTTGGATTATCACCAAACGGTCTTGAGACTGTTTGGGCGATCCCCAAATGGTTTTGAAATCGTTTGGGTCACTCAACCCAAACTTCAACATGATTGTATTATTGAAATCAACAATAGACCCGATTAGGGTTTATGTGACTAATGGGCCTTCAATTGGTGATTCTCTTGGAGTTACTTGATGATTTTTGGTGGGTGATTAGTCCATAATGTTTACAACATACCTCCAAATGGTCAACTCTGGGTCAACGCATCCAAACGGTCTTGGACCATTTGCTTCCATGCGTTCTTGGTTGAAACCGTTTGCTTTCAAACGGTTTGAAACTATTTGCTCCCAAACGGTTTGGGAAACCGTTTGTGCAAGAGGTGGAAGACCGTTTGCTAAAGAAAGATTTAGGATAAACATTGGAAATAACGTCATCATCTTCTACCTCAAAAACAGGGGCTGTTCTTCACGGAATTGCTAGCAAGAACACTTAAAAGTGTCTAAAGGAGGTGAATAAGCAACGATTCTAGGAGAAGAAGATGCATTAACAAAACTTAAGGGTTAGAGTTATAAAACCCACCTTTAGATCTGATCTAGAGCTCCAAGCTTCGTAGCTTTAATGGTGGCTTGAGCTACGAAGGTTGTCCAAGGTATGTTCTTCAAGATTTGGATGAAGAAGATGGCTAGAAAGAAGAGTTGTGTAAGGAAAACTAACAAACCAACCTTGTATTAGGGTTTTCTCCAAGAATTCGAGCTAGGTGATGATCAAAGCTTACCCAAACCAGCTTGGTAGTCCTCCTCTACTCGTGAGCTTCTCCTTAGTTGGCCAAAGCAAGAAGATGAGAAAAGAAACTAAGGGAAACGTTCCCTTGCTTTTTAGAAAAGGGTGCTTATATATTTTTGGGTATTATCAAGGCAAGGAAAAGATAATTATTTCTTTTATTTCTTAAACCCATACACTCATGCTCACTCCACCCTTGGCCACGTTTCTTTCTTATTTTCATATGCAAAACCTCTCTCTTATCCAAGGTTAAAGGAAAAGAAGCCATATATCTTAATAAGCTATATATATGAAAGGCCATTTTGCTTTAAACTTAGTTATTTAATTATTAAGGTTATCTTTCTTACTTAATCATTTATATGAGGCGCCCTCCTCATTTTCTTTACTTCACTTGATGCCAAGAGTCATGAAATATACTCTAAAGGGTATATTTTACATGTTACACCCTATGTTTTGGGTAATTTGCATTTTACACCAAAACTAGGTTTTAAAGCATGAGGATTGTTCTACAAGCTATATCTCGGTAACAGACAGGTGCACTTGTCAACCTTTCCTTCAACAACTGAAAAGATTGTTGACACTTATCACTCCAAACAAAAGGAACATCTTTCTTGGTCAACTTAGTTAAGGGTAAGGCTATAGAACTGAAGTTCTTAATGAACCTCCGATAATAGCCAGCCAATCCTAAGAAACTACGAATTTCTGTCGGTGTCTTCGGCTGTTCCCATTGTAGGACAGATTCTACTTTTTTAGGGTTAACACGTATACCCGAAGCAGATATTACGTGTCCTAGAAAAGAAACTTCTGGTAACCAGAACTCGCACTTGCTAAACTTAGCATATAACTTATGCTCTCTTAGCAAAGTTAGAGCCTGACGAAGATGCTGTTCATGCTGCTGAGCATCTCTACTATAGATCAGGATGTCATCTATAAAGACAACAACACAATGATCGAGAAAAGGTCGGAATATTCTATTCATAAGTTCCATAAATGTAGATGGTGCATTTTTTAGTCCAAACGACATAACTGTGAACTCATAGTGACCATACCTTATCCTAAAGGCAGACTTAGGTATGTCACTATCCTTAATACAGAGTTGATGATATCCCGACCTCAAGTCTATCTTTGAGAAGACGGTTGCACCACACAACTGGTCAAAGAGATCATCAATCCTCAGCAGAGGATACTTATTCTTTATTGTTACTTTATTTAACTGTCTATATTCAATGCATAACCGCATTGACCCATCTTTCTTCTTAACAAAGAGGACAGGAGCACCCCAAGGTGAAGTACTCAGTCGGATGAAACCCTTCTCAAGCAACTCTTGCAGTTGTTTCTTGAGTTCTGCCATTTCAGCAGGTGCCATCCTATATGGTGTTTGTGCTATTGGTTGCGTATCTGGGATTAAATTGATTTCAAAATCAATCTCTCGAGGCGGTGGCACACCTGGAAGTTCTTCAGGAAATATATCTTCAAATTCCCTGACTACAGGAACTTCAACAGGGTTAGCACTATCCATGGTAGTATCTACCACATGGGCCAAGAATACATAACATCCTTGCCTCATCAGCTTCTCAGCAACCATAGTTGACACAAGACAAGTGGGTAGAATCTTTCTCTCTCCTTGAAAGATCCATGTGTCACTATCATCAACAAACACAACTTGCTTGGACTCACAATCCAAGACAACCTTATACTTTTCTAAGGTATCCATCCCAAGGATTATATCAAATCCATGCATCTCAAGTGGTATAAGATCCACTTGAATGCGATGTTCAGAAAAGAAGAGGATGCAGGGAGAACATACCTCCTGCAGTACAGCAGATCCCATCAACGGAGTTTCTAACAACAAACTATCTGCTCTGTGACTTATAGTCAGATTGCAGTCAAGAATCACTCTTCGAGTGATAAAGGAGTGCGTAGCACCCGGATCAATTAAAACCGATACAACGCAAGATGTAGACATATCCGAATATAACAACTCCATCTGACCTACCACAACCCGAGGGTTGATCACTGCATCAGGTGGATTCATCGCATAAAACCTTGATGTTGCCTATGGTTGATTTGGTGCTTGTTGACTAGGTGTCGATGATCCAACTTGGGACGCTTGTCCATGTCCTCTAGCTCCTCCTAGAAACTGTCTCCTTTGAGATCCTTGCTGACTTTGCCTCTGAGGTTGAGTTACACTCACTTCTTTGGCTCTGTAATCTTTCATCAGGTGTCCCATCTTTCCACATATATAACAACTTCTGTTCAGTTGTTGTGGTCTGGGTGGTCCTGTAACCGACATAGATGCTGAACTGTGAGCTCCTTCTAGTGGTAGACTTCGTCCTCTACCCCTATTCGACGTCCACTGTGTCTGGGTACTGAATCTAGGTGATGGTGTAGGCGCAAAAAATCTAGGTTTCTTGAAACCTTTAGATGAAGATCCTTGGAATTGGGGATATATCCTCTTATTCTGGGTCTGTCTCTTCTCTGCCACAGACCTCTCTATCCTCCCGACAGACTCCACGAAGGTAGCAAACCTTTCTCTATTTTCTAGGACAGACACAGGAGTATTCAATTCAGCGTTTAACCCTTTCTCAAAACACCTAATCCTTTCTTCATATGTGGTCTCCATGTGCGGACAAAACCGCAAAAGCTCCATGAACTTAGCCTTGTACTCGCTAATGTTCATCAGACCTTGTCTGAACCTCTCAAACTGAGAGATTTTCTCATCCACAAACGTCTTAGGGAAATATCTGTTGATAAATTCCCATCGGAAAACTTCCCATTCAACCTCTACACCAAGCCTCTTCTATTCTTCCATGGTCCACAAATGACCAGCACTCCCTTTGAGAAGATACACATCATGTTTAACCTTCTCAGTTTTTGGGATGTTCAGGATTCGAAAGGCCTTCTCTAGTTCAGTTAACCACAAGTCAGGATCTGCTGGGTCAGCTGTTCCAGCATACTCTGTGGCTCCAACTCGGCGAAGTCATTCAAACGTCTTGCCGATTCCTTGTCCTTCAGGATGGGTAGGTGCCCTAGGTGCAGGTATATGCATCCTATCAGTCATGTGTGTCATGGTAGTCATAAACTGCCCAAACATAGCTTGGACGGCTGGGTTCCCCATGTCAGTTGGATTGAACTGGGGTGGTTCTGGCACAAGTTCTTCTCTATCTGGGTCTCTTGCACCTCTTCTGGGTGCAGCAACACTACTTTATGCAACATGTTTTTCGTGTGGTCCAAACATATTTAGTTTTATCTTCTTCTCCTGAGGAGCAGAAGACACTATCAAACATACTGGAAGATACTAGAACAGACTCAACATCCTAAGTCCTATGTCTCTGTAGACTCAGCGAACCTAGGGCTCTGATACCACCAATTGTGGGATCTGACTTATAAAACACGAGATTAACTAAATTAAACTAATGCGGAAGCGATTAACTAGCAGCGGAATTACGAAAAATCACTAAAAATTAAAAATTTTTGTAAAGAGATCTATAATCGGTAAAACTCTTTCATAAAGAAACATGATATATGTTTACAGACTGAACCATCATTACATCTCTGTAATGTCACATCTCAAGTATTACAAACATCAACTACCTTGTTAGTTGTACAAGGCAAGATACAAAAATCTCGAGGCATTACGCTAAAATCCCAGATCTACTTTTAAACATCTACTGACTCCTAGGACCTGAGAGTACAGAGACGACACATAGGACAATCTATCTACCAGACTTGACAGATAGTGTCTCCACTTGAGGATCACTGCTGTCCTTGATGTTGTTGTTGCTGCTGTTGTTGTTGCTCACCCACTGATGGGTTCCTTCAGCCTCGACGTCTACTTAAAAAGTCAAATCCCACGGGGGTGAGACAATTTGAATAATTGTCCCAGCGAGAGTTATAAATCTCCGCCAGAAGCATTGTTATTGCAATAAATAGAATAACATTGAGCATTAGAATTATGAATATTTAACATCAGGTAAAACATTGTGTAAACTTAAGTGAAGCATCCTTCTTTTAAGCAATCATTTCAATTATAATTTAATTGAATGATAAGACATATAACATTAAAGAATATGAAGAACATGCATACTAGTTATTTAACTAGAGCACTATAAACAATGTAACATCAATAACTATTTCTCATAGTTCAACCTAAGAAGTTATGCTACACGGCTGATTATGTTTTTCAAAAATATTTATGCCCTGAGGAGATGAGTTACACCTCTCATACTCCAACCGACCATTACGAAATCGCAATCGGTACCATACATAGGTCATCAGAAGATCCGGATTTCTATGACCTCATCCTCCTCAGTCAGTATGAGGAACAACATGCATGACATCTAGTGTCTCTGCCATAATAGCTTGCCAGGGTATTATGACAACTTCGCTATTAGAGTTACAGTGGCATTCTGTACTCTCTTCGCCATCGAGGGATTTCTTCTCTATCTCTCATCGATGCGGCATTAATAACATCATCGGGAGATTAGTGATACATCATCCCGGAATAAACATATAATGAAGGATTGAGAGATTAAAAGTACATCTCACATCAAATCCTACATTAGGACGTAAGGATATTCACATCCATAACCCCCACATACTCAAAAGTATGTTCTCTAGGAGTTTCCTTAGGAAAACCTATTTCACCATCATTTAACTCCTGACAATGATGGATCTATGGTCAGGGCTCTACATGATATCATTATACTTGATTATTTAAGTACATTATGGCATTCTTTTAGCATTAGGCATGTTTTCAAACATAAACCATTAAAACAACTGCTATAAAGAAAGAGTACTAATTATATCAAGTTCACTTCACATCTAGTTATCATTGGGATATCAATTCCTAACCATCTCATCATTATGATTCAGGAGCATGGGTGTTCAAATCCTTAGATCATCATACCACTTGTTACCAAGTAACATATTTTTATCAAGTCATTTAACATCATGATCTTGATTGTAGTAATGCAAATATTTCTCATGGCTATCACAACCTATCAATCTCATATGTTACCTCTTACTAGGCAACATAGCATATCATTACTTTCAAAGCTTGTAAAGTGCTTTAATAAATATAACATCATAGTCCTTACCTGACTATGTTCACCATTTGATAAAAGCATGCATAATTAACACATTTGATAATAGGCAATTTATCTTTATATCATCATATTGCAAAACAAAGATAACCTTTTAGTTCAAGGGTTGTACCACTATGCCCTTAATAGAGTTAGGTTTTCCCTATTCAATTCAATTAGGGTTATTCAACCCCCTTTATCTTAATTAGGAAATAGTGATTCCTTATTTCACACTTCAATTATAGAGTTTCATGCTTAAAATCATAACCCAGAATTAGGGTTTACTGTTCATACCATCATATTTCCCTAGATTAGGGTTTACTATTCACATTACATCACATTACCCTAGATTAGGGTTTACTATTCACATTACATCACATTACCCTAGATTAGGGTTTACTATTCATATTACAGTGGATTAAGATCATACCAACATTATGTATGAGGATTACTTCCATTAATGCCCTCAAATTAGGTTAAGATTCATTATCCATCATAATTAGGATTTCCATGATCTCACTATAAAGGATCATACCCTAATTAGGTACATTCATACATATTGGAAGCTTGTTACTTGATTTTCATTTATATGAGGAGTATTCTCTCTCTTCTTACTATTAGATGATGTTTACATCACTCTTGATTAGGTTAAATCAAATCAACACTGACATCATGGGTTGTGTTATTACTATTGTGGTCATTAAGATTCACTTGATCAAAGGGTATAGGTTACTCTATCCCATCAAGGGTACTTTTTTAGTGTTCACCATTGATCATAACATGCATTAATCCACTAATTACTTGGTACCTTAATCACTTTAAGTATCTTTAGGGTTTAGGTTAAACAACTACTAAACCATCTTGACCACTAAGGCATCAAACAATCTTGACCTTTTTAGACCTCGAACGGTCTTGCACACTAACCCTCCAAACGGTATTGAACAATCCTTGAAACTGTTTGGTGGCATTGATCATTTGGTTTTGTTGACTTTGAAAATGTTTGATAAAGTGCAAACTTAAAACCGTTTGGTCATGAAGACCGTTTGGCCAAGTTGACTTTGAAACAGCATGGACACAACCATTCTTGAAACCGCATGAGCACCAAATGGTTTGGGATCGTTTGGTCCCAAATGGTCTTGAGACCGTTTGGTCCCAAACGGTCTTGAGATCATTTGGACTCAAACATTCTTGAGACCATTTGGACTCAAACGATCTTGAGACCGTTTGGTCCAAACCATCTCAAAACCGCATGGACCAAAAAGTGTCTCAACCATTCCAATTGAGTTAGGGTTTCCAATGTTGAACCCCTCAATCGTTCATGCACTTGTTAGCCACTTATCAATTGAGTCAATTAGGTCAACCCTCAACTGATTTTACCCTCAATTGATCACCAATTAGGGCTTGGATCGATTGAATTAGGGTTTGGAATCGATCACCCTTCAACATGTATCAACATGAGTCTAATTGATGTTGAACCATTGAACCATCATTCAATTTGGTCATGACCTGACCCCAAACGGTCTTGGGATTGTTTGGATGACCTCCAAATGGTCTTGAGACCATTTTCTCAAGTCAAAATCAAAAACTAACTCAACCTATTAAGGTTTGGCTCAAAGATTTGATCATTAGCTCATTAATCGATTATACTTCAACTTGTTGCCTTTCAATCTTCAACCACTTAACCATGGTCAACCAACCTCCAAATGGTCTTGGGTGACCCCCAAACGGTCTTGAGATCGTTTGGATATCCTACAAACGGTCTTGAGACCATTTTCCCATGATATCATAAAAAACTAAGTCATTCACTTAAGAGTTGAACCCTAGGTTTGGTCACAAAATAAGTACTTAATTGCTCATGAACTTAATATCATTGGACCATTAATTGGTCAACCCCACTTAACCCTAGACCTCCAAACAGTCTTGGATTATCACCAAACGGTCTTGAGACTGTTTGGGCGATCCCCAAATGGTTTTGAAATCGTTTGGGTCACTCAACCCAAACTTCAACATGATTGCATTATTGAAATCAACAATAGACCCGATTAGGGTTTAGGTGACTAATGGGCCTTCAATTGGTGATTATCTTGGAGTTACTTGATGATTTTTGGTGGGTGATTAGTCCATAATGTTTACAACAGACCTCCAAATGGTCAACTCTGGGTCAACGCATCCAAACGGTCTTGGACCATTTGCTTCCATGCGTTCTTGGTTGAAACCGTTTGCTTTCAAACGGTTTGAAACTATTTGCTCCCAAACGGTTTGGGAAACCGTTTGTGTAAGAGGTGGAAGACCGTTTGCTAAAGAAAGATTTAGGATAAACATTGGAAATAACGTCATCATCTTCTACCTCAAGAACAGGGGCTGTTCTTCACGGAATTGCTAGCAAGAACACTTAAAAGTGTCTAAAGGAGGTGAATAAGCAACGATTCTAGGAGAAGAAGATGCATTAACAAAACTTAAGGGTTAGAGTTATAAAACCCACCTTTAGATCTGATCTAGAGCTCCAAGATTCGTAGCTTTAATGGTGGCTTGAGCTACGAAGGTTTTCCAAGGTATGTTCTTCAAGATTTGGATGAAGAAGATGGCTAGAAAGAAGAGTTGTGTAAGGAAAACTAACAAACCAACCTTGTATTAGGGTTTTCTCCAAGAATTCGAGCTAGGTGATGATCAAAGCTTACCCAAACCAGCTTGGTAGTCCTCCTCTACTCGTGAGCTTCTCCTTAGTTGGCCAAAGCAAGAAGATGAGAAAAGAAACTAAGGGAAACGTTCCCTTGCTTTTTAGAAAAGGGTGCTTATATATTTTTGGGTATTATCAAGGCAAGGAAAAGATAATTATTTCTTTTATTTCTTAAACCCATACACTCATGCTCACTCCACCCTTGGCCACGTTTCTTTCTTATTTTCATATGCAAAACCTCTCTCTTATCCAAGGTTAAAGGAAAAGAAGCCATATATCTTAATAAGCTATATATATGAAAGGCCATTTTGCTTTAAACTTAGTTATTTAATTATTAAGGTTATCTTTCTTACGTAATCATTTATATGAGGCGCCCTACTCATTTTCTTTACTTCACTTGATGCCAAGAGTCCTGAAAGATACTCTAAAGGGTATATTTTACATGTTACACCCTATGTTTTGGGTAATTTGCATTTTACACCAAAACTAGGTTTTAAAGCATGAGGATTGTTCTACAAGCTATATCTCGGTGCCCAAGCTTGAAGAATCCATACCACTACATCATATGCATTCTTATGATGTCTCAACATCATAGGAACATTTCAAAATGTGCAATTTGCAAGTTAACCCCTCTAATTGGGTAATTTGCACATTAGCCCAAAATTAACAAAACAATATTTCAACATTATACAAAAAGGACTGAAATGGAAATATATGTTCCTTAGAAGATTAATTACATTTCATAAAATAATCACAAGCATTTAATCACTTATTTAAGCAAAACACCTAGGGTCAGTTCATAACCCAGGTCAGGGATGTTACACTGCCCTACTCCATTTAGGTACATTTTTGTTCTCTATTTGGTTTTTTATTATATGTCTATTGAATCGATCCTTTGTTCATAAAGAACGGTGATAACTATATTTTTAGTACTTCTTATTCACTTTCTGAATATTATCTAGTAATACAAGCCTCATTATGTTATATATAAGCATGAATGAACTAACCCAAATGGAAGAATGGATTAAATTAAATGATGTTGTTTGGGTTTTGAGTACATGCGTGTTGGATAAAAGAATATTCATAAATTAACCTAATTTATACTAAAATCATAGGTATTTAACCAAAAGTATAAATAACATGTACAATGTCTTCCCATTGGTGTGCTTCCCTACTACTGCTTCCCTAATGTCTTCCTTTGGAAAATGCATGACTGGTTTCTTATTTATTTTGATTAAAATTTTCATATAAATTTTGAATATTATGTCTATCTAATTACATAAAACCTAGGATATGAATGATGAAACTAGGATCACAAGTATATGAATGACAACATACATGCACTTTGTTGGCCTATAAACCCATCCTAGATTTACTCATTAGGTGTAAATCTTGGATAGTCCCCAGTTTGGGACTATTCTTGAACACTTAATCTCACTTAAGATGTAAGTGTATAATGCGTATTCCATTATCAAGATGTTTTGTTAGCACTTCCCCATTTGTTCTCTAAATACATACGTAGGTGGATATTTTCCCATCTACATCGATGTACTTGGAGAACTATGGGGAAATGCTACCAAAATTTTCTTAGAAACTGAATACACATTATAAACTTACTAGTGAGATTAGGTGTTCAAGAATGGGATAGGTGGTACAAATGTTTATTACTGAACCCTAAACCCTAATTTGTAAACCACCAACCCTAAATCTTAATATGTAAACCTTAATTATTATTAATTTTTAAACCCTTACCCCTAATCCTAAATGACAAACCCTTATCTCTAAATCCTAATCTATAAATGATATAACCAAAATGACAAACCCTTATCGCTAAACCCTAAATGATTAACAACTGATTAAATACTTGTTTTCTCAATGATCATAGAATGGATAAATCATGTATGTCTATTCCAAATTGCTACACTCTAGAGTTTAGTACTAGTCTTGATCACTTTATAGGATTTACAAAGGAACATAGGAAACAACATGGAGTTAGGTTATGTTGTCCATGTAGAAATTGCAGTAACAACTGAACGTTGACACTATTGATGAAATCAAAAGTCATGTCATGTGCAACATGATTGTACAAGGCTATACAAAATGATACCGACATGGAGAGATTGTTACTACAAGATTAGTATATGTTAATAGTAGTAGATGTATTGAAGATGAAACTGTTGACGATGTAGATGTGAATGACTCAATTCCAACAGATATGGTTGATGCGATGCTAGATAGTTGTGGGGTAGAGCACATCAATCCACATTCCTTATTTATTATGCATGATGCTAAGAGACCGTTATGCTTAGTGTGGCATCCAACTTACATAAACATGATATACTTAAGCGGAAGCATTTGTTAACAGTAGAATTACTGAAAATCACTAAAAAATAAAACTTTTTACAAAGAGATCCAAACACAGGAAAACTCTTATAACAAGAACTAAAGTAATTTGATTACATTCTAGTTTTACTAGTACATGTCTTGTACCATTTCTTCTCGAGAGTTACAAGCATCAACTGCCTTGTTAAATTGTTCACAAGCATTATAAAAATCTTGAGGTATCAAGCCAAAATCTCAGATCAATTTTAAACTAACTACTGACTCCTAGGACCTGAGAGTACAGAGACGACACATATGACTCTCTATTTACAGGACATGACAGTTAGTGTCTCCACCTGAGAATTCACTACTGTCCTTGATGCTGCTGCTGCTGCTGTTCTTCCCTTGCTGTAGGGTTCCTGCCTCTTCTTCAGTGTCTACCTAAAAAGTTGGATCCCACGAGGGTGAGACAATTGAAAATTGCCCCAGCGAGAGATATAACTCTCTGCCAGAAACATTATTATTGCAATTAATGGTATAAAACTGAGCAGAAGAATCATAAGTATTTAACAACAGACAATTCAATATCTAAACAGAATAGAGCATTATTCTTTATTCAATGCACTTCACTTATATCTTGATAAAGCAGCATGTTACTTATTCAGTAAGGAATATGAAGAACATATATAACATTCATCCAATTAGGACATGCTAAGCAAGGCAACATCAATCATTGATTCTTGTATTTCAACCTTAAGCAAATATGCTACACGGCTGATTACATTTTACAATCATACTTAAGCCCTGAGGAGATGAGGTATACCGCTCATACTCCAACCGACCATTGCGAAATTGAAATCGGTACCATACATAGGTCAATAGAAGAGCCAGATTTCCATGACCTCATCTTCCTCAGTCAGTGTGAGGACCAAATGTAGGACATCTTGTGTCTCTGCTAAATAGCTTTCCAGGGTATACTGACAACTTTTCTATTAGAGTTATAGTGGCATGCTGTACTCTCTTCGCAATCGAGAGATATTATATTTATCTCACATCGATCCGACATTAAGATCATCGGGAGATTAATGATACATCCATCCCGACATTCGGGAGATTAGTGATACATCCATCCCGACATATATAATGAAGTATTGAGAGATTTAATGTTTACCTCACATCAATTCCTCCATTAGGGCGTAAGGATATTCGCGCCCATAACCCCCACATACTTAAAAGTATGCCCTCCAGGAGTTCCCGTAGGAAAACCTGTTTCACCATCACCAAACTACTGACGATGATGGATCTATGGCCAGAGCTCTACATTATAAGATTTCACTTGATTAATTAAGTACATTACCATATTCTTTTAGCATCAATCATGTTTTCAAACATAATTCATTATAACAATGCTACAAAGAATGAGTACTACATTTATCAAGTCCTTTTCAAAGCTTTATAGAACATTGGAATCTCAAATCCCTTTTCACATCAGTATATTCATATCTCAACATCATCATTATGAAATATGGGTATTCAAACCCTCAATTCATCAAAACACTTGTTACCACTTATCAGGTAACTAATACCTTCAGGTCATCTGACCAAGGTTGTAACGACCCTCAAAATTCAGTCCCAAATTTTTGATGTTTAATAAAGGTGAAACCCTAGGTTGAATGGATTTTCTTATATTTGTTCATTTAAGTGGAGACCATGCTTAAGTAATATGTCAGAACGAGTTTAGACTACATCAAGATACTATGTGAACATTTAATTTGATTCATCAACACTTATACACATCAATGTCAATTAACACACAAAAACCTAACCCTAATTATGCAATGGTGACAAGTTGGGATTGAATGATAGTTTTAGCCCACATACATGTAAAATGTATCCTATAATTTTATATGTGAGTAGGTAATTGAATTTTATAACTTCCATCAAATTTTGGCAATACATTCCTTTTCAATAATTATTAATGTGTTAATTACCTTAAGTAGCTAATAACGCAAAACACATATTTTCCCTAACTCAAATATGAAATCTAATTTGATAATTGAATTCCTCATGGTCAAATTAGATTCCCTATAAAGTTTGGTTGGATTTGGATAATCATAGATGCTCCAAAATGCCATTAGGAAGAAATAGAAGATAATGACTAATACTTGATTAATTAACTAGATAATCACTTTTTTCCTAAGTTTTGGGCTTTAGGCATAGGCAGCCTGTCCACGCACGACTAAGATGAACCCGACTCAGTGACAACCGTCGAATGATGATCCGACAGGAGGGGCTTCATCCCCTACCTCCCGCAGAGTCTGCGCGGAAAAGGGAAACAGAGGCCCGATCCTTGGCTCGCGATATCCCTCTCTTTCCTCAACAGTTTCCTGTTATCTCGACGCCAACAGAACCGAGAGATCTCCGCGATCCTAGCGATCCCTAGCTCGACCCCTATAAGCATCCCTAGGGAAAACACCCAAAAACCCCTTCCTTCATATTGCACGACGCCACCCCCCTTGGCCGCGAGGGTCCATCAGACCAAAGGAAAGAGGTCCAGAAAGCAAGGACGACCCCCGATAGGCCCTCCTATTCCATCAATTTCATCAGATTCATAGCAAGCTAGCGCCGCCGTATGGATCTTCCTCACTGACGTCGGCGAGCTCGAGCACGGAGCTTCGACCTTCCCAGTCCAATTCGACCTCCAGTAAGCAACCTTACACTCGTCTTTAACTTTTCCTTTGGTTCTTAAGACATACGATCCACCCCAATGCTGTACCCATGAACCTAGCCTCAGAATGGCGGAACCCAATCTCCGGTCAGGCTTCACAGCCACACTCAAGCCATGAAAACAAATCCTCCAACCTCAGTAGGGTGCTACAAAGATGACATGATGGTTGTATCACTCGCATCATCACTGTTTTTCTATTTTCCAATTCGAGCTTCTTCCCCTATTTTTGCACGACCTCCATGTCTTTGCCATGTCTCCAGTGGTCCCTGGTCACCATGGAGCATTTCTTCACCTTCACATACATTTCTCGAGCCTGGTTCCTAGTGAAGATCGCCTTGTTTTAGTGGTGTTGTTGCTCTAGCTTTGACCTTCTCCTCCAACCATGGTGCTGACTGGAGAAAGAGTTCTCGAGGCACAACAATTCCTATTCTTTTAGGTCCCTGAGCTCACAAGGGAAGGAGTAGAGCTGTGGACCTCTCCACCCTGACCCAGGATCTGGATTTTCCATGTTTTGATCGAAGCTGTGAATCCCAATTTCTACTGATTCGTAGATCGAAGCTTCAGTTCTAGTGATCGAAGCCGTGGCCAAGGCAGGAAGAAGCCTGGATTTGTTTTGACCTATGTACCCTCACGGTCTGATTTAAGGTGCCACATATAACTAGTGCACTTTCTACTTTTCGGTGATTTTCCAATATCAATACGATTGAGAGTTGTCCCTAATGCCTTTTGACCAAGTCGGCTCCTGTCACGCTATGCTTTTAAAATATCTTGGAGGGCACATCGGTCTTTTCCCCTGCGCGAGGTCAGGTTTCAGAAATCATATTTAAATTTTTATCTAGATTCTGATTGGCCAGTTTTAACCTGATTTTCAATAAATCATAGAAAATAATCTAGAGCTCTGCTGGGATCGATCAATATATGATTTTTGATCAGTTTTTCGTGATCTATCGGATGGTCCTAGTTTCGGACCTAGACTCTTGACCCAATTTCCAAATTCTATTAAAGAATCATACACCTATGTTAAGAAAATGAAATTAATGTATATATATGTTATTCACAGGACATTAGGATTGATCAGGACTTCATCTACTGTTAGTATACCTCCTCAACCTCAGGTAAGCAGGTCCATGCACTTTGAGTATTCAATATTAGTTTTCATTGGCATATAATCATTATGATAATCAAGATGAATGATATGCATAGTTATTTGTTTCAAATTAAATCTTAACAACATCCAAGTTCCTCTAAAGTTATTTCTCTAAAGTTATGCCTCAATGCTATTTCAAGAATCCATGTCATGTTCATATGAAATCCAAGTAAAGTTAATTAGTTCCAAGATATTGATGAATTACGTGGTAGGTTGGGTTACTTTATCCTCATCATGTTAATGTTGAGCCTACGAGCCTTATGAGCACCATTGGTGCATATGTATCAAGGATACTTTAATCAACCAACAAGATTATGTTATGTGAATCTAAATCCATTGTTCAATTAGTTTCATGCTTTTTCTTATTGCCAAGTTACTAATTCGTTATAATAATGCTCTATGCCGATTACTCTAATGTGGTTTTTATTGTATGCATGGCTGGGGATGTGATTCCCTCAGGTACAAGCAACTTCCAAGAAAGGGCTATATGAAGGTCAACTTAAGGAATAGATCAACATTTCCTAAAGATACATATGGTGGGGTGCCATCTACGATAGAAGATCCTGATGTTATAGAGAACTTTATGCATTAATTATGTTTAATCATGTATACACTAGTTAGCTTCAATTCAAGAAACCAATTGTAAACAATGTATAAACTAATTTTAATATCTATGCATGGTTATTTTTACTTTATTTGCAATGATTATTATGATTGTGACATCCCTTTTGAGCAAGATTACCCCAGATTATAGACAATGTGGGTGTTTCTTCTGTTGCTACCTTTACGCCTAAAGGGGGTTTCACAAAATGGTATCAGAGCAAATAAGTAGATGGCCATCACGTAGAAATCACATCCACATGTTCTAAGTCATAGGTATATAATATTAAGTTCAAGGCATGGGAAACCAAAGTAGGGTCTAGTCAGAAGACACGAGTTAGATAAGGGATAGGGTTATGTGCCTAGATGTTTTGGATTTTGTGTTAACTTTGAATTTGTACATAGCATGCTCTCTCTTCTTCCCACGTGTTTGTGGTATGGGACACAGGCTCATGGGGTTTTGTAGAGAGAATGTTATGTGCAAAATCGTACGTGTCTCGTCCTCTCAAGTGCATGTGGTATGGGACATGTGCATGAGGGAGGTGTTGAGACAAGAGTTGACATTAAAGTTTGAGACATATAACCATCTAAACATAATTAATTACATAAGAAGACCAAATATGCATACAAGGGGTAGATAATTTGACAGGGATACAAAAGAAAAATGATGCAATGCTACTAAACAATGTTCTCTTCTATTTTATGATTATGTGCTCGGATTGAACATCATGTGTTATTTCTATGCTTATGAATTATGAAATTATGAAAAATCATGTCTATGTATAAGAAATCATGTTATGTTGATAATTGTCCTCTCCATCATGTTATGTGAGCCTTCATTGGCCTTATGTGAGCCTTAATTGGCCTTATGAGCTATGTGGGAGCATTATGTGAGCCTTAATCGGCCTTATGTGAGCCTTAATCGGCCTTATGTGAGCCTTAAACGGCCTTATGTGAGCCTTAACCGACCTTATGTGAGCCTTAATCAGCCTTATGTGAGCCTTAATCAGCCTTATGTGAGCCTTAACCGGCCTTATGAGCACTGTGGGTGCAATCAGGAGAGTGACTATATCAACTCAAGTAAAATTCCATTACATTATGAAATTATGTCAAGTTAACCAAGTCCTTATGAAATTATGTTAACTATGAGTAAGTCATGTCTTAAGTATGTTAATGAGACTATAAGATAATATTAGAGTTTTTACATGCACAAACTAAGTGAAACCCTAAGGTGGGTAGTACCTCATTATGATATGAAAATTTCGGGGACGAAGTTTCTATAAGGTGGGTAGGTTGTAACGACCCTCAAAATTCAGTCCCAAATTTTTGATGTTTAATAAAGGTGAAACCCTAGGTTGAATGAATTTTCTTATATTTGTTCATTTAAGTGGAGACCATGCTTAAGTAATATGTCAGAATGAGTTTAGACTACATCAAGATACTATGTGAACATTTAATTTGATTCATCAACACTTATACACATCAATGTCAATTAACACACAAAAACCTAACCCTAATTATGCAATGGTGACAAGTTGGGATTGAATGATAGTTTTGGCCCACATACATGTAAAATGTATCATATAATTTTATATGTGAGTAGGTAATTGAATTTTATAACTTCCATCAAATTTTGGCAATACATTCCTTTTCAATAACTATTAATGTGTTAATTACCTTAAGTAGCTAATAATGCAAAACACATATTTCCCTAACTCAAATATGAAATCTAATTTGATAATTGAATTCCTCAAGGTCGAATTAGCTTCCCTATAAAGTTTGGTTGGATTTGGATAATCATAGATGCTCCAAAATGCCATTGGGAAGAAATAGAAGATAATGACTAATCCTTGATTAATTAGCTTGATAATCACTTTTTCCCTAAGTTTCGGGCTTTAGGCGTAGGTAGCCTGTCCACGCACGACTAAGATGAACCCGGCTCAGTGACAACCAACGGATGATGATCCGACGGGAGGGGCTTCATCCCCTACCTCCCGCAGAGTCCGCACGGAAAAGGGAAATAGAGGCCCAATCCTTAGCTCATGATATCCCTCTCTTTCCTCAACGGTTTCTTGTTATCTCGACGCCAATAGAACCGGGAGATCTCTGTGATCCTAACGATCCCTAGCTCGACCCCTATAAGCATCCCTAGGGAAAACGCCCAAAAACCCCTTCCTTCAGATTGCACGACGCCACCCGCTTGGCCGCGAGGGTCCATCTGACCAAAGGAAAGAAGTCCAGAAAGCAAGGACGGCCCCCGATAGGCCCTCCTATTCCATCAATTTCATCGGATTCGTAGCAAGCTAGCGCCGCCGTCTGGATCTTCCTCACCAACGTCGGTGAGCTCGAGCACGGAGCTTCGACTAAGAATACTCATCCCATTACCCAAATTAGGGTTAAGGTTTATCATCATATTGCCCAACATTAGGGTTTCATGCTCTATAACTCAAGATTAGGGTTTTACATACCCTTACCCTTTATCAGTGTTAGAACCTCATATTAAGATTTCACATATCATCACATAACTTCACCTTAGGTTAAAGATTCATATCACATCATTGCATTAGGGTTTTACTTGACATCACCCTTGGTTAGGATTCCACATGACATCACCCTCACTTAGGGTTTCATATGGCTTCACCCTTAATTAGGGTTCCACATGACATCATAACATTAAGGTTTCACTTTAACATCACCCTTGATTAGGGTTTTGCATAACATCCCTGTATTAGGGTTTCACTTAATATAACCCTTGATTAGGGTTTGAGTTCATCAATCAACTCAATTAGGGTTTCATGATCTTTTTATTAAGGATCATACCCTAATTATATATCCCATTCATTTTGAATGTATTGGGCATGATTATTATACATGTATGAATATCTTTCTCTTATCCTCTTCTAGGATGTCCACTACTCAATTCTTAATTAGATTGAGTCTACTCTTTAATCAAATTCATGCATTTAGGGTTAGCATGATACATTGAATTATTGCATCATTATGCATCAATGATTAATCCCACTAAGGGTACCACTCACCTAAGTACATTAGGTATCTAAAAGGTTTGATCAATTGAACATTCAATTACATGAGGTATCCAATTGGATTAACTAATTGAATCTTTAATTACATTAGGTGTCCAAGTGGATTAACCAATTGGATCTTCAATTACATTAGATATCCAAATGGATTAACCATATTGAACCTTAAATGGTTTTGATTACTTAGACCCTAAATGGTCTTAGTCTCTCAGAACTCAAATGGTTTGAAACCGTTTGGGCAAATTGCCCTTGAAACCGTTTAAGCAAGAAATGTGCTGAAACCGAATGGACTTGGGTCTCCAAATGGTTTGAGACCGTTTGGACCCAAACGTTCTTGATACCGTTTGGACCAAACCCTCTCAAAACCGAATGGACCAAAAAGGTCTTCCATCGCTTAATCAATTCAGGGTTTCAATCAATGAACCGCTTATCAATTGAATCTTTGATTCATTCATCAATTGAACCACTGAATCACCCTTCAATTAGACCATCAATTAGGGTTTTGAACCCAATTTAATTAGGATTTATAATCAATAAACCATCAATTAGGGTTTTGAAATCGAGGAACCATCAATGGTTAACATTGTGGAACTGATTCCATTGAAATCAATGAATCATCATCAAATTATGATATGACCTGACCTCAAACGGTCTTGAGGTCGTTTGGATGACCTCCAAACGGTCTTGAGGTTGTTTGGATCACCTCCAAATGGTCTTGAGACCGTTTGCCTCATCCATCATTGAAAATTTGTGAAGTTCAATCAGGGTTTAGATTGTTAGATCGATCACTAATTGAACTATTGTTTGCATTTAATTTGACTATCTCTGGGCCTTCAATTACTCAACCATACTCAACCCTAGACCTCCAAATGGCCTTGGTTGACCTCCAAACAGTCTTGAGACCATTTGGGTGATCTCCAAATGGTCTTGAGACCATTTGGGTTTATCAACCCAAAATTTTAAATCAACCAATTGAAATTTCAGCACTTAACCCGATTAGGGTTTGATAACTGATTAACCTTCAACTGATGAACCCTTTGGAATTAATCAATTAAATTTAATGGGTCATCAAACATAAATACTAGAATCAAAACTCCAAATGGTAAACTATGGTCAACCCTTCCAAATGGTTTGAAAACCATTTGGTTTCTAACGGTTTGATGAAACCGTTTGATTTCAAACAGTTTTGTTGAAACCGATTGAACAATTTGTTGAAACCGATTGGAATAGAATTTCTTTGGGAAAAGTATCCAAGATGATGTCATCATCATCTACCTTCGTCCATGTAGATCCTAGTACTTCTCATTTCATGTAATTACCCATTTCAACACGTAATAAATCAAGAAGAAGAAGGAATCAACATAATTGCAACATTGATGGTTGAATAATAATGTAAATGGGTTCAAGCTATATAACCCACCTCCAATTGAGTGTCAAAGCTTCAAGATCACGTCCAAAATGGTGGATGCAAATCCTTTCACTATCCCAAATCTCGTCCTCAAGCTTTTAGTGAAAAGGAATGGTTAGAATTGAAGATGGGATCGAGATAAGAATAAATCATGCATTGATTTTCGATTTCCACCATGGAATTAAGGTGAAAGGAAGTCAAGAAGCTTACCAACAGGTTGGGGGTCATCCTCCTAATCCTCTAAATCTCCCTTGGTCGTTTTGCAAGCAAAGAGAAGAAGTGGATTCGAAAAAACCTTTGATTTGAATTGTAAAAGGTGTTTTTATAAGAAAACAAATGAGAGAGAAAATGCCTTATAAAAATCTTTTAATTCCAAAATTAGTGCCACTTCTCCCCCCTCAATTCCTTGCATGCAAATATATCTTCCTCACCTCTGAATTCCTCTCCATTATCCATGTATTAAAGAAAAGAAAATTAAGCACCTTAACCTTTATAATAATAATATCCATAAGTTAGTGGATATTTCTTTTTATTTTCTTAATGTGAGTGTGTTCTCCACTCACATAGATATTTCCTTTGCCTTTGAAAGGCACAAGGACGTCCATGTATGTGTATTTCAACCTCTACAATTTTTGGTTGAAGTCAATCCATTTAATATAATTATTTTTGCATTAAATTGAATTAGGGTTTCAATTATGCTTAAATCTTGATTATTTTAATATCAAGATTCTCTCTCCTTCAAAGAGGTACAAATGAGATGCCCCTCTAATTTTCTTGCCTCTAAAAGATGCCAAGAATTATTAGGGACCTTATTGAAGTGAAAATTTGCATATTGAACTCTAGGTTTTGGGTAAATTGCACATTACCCCAAAACTAGGTTTTTAATGTACGAACATTGTTTAATCAACTCTTTCTTGGTACCCAGGCTTTCACAAGACATTCCTCTGCATCATCTTCATTCTCATGATGTTTCAACACATGAGGAACATATTATCATGTAACATTTGCAATTTAACCCCTCAACTTGGGTAATTTGCACTTTAGTCCACAATAATCAAAACATTGTTCAAAAAGGACTAAAATTGAAATATAAATTCCTCTTGAGCCTTAATTACTTTTCAAGAGATAAGAGCAAGCATTTAATCAACTTTATTAATCAAAACACCTAGGGTTAAAGCATAACCCAGGTCAGGGATGTTACACTTAGGTTGTACTAAGTTTATGAAGCTGAACGCTGTGTTGAGATTGTATACTCTAAAGGCTAACAATAGATGAATCGATAAATGCTTCACATCATTGTTGTATTTGTTGAAAGAAATTCTTCCTGGAGGCAATGAGCTTCCAATCTCAACATACAAATTAAAATTTTTTTTGTACCCAATGGGAATGAAGGCTACATGCATTCTCAAATGATTGTGTGTTTGATTGGACAGTTGTTTGAAATGTGGGGCATCAAGGTATAAAATGATGACTTCAGGGAAGTCCAATACTAGCTCTCCTTCCAAGATGATGTGGCATCTACCTATACTACCACAACTTCAATGCTTGCTTGCCAATACCATGGATGTGAAGAGTTTAACATGGTATGTAGAGGTAAAGGAAAATAATCATGGGATTCTACGACACATGTCTAATTATTCACAATGGAAGAAATTTTTTTTGTGTACCTTAAATTCAGTGAAGAAGTCATGAATATAAGACTTGGGCTTTGTATCGATGAGATAAATCCATACAACTAATTGATAAGCCAACATAGAACTTGTCTAGTTATGATTGTTATATACAATATTCCTCCCTAGTTGTGTGTGAAAAATAAGTATGTCATGATATCTTTGCTGATATTGGGCCTTAATCATCTTGGAAATGATATCAATATTTATCTTGAACCTCTGATTGATGACTTAAAGAAACTCTGGGGAGAAGGTGCGGTGATCTATGGTGCTTTATGAAGAGAGACATTCTGTTTACATGAGATGTTGTTTTGCACTACTAAAGCCTTTCCAATATATGGGAATTTGTCTGCATACATCATAAAAAGGATCCAAATCATTCCCTATATGTTAGGAGAACACTTATTCAATACAAATAGAACATGGAGGAAAGACTGTATATCTTGGTCATCAAAGGTTTCTTCCAAAAGTTCATCCTTACCGAAGGTTGCACAATGCATTCAATAGATTGAATGAGGAATGGAGTGCCCCTAAACCTATATTAGGGGAGGTTGTTTATGAAAGAGTAAAAGTCTTTTTCAATGCATTTGGTAATAGATCAAAATATACTATTTCCAAACAAACTGAAAAATATTTATACAAGAAGAGGTCAGTATTTTAGGAACTTCCTAATTGGAGTATTTTGCAGTTAGACTTTGTACCGATGTCATGCATATTGAGAAAAATATATTTGATAGTGTTATTGGTAGTCCGTTGAATATATCGGGTAAGACTAAAGATGGCATTAAATCTATAATGGACCTATGTGTAATAGGCATAAGGAAGAAATTAACAACAAAAGTTAGTAGTGAGAAAAAAACATATTTACCTCCTGCTTGTTACACATTGTCTAGATAAAAGAAGAGAACTTTTTGTGAGTGCTTGATTAATGTTAAGGTACCATAGGGATACTCTTCCAATATCTGTAGATTGGTATCAATGAAGGATCATAAGATGATAGGTCTTAAATCTCATGATTTTTACACTCTAATGCAACAAATATTTCCCATGGCTATTCGATCTATACTGCCAAAGCATGTAAGGTTTGGTATCACCAGGCTTTGTTTCTTCTTCAACACTCTATGCAACAATATTATTGATCTTGAGAATCTCAATCAGTTGCAAATAGAAGCGGTCGTTACCCTGTGCCAACTTGACATGTATTTTCTTCCTTCATTCTTTGATATCATGGTACATCTTGTTGTCCATTTGACTAGGGAAGTGAAAATGTTGGGACCAAATATCTTGCATTGGATGTATCCTTTGAATGATACATGAGTGTTTTTAGAGGTGATGTTTGAACCCATTATCAGACAAAATGGAGTATTATTGAGAGTTATATGGCTAGGGCGGTTATGGACTTTTCTAATGACTTTTTGAATTATAATGAAGCTCCTAGAAATGGCAAGAATATTGATCCCTATTTTAGAAAAGGGACTTAAGGAGAATGAGTGAAAGTAATCAGCCATGATCTTTGGGAACAAGAACACTTGCACATTATAGACATCTTCGACAAAGTGAGTATTTATCTCACATACCAATTTCATCAAGGCAAAATATCCTCGATCCAATTCAATTTGGCTTGTTAGAGAGAAAAATAAGACATTTATTAGGTGTTTTGAAGATAAAATCTTACGTTAACTATCTCAAACACCAAATCATGTTGCTGAAATTATCAAATGGATTTCCTTTAAACAAAAAATGAATGTTATATCTCATGCATGGTTTTACATAAATGGATTTTCATATAACACAAACCGTCAAGATGATAAGAGCATTATCCAAAATAGTGGGGTCACCCTTCAAGCGTCTTCATCGTAACTTTCTAGTGTGAAGGATAAGAGTCCACATGAAGCTAAAATTTCATATTATAGTGTCATTGAAGACATATGGGTGTTTGACTATGCATATTTCAAAGTTTTGATATTTAGGTGTAATTGGGTTGATAACACCAAAGGCGTTGCACTGTATGGATTGGGTTTCACATTAATGAATTTTGTAAATATTGGCAAGAAGGGTGAACCATTCATAATGGAATCACAAGAGAAGCAAGTATTTTATATCGATGATCCTGCAAATGAAAAATGGTTGGTTGTTCTTCATGGTAAAAGGTAGTTCATCGTATTGACTCATGGTCTAACTTGACAAAACCCTTGTTTTGATGATGACTAACCATTTCACTCATTTGTGTTTGATTCTTATACTTGAGTGATTTCAGATTGGATAGAGATACTCCAAATGCTTTTAACTTGTGCATCCTAACTTGGATAAATTAAGTCATATATGCATAAAGATCAAGATTAAAGAATATATAATGTTCTCCGTAGATATTTGATGTAAATCACTTGTTATGATTTTATGACTTGTAATTAAGCTTAGGAAAAATCAAGAGTGCTTAATAAAATTATATAAACACTTTTTGGACATTTTTCAAAAGTTATTACAGATTGCCTTGTCATCCGAGTTTGTCCTGATGACAACTCAGTTGACAACATGTCTAACTTGTGGTAAATGCCTAGGGTCAGCCCAGTTGGTCCTAGTGGCCTCAAATGATGCCTGTACCTTGACTTGTCATACAATGCCATTGGTCGAGTTCTCCAAAAGACAACTCAGCCAACAACACTATACATCAAAGTGCATAAAAGTATTTCTAGCTGTTGGAGTGTTGCAAAACTCAAAAATATATCTATTCAAACACCCAAAATGGCTAGAATTCAATCCTAAGTGTCTCTACTGGCAAGTAGCCAACCTCAATTATAAATAGCAATCCTTGGCCTTAATCTAATGGTTAGCCAAGAACTATGAAGGCCCCTATAGTTTAATTGAGAGAGAGAGTTTGCTACCAAGAGCCTCCACCCACACTCATGAGCTTAATCACTTGCTACATTCATTAGACTGAGTAGAAGATTTGTAGGAGAGATATTCCTACATATATATCTTTTGAGGCTCTAACTTCTGCTACCTTCCAATCTCTCTTTCTACTGTGAAGATGAATATTCTCTCTCTTGGCTAAGAGAGGTGAAGAAGAAGGGAAGGAGTCCCTTGGTGAAAGATTCTCCTTGGTGTAGGTGAAGTCAAAGGAAGAAGATCCAAGCCAAGAGTGGGTAAATCCTTGAAGGAGGAAGACTTGTTGCAAGAGTGGGCAATTCCTTGGAGAAAGCCAAAGACTCATTGCAACATTAGGTAAGTCCTTGGTAAGGTAGAAGACTCTTGGTCATGGATAGGTAATTCCTTTCTAATGGTTATTAGGTCTTTGGTCTGAAAAGGAATGCTAGGTACCGTTGACCTATACAAGGGAGATCTGTAGTTGTAACTCTTATAACAATATTTAAGGAGTGAGGCATGGTTGAAAATCCTAGAGATTGACCTATCTTGGTAGTGAAAGTACATCTCCTAGTTTGGAGGTTGGAACCACTATATATACCTTGTGCTATCTTGTTCTTGTTCGATCTCTATCCCTTGATATGCATGTTTAGTTGCACTCAAAGTTCACACTTGCAATATTATCTTAGAAATATCTCTATTGACACCCTCTAGAGCCCATTATACATCCAAAAATTGGTATCATAGAGGGTCTTCTCCAAGCAACACTTCTACAAGTAGGAGAAGATGGATATTTACCAAGGTGGGAGATACTACATCAACATTTTGATCTTTAATGGGAGTAACTTCCTCTATTAGAAGAGAAGATTGCAATTCTACATCCAAGGACCAAGTCTTGAGTTATGCAGAATGTTGGACCTTCCATTCAAGCAACCAGAGACAAAGATAGAAGAATGGGATGAGGCCACTTTGAAGAAGGCTAAATTGAATGCAAGAGCCATCAACATCCTCTACTCCTCTAATTCCCACATTGGGTTGAGCTAGATTTCTTCTTACGAAACAATCTATG
Organism: Alisma plantago-aquatica; assembly: GCA_963693085.1. NCBI lineage: Eukaryota > Viridiplantae > Streptophyta > Magnoliopsida > Alismatales > Alismataceae > Alisma > Alisma plantago-aquatica. The sequence goes on from OY856409.1 coordinate 986,368,760, forward strand.
AGATATGGAGAAATATATGTATCATTTATGAGGGGACCAAGCAAGTGAAAGGAAGTAGAGTCTATATGATTAATGGTCTCCTTGAGAACTTCAAGATGGTAAAGAAGGAGAAGGTAGCTTCAATGTAATCAAGGTTCAACATCATTGTAAATGGTCTTGCCATACTAGGTCATCCTATGGATCAAGGGAAGATAAACTCAAATATTCTTAGGTCTATTCCTAAAAGGTGGCAAACAAAGGTGTCCACTAAAAAAGAAACAAAGTCTCTCTTTGAATTTCCTATTCAAGAATTCATAGGAAACCTACAAGCCTATGAAGTGAGACTTGATGATCAAGAAGAAGAAGAAAGAGAAGAGGAGAAAGATTTTGAGAGAAAGAAGAAGGCTGAAATCAAAGCTCATGTTGTAGCTATTATGCAACAAAAAGTCGCTTGCCATTCTTCTCCATCCTCTCAAGTTGAAGAAGACGCCATATAATCCAAAGGTAGATTCCACAAAGGAAAGTCCTCTTTCTCAACCATTGCTTCAAATGAGAAAAGAAGGGTCACTTCAAGGAAGATTCCACAAGGCCAAAAGACTCATCATCAAAAGAGAAGGGAAGAGAAGCACAAGAAGAAGGAGAAATGACACAAAAGCTCTAGTGACTCCTCCAACTCTAACTTTAGTGTAGAATCAAGTGGATGATCTACTCTAGATCTAGTGAAAGTGGAGAATGTACTTTCTCTCACTGTAGGTACAAATTAAGATTAAAATGAGGTAAATATAAACTCTTTCAATATAGAAGATTTAATTGCAATTATTTATGCTAACTCATACCTCTCTTAAGTCTACTAAAAGTAAGAAGAAAAATCTAGCTAAAATTTTGGATAACTTGTATGAAGAAAAAGATAATCTTGACCATGCTAACATAGGCTTGCAAGATGATGTAAATCATCCACAAAAGATCTATTTAGAACATGAATTGAAATTAAATATTGTTGAGATAAAAAACAATGCTTATCTTAAACAAGTAGATTCTCATGAATTGAAATTAAATAGTGGTGAGATAGAAAACAATGCTTATATTAAGCAAGTAGATGCTCTTAAACTTAAAAATGCTAGCTTGTTTGATATGATTAGATTTGTAGAAGCTCAACCTCTTATGATTAGTTCAAATTAAGATCATATTAAAGTTGCAAATTCTCTCATGGTTGATATTGATGTTCTTAAAACTGAAAATGAGGATATAGATTTTATTTTTAAAGGAATACAATATGAAGATAATTTTTGTATAACTAAGATCACTAATCTTGAAGAAGAAAATTCTTCCTTGCTTGATAAAATCAATGTTCTTGAATTTGGTTCTAGTTCTACTAGTAGAGAGAAGAACATTGCTGCTCTTCATATTGAAAAATATTCTTATATGACAAAAGCTCTTTTGCATGCTAGAGATGATATGAATCAATTGTCTTCCACTATGACTTTTTTTTATGCATGATAAACATAGATTGATATCCTCGATGCAAAGATTCTTAGATGACAAAAAGAATATTAACCAAATCCTCGATCATACTACCAAAAAAATTGATAGAGATGGTATTGGACTTGATAGTAGCCAAAGGAACAACAAAAAAATGACCTCAAAGATTCCATGGAGAATCCTCTATTTCAAAGGCGACGAGAACTTGCAATCATTGTAATGAAAATGGTCATTATTATACATATTGCCCTTTTTGGAAAGTGCCAAAAAAAAGGGACTTGGGTTGCAAAGCTAACCCCTTTGAATCCAAAAATATGATTCAGTAACATTTCATCTTTCTTCTTATAGGTCACTTGCAATTGGATTGACATGAGCTATTGATTTGCAAATTGACTTCTCAATCCACATGAAAGAAGAAAGGTGAGATGTGTATGGGGTGGCAACAAGTGGAAAAGTTACTATAAGAACAAAGGTAAATTTTTCTTGCTCATATCCAATTATTGCTTATATTTACCAAGTTTGTATTCACTTTACATATGACTTTTGAGTCTAAATTGGTATATTGTGTTTACCATCTCATTATTTCTCAAAAACTATCCTTGATGCTTTTATAGTGCATTACTAACTTGCTTATACTATTTGGATATTGTCTATATTTTTATCATGCCTCTAGATATGTTTTTCATAAATATATGTGCTTTTTGACAATAGCATGTGTCAGGTGAGTTTGTATTGAGGAAAATTGACCGACAAGAACCAATGGGTTTTGCCAACAACTGTTCTTGGCCAAAAAGTTCAACCAAAAAACTCAACCGACAACACTATCCACTGAATACACAAATGGCTTTTTGGGTGAGAATTTTCCCTCTCAACTAGACGTTCTCAACAAATAGACTTATTCTATGGCACTCTCCTTGGTACCTTTTATGATATGCATATTGCCATGCTTTAAATTTCCTCTCTTGCAAACAATTCTATCTTTCTAATTGCTAATGAACTGGAATCTCTATATCTTTCAATTACTTGTCTTGAGTTGTTATGAATTTTTTTGTGATAATATCTTTGCAATATCTTGGTTGATTCTTAAATTGCTTCCATTATGATCTAACTTGATACACCTTTCTAGTTATATATATCTTTGATGCAAACTTGAGTTTCCTAGTGAAAGTCATCTTTTGGTAATGATGTATATTTGCTAGTGAGTAATATCTATTCATACTTCTTACATTACATATTTCTTTGTATGAATATCTCTCTACATCTACTAATAGCTTTTTATTTAAGTTGTGAATATTTTCCTATGATCTACATCCTACCATTAGATCTAATTTGTGATAACTAATACTCCATCTACATGTAGTTCTTGTCTTTTTCATCAATTGGTATATACATAAAGTTCTAGAGAAACTACTAAACATGTTTTGACCCTTAAGATGAAAGAATTCACCCAAAAAAACGTCATGGCTCATGAATTTTTCATGAGTCTTGCTCAGAAGGTTGTTTCTACTCAAAAAATAATAGTCTTGCATTAAAATCTGACACTAGAGTAGAAAGCTCAAATCTACATAAATTCTTTGGGTGCTCTAGTTTCTGCATATGATGTAACTCCATTTGCCGCATATCACATAGACTTATCTAGACTTTTTGCTAGAACTACATCCACAATTGTTTTAATACATGCCTTGATTTGCTTTATATACATTTCTTGGGCAAGCCCCTAGTTTTCTTTCTCTTTTGCACTCCTGTTATCTAAAAAGTTGTGCTTTAGCCCTTCAAACCCTCACTTTATGAAATGAAAAAGGGGGAGAAAACATGTCTTATGTAAAGGGGAGAAGACATACATGAAATTACATATATGAGTAGGAGACATAGTTTCTATAAATCTTATGAAAGCTAACAATGTAGGAGAAATATCATCAACTGAGGGGGAGTACGTGAACTCTATTAGAATTAATTGAGAGGGATCATATGAGCTCAATTTTATTTAAACCCCCAAGGTTTCTCTAAATCTATGATTATACTTAAATGTTTTGAATACATTTATCAAATGATTTGTCATCTTCAAAAAGGGGGAAATGTTGACTCAAGGTCTATATTGACTAAACCATTGTATTAATGATGACTAACCATTCCACTCATTTCTATATAATTATTATACATGAATGATCCCATATTATATAGGCACACTCCAACTGCCTAAACTTGCACATCCTAACTTGGAGAAATCAAGTCATACATGCATAAAGATCATGATTGAAGAACAAATAGTTTTATCCATAGATATTTGACTTAAATCACTTGTAATGATTGTATGACTTGTAATTAAGATAAGAAAAATTGATAGAACTTAATTATAATATTTAATCACTATTTGGGCATTTGTCAAAAGTCATTACTGGCTGCCTTGTCGGCCGAGTTTGTCCTAATGACACCTCAGTCGATAGCTTGTTTGGCTTGTGGCAAATGCCTAGGGTCAGCCGAGTTTGTCATGGTGGCAACTCGATTGACACATGCAATTTGACTTTTCATACAGTACCATCGGTTGAGTTTCCTAAAAGGAAACTCAACCAACAATACTGTATGAGAAAGTGCAAAAAAGTGTTTCTAATTGTTGGAGTGTTGCAAAAATTGAAAATATATCTGCTAGAACACCCAAAATAGCTAGAATTTGATCCTAAGTATCTCTACTGGCTAGTAGGAAACCGCAACTATAATTAGGACCCCTTGGGATTCATCCCATGGTTAGATAAGAACTATGAAGGTTCATACACTATAGTTGAGAGAGAGTTTACCTTCTAGTGTAGGGAAATATGACTATAGAGCAAGCAATAGAAACAAAAATTTATGTACCATATTCCTGATATCAGTAGATCGCATCAGTTAGTATAATGCATGAAGGATGGCTTTGAGGATATACCTGGTCCTGGAGCAATTCCTATGACAATACTCATCATTGTAGATGCACAACTTCTGAATCCTGGTTGTACTGGGACTCATTGACTGTTGCACCTTATGGTTTGCACCATGGACTGCATCCACGAACCTTGTCTTCTACAACATCTCCTCTTATCATGGACTAATGGTTGATGTTGTCCTTCAAGAGATAGAAAATGACCTCCCGCCTCTATGGTATTCCACATGGACCACCTAGAACTCATGTCATCCTGCTAAAATGATCAAGAAGGAGTCATCCCTCCTGTTGGTGTACTAGTCACCAACTTGCTCTCCCATGCCAATGATCTCAGTTTCTCTCTCCCTTGGCTATGCCTCCCTAGTCGGGTAGGACTTGCCTGGGCTCTCGTGGTTTCCACAACCAAAGAGGCCAACCTTTGTCAGAGCAAATGTTTCTTAATTGTCTATGTTGTACTCTGGGAAACCCTAGTACCCCTCTATTTTTAGGTGGGGTTTGGGTCCATGTTTCTAATCAATGTGGGAGTGGAACGGAATGGAAGATCTCAAAATTTTGCAACAATTTTGGAAATTTTGCAACCTGCAATAGCACTAATGGTCGTCTGGAAACCCAGATGGTCATCTGGCATGGCATACGGTCGTTTGACATAGCACATAGCCCCGTCGGCCATTTGGTTGTTATCTAGTTGTATACAAATTTGGTAATTTGTTTCCAATTAATATCCCATATTAATTTCCTTACACAACAAGTAATGTACAACTCAAACCAATTAGGAAATATCTAGAACCTTCCCTTAGTTGAATCCAACCATCTTTCCAATGCGAGATGACCATCTCAGTTCACCCAAACTATCGTCTGCTGACCCGAGTTGATCCGGTCCATTTGGTCATTCACTTCCTTATCCAATTTGAACTCATAATATGCTTAAATCCCCAAACGTACGTCTCAACATTTGAGATGACCATTTGGCACTTCCAGATGGCCGTATCAACACTTGAGATGGCCGTACGTGTTGTCAACCTATTTGTTATGTGAATGAAATACCTAAACACTTTATTACTTAATTCAATTGTCATTTTAGATTAAACTTCTCTTCTAGGTTGAGACCTATGTGTGTGACCATATAGGTCCCATATTATGTTGACAGTGATTGTCCATAACACTTATGACATTACAAGCAATGAGTGGTGCCTAGTCTCACATCAATGCTCCCAAGTAAATGGAAAGTTGGGGAACAACTTCAACCTCCAATATGTGTATGGTGTTACACTGTTTGTATAGTTCCTTTGTCACTGATGTCTGGATTGAACTAGAGGCATGGAGCAGTCACCCTCATTATTATTCAATCATGTTTCTTGAATTAAGAGTAGACTGTCTGAGATATATGTAAGCTCAATTTCACATATTGACTGACATGTACATGTACATGCTTTTCTTTGTCTCGCTAATCAGGAGGCCAGGACATCACACTCCAGTGGAGGGATAAATCTCATATCTACCATTCACAATCTATCCCAATGTGTCAAAGCCACCCAATCATCACCTTTAAAAGAACCCATGTTTTAGGATTGTGTTTGATGATGTCAAAGTGTACCCAACAACATTTGATGAGTGCAGTGGTTTTAGGTCTAAGAACTACAACCACCACCATCACTGTGAGAATCGACTATGACTTCCATGAAGATGGCTGCCATGTGTCAGTCTCATAGTGGGTCTGTATGATACATTTTTCTCTGACATTTATCTGTGTGCTTGGTTTGATAATGCCATATCATGACTAATGAAATTTAGTCATCAACCAACTCACACTCAGATCTTATGTGCCATTGTTGTCTATCAACCTTCCACAATAACAACCGATCAAGGAAATGATAAGAATATAAATATGTACTCTTAACATCCATATGATCTCATCCACAAGGGTAGTACTTGAATACATACATCATTGAGTAATATGAATATCTAGACATTAAAAATGTTACATCATTATCTCATAACTGAATTAAACGGAATAAATTGGAAGCTTGCCTTTTATTAATAATAAATCATTTTTACAAGTTATGCCATTAGAATAATCACATGATTGGCTCTCTAGGCATACTTAACCAACTGAATCCCACTTGCACTCAATGACAATCACCCACAAATCTTATTCTGAGTGACCTAACATGACCGTCATGCTTTTGTTGTAAAAGTGCTTTTTTTAAGTATCAACAACATTGTTCTCATTTGGTACTTTGCAAATATTTACATCTCCTAGCTGTACAATCTCTCATGTGAGATGATACCATCTTTGTATATGCTTTGAGAGATGATGCGATCTGGGTTCCTTAGCTTGTACAATAGCTCCATTGTTGTCACAATATAGCTCGATTGCATCACTGATGCTTGGAACAACCCCAAGTTCTATAATGTACTTCTTGATCCATACAACCTCCTTTGCTGCACTCGATCCAACAATATACTCGGTCTCTGTTGTACAATTAACAACTATTTCTTACTTGGAACTCTTCTAGGTAACAACTCCATTGTTGAGGCAGAACACAAATCATCTTGATCAGTCTGGAAGCTTGCATCAATGTGACCCTTTACCTCCAACTCTTCCTCTCCTCTATAGACTAAGAACTGATCCTTAGTCCTTCTCAAATAATTGAGGATGTTCTTTACGACTATCTAGTGAGCATCACCAGGATCTGAGTGATTTCTTCTCTTCATGCTCAAGCCATTTCCCAGACTATGGTCACTCTATAGCATCTTGATAAGAAATTGGCTCAACATCTATGACCAATTCACCACCTTCCAGAATTACAAGATATCCAAATCTTTTAGGCTCAAAGGTGTGTCCTATGTCACTTGATGAATTTGAGATTCAACAACATCTTGTGAACCTCTTTGTTCCTCTTATTCATCTATTGGTTCAATGTTTTCTTGTTGGTCTCAAACCTCTTCAAGTTCCACTTTTCTGCCTGTGATTCCTTTAGAAATGAAGTCCACCTCAAGGAATGCAACATCCTGGAAACAAACACTTTGTTGTCAGTTTGGGAATAAAAGTGGTATCCACTTGTTTATTTAAGATATCCAACCAAATAACATTTATCAGACTTGGGACCAAAATTATCAAGATACATTTTCTTGACATAAGCTTCACATCCCCAAATCCTCATAAAAGACATATTGGGACGTTTCACATTCCATATCTCATATGGTGTCTTTTGAACTGATTTAGATGGTACTCAGTTTAGTGTAAACACTGCAATTTTGTAGAGCATACCCCCAGAAGGTTGTCAGAAGCTTGACTAAACTCATCATTGATTGCAACATATCTAGTAATGTGGGATTCCTTCTTTCTGATGCACCATTATGTTGAGGTGTTCCATATGGAGTCTATTGGGAAACAATCTTATGGGATCTAAGAAGGTCCTCAAACTCTTGGTTTAAGTATTATCCACCTCAATCAAAACAAAGTGCCTTGATACTTTTACCAAGTTGGTTGTGTACTTCATTCATAAACTCCTTGAACTTTTCAAGAGTTTTTGACTTATGTTTCATTAAATAAACATAGTCATACCTACTGAAATCATCAGTGAAGGTAATGAAGTACTGATACCCACCTCTAGCAGTTATTCTAAAAGGTTCACACATATCAGTATGAATGAGTCCTAATAGATCACTATCCCTCTCATTGTTACCAGTGAAAGGGGTCTTAGTCATCTTTCCCATCAAACAAGATTCACATGACTCTATTGATTCAAAATCAAAATAGTCAAGATAACCATCTTTATGAAGTCTAGATATGCAATTCTCATTTATGTGCCCTAGACAACAATGCCAAAGGTATGTTTTGTTTGAGTTATTGAGTTTTAGTCTTTTGGCATTAATATTATATACATATGTCTTTAGATCTAACAAGTAATGACCGTAAGACATAGGGGGCTGCCATAAAATATCTCATCTTTTGAAATAGAAAATCAACCATTTTTAATATGGAATTCAAATGCATCCTTTTCCATACAACATACAACAATGATGTTTATATTTATAGCAGGTACATAATAATAATTTTTTAACTCTATTACAAGCCCCATGGGCAGAGATATAATATATGTTCCAACTATGCTGGCTACAACTCTTTCCCCATTAGCAACTCGTAGTTCCACCTTTCCTTTTCCCAAAGGCCTACTTCCTTTCAAATCCTACATATAAGAACATATGTGAGATTCACATCTGATATCAAGTACCCATGATGATGAAGTAGATAGATTTATCTCAATAATGTATATACCTAAAGTGGAGATCACCATCCACATCTCCTGCTTCCTGAAAGCCTTCAAGTACAAAGGATAAGTTCCTCCTGTAGTTTTATTCCTCCTTATATTGAGCATTGAAGAATTATACTTAGGATTAACCACATAACTCTTCTCGGTCTTGCTTTGATCCTTGGACTCATCCCTGCTTATCACCATGACAGGCTTGTCCTTCTTCAATTTTTCTTCGACATGAATCAACATGGAAAGCAAATCTGATATCTATCCAGTCGAATTACTGACATGAAAACATGTAATAAAGTAGCTATATGATTCAGACATAGTCCTTAGAATTGTATCAATGTCCAATTCTTGGCTCAAGGTGAATCCTAGTTCTTCAAGATGATACACATGTCCAATCACATTGAGCACATGTTCTTATGTTGCGGTTCACTCCGTCAATTTTGACTCAAGTAGCACTTTTAAGAAACTGTCCCTTTCTCATATCCTCTCATTGCTCATGCAACTCATAGTTCATGCAGCTTAGTATAAGGTACTTTATCTCTAAGGCATCATTAGCATGCTTCCAGTAAGCATCCACATCTGCACTAGGTGCATCAGGAGGAAGTATTATAGGCACTGGTTTGTTAAGGACATAGAGATTGCACTCTTCATTGAGAACCCTTCTCAAAGTCAAAAACCAGTCATGGAAATTCCTCCCATCAAGTTTGTCCTTCTTCAGGACCAATCACAAATCAGATTTGTTCGTCATTTGATTCTACAAGAGAAAATTTGCATTTGTCAAAAACCATTTTTTGATTTGATTTGAAATTTTAATGATATTAATTAGGAGTTTAATTATTGTCACTCCCACTCTTTTATTCAAATTGATAGCCCTCAATATCAATTCAGAATATTGCAACACACAATATTCTAGGGGAGAAAATCTAAGATAATTCAACATTGGCCTGATCAACACCACACACACAGTCAAATATCAAGGTAGGTAACTCTTTCCAGTTGCATTATATGAAATTCTTGATAGATGATATGCACAACCCCTTTCCATAATCATCTTCATTCCTCTGGGCCCATAGGCTTTGAGAATCACCACTCAAACCTGACCCAAAAGTCGACACGATAATAATGCATCCCGCAAAGGCGAAACCTACATTATTACCATCACAATTCGATGAGATAGACGATGCACCCCGCAAAGGCGGAACCTATGCTTAGTCGATCAAGCTTTTCATGTGTGTTGCTTTTGGAAAACATCTAAGACTTGATATTTAAATTGAGGGAGTTTGTATTTATAAGTATATACATATACTTCTTCCAATCACCACATATATAGTTTGTGTCATATACGTGCTATATCCCACAACTAAAACATGCAAATGAAAAAGTGACAGTTATGGCCAGCCTAATGTAACCCATTAGAGCCATAAGGAATTATTTTCATCTAGGTCTACATCACATGCAAAAACCTGTTGTTGATGAAGAACTGTGCTTGCCAATCCGGGTCGGCTAGTTCAACTTTTGAACTGGTCAGCTTGCCTCTTGACGAGTTGTTAGGTCGTCTAGTTCTATTGGTCCACCATCTACTAGCTCCTCTAGCTGATTGGTCGGGTCCACCAAATGATTGGTCTGGATCGTCCTCCTGGTTCTCTATGGTCCTTCAGTCGGTTTTCTCATCTTTGGGACGTTTGCTACTTCATCATAACAAAAAATAAACTATCCTACTTTTACATAATAATTTGGAAACATCGAGTTACATTCAAGGCGAACAAGGGTAGAAAGAGTTAACTTTACATGGGGAAGAAAAGATAGAGACTCGATACGCAGACCAAGATAAGAGGATTATCCAACCATACAACCATGCACATAATATAGGGGTTATTGGCCATTATACACATCCACCATCCAAATTGCTTTTAGGGCGACACATGTAAATATGATATATATATACATATATCATATATCATATATATATTAGTTTGGGATTATCATGGTATTGAATTTGATGAGATATTTTTCTCATTGCATGTAATAATAGAACAAAAAAACCAAAATCCAATCATATAAATTATCACACAATATAGTAAATTGACGTTAGCTCTGATACCACTGTATAGAAATATGGCTATAGAGTAGGCAGTGGAAAAAAATTATGTATGATATTTTCCATAATTAGTAGATTTCATCAATTAATATAATACATGAAGGATGGTTTCAAGGATATACTTGGTCCTGGAGCAAGTGCATCGACAATTCTCGTTGTCATAGATGTTCAACTTCTGAATCCTGGTTGTACTAGGACTCGTTTGACTATTGAGCCTTCTAATATGCACCACAGACTGCAACCACACACCATATCTTCTTCAAAAACTCCTCTTGTCATGGACTGGTGGTTGGTGTTGTCCTCCTAGCAGAAGACAACAACCTCCTACTTCTATGGTAGTCCACCCAGTCAACCTAGAACTCCTGTCATCCTGCTAGAAAGATCAGGAAGGAGTCTTCCCTCTCGTTGGTGTAATGTTCACCAACTTTCTCATCCACAACAATGATCTCAGTTGCTCTCTCCCTTAACTATCCCTCCCTAGTACGGTAGGACTTGCCTGAGCTCTCGTGGTTACCACAACCAGAGAAGACACCATTTGTTAGAGTAACTATTTCTCAATTGTCTGTGTTGTACTCTGGGAAGCCCTCAGTACCCCTCTATTTATAGGATGGGTTTGAATCCAGGTTCCTAGTCATGTGGGAGTGGAAGGGATCGGAAGATCTCAAAATTTTACAACAATTCTAGAAATTTCACAACCTACGACAACCCAAATGGTCATCTGGAAACCGAGACGATCATTTGGCACAACCCAGATGCCTATTTTACTATTTTCCAGTTGTACACAAATTTGGCAATTAGTTTCCAATTAATATCCCATATGAATTTTCTTTCACAACAAGTAAAGTGCAACTCAACTGAATTAGGAAATATCTAGAACCTTCCCTCGTCTGAACTGAACCATCTTGCCATTGTGAGAAGACCATATCAATTCACCCAAATGGTCATCTGGTGACCTGAGTCAATCCGGTCCATTTGGTCAATTCACTTCCTTAGCCAATTCAAACTCATAATAGGCTGGACTCCCTAGACGTCCATCTCTACATTTAATACGTCCGTTTGACACTTCTTGATGGCTGTCTTAACACTTGAGATGGGCATTTGGTAGTGTTATCAGTCTATTTGTTGCATGAATCAAATACCTAAACACTTTAATACTTAATTCAATTGTCATTCAAGATTAAAATCATCTTCTAGATCAAGACCTATGTGTGTGACCCTATAGGTCCCATATTACATTGGAAGTGATTGTCCATATTCAATGAGCTGTGCCTAGTCGCACATCAATTTTACCGAAGTAAATGGAAAGCTAGGGAACAACTTCCACCTACAGTCTGTGTATGGTGTTACAATGTTTGTATAGTTCTTTTGTCATTGATGTCTAGATTGAACTAGAGGCATGGAACAATCACACTCATTATTATTCAATCCTATTTCTTTAACTAAGAGCATTGTATGAGATATATGTAAGATCAATTCACATATTGACTCACATGCACATGGCCATGCTTTTTTATGTCTCACTAATCAAGAGGCCTAGGACATCACACTCTAGTAGGAGGGACAAATAATGTATCTATCATTCACATTCTATCCCCATGTGTCAAATCCACCCAATCATCACCTTTTAACAACCCATGTTTCAGGACTGCGTTTGATGATGTCAAAGTGTGTCCAACAACATGTGATGAGTGCAATGATTTCAGGTCTAAGAACAACAACCACCACCATCACTGTAAGACCTGACTATGACTTCCATGAAGATGGCTTCCATGTGTCAGTCTCACAGTGGGTCTGTCCCATAAAGTTGTTCTCTAACATGTATCTATATGCTTAGTTTGGTATCACCATATCATGACTAATGAGATTTTGTCATCAACCAACTCACCTCTGATTTTATATGTCATTTTTGACTATCAACCTTCCACAATAACAACTGACCAGGGACATAATGAGGATATGTATATGTACTCTTAACATCCTTATCTCATCCACGAAGGTAGTAAATTGAATACATACATCATTGAGTAATATGTTTCTCTAGACATTTATAATGTTACATCATTATCTCATAACTAAATTAAATAGAATAAATTGAAAGCTTGCCTTTTATTAATAATAAAATTATTTTTACAAGTTATGCCATTACAATCATCACATGATTGGCTCTCTGGGCATACTTAACCAACACCAAGAGCCTCCATCCACTGTCATGAGCTTAATCACTTGCTACATCTATTACAGTGAGTAGAAGATTTGTAACAGAGCTAGTCCTACATGTATATCTTGTGAGGCTCTCACTTCATCTACCTCCCAATCTATCTTTCTACCATAAAGATGAAGATTATCTCTCTTGGCCAAGATAGGTGAAAAAGAAGAAGGGAAGGAGTTTCTTGGTCAAAGATTTTCCTTGGTTAAGGTGAAGTCCAAGGCAGAAGATCCAAGTCAAGAGTGGGTACATCCTTGAAGGTGGAAGACTTGCTATAAGAGTGGGTAAGTCCTTAGAGAAGGGTGAAGACTTGTTGCAAGAGTAGGTAAGTCCTTGGTAAGGTAGAAGGCTCTTGGTTGTGGATAAGTAAGTCCTTTGCAATGGTTGTTGGCTCCTTGATCCAAAAAGTAATGATAGGTACCCCTAATTTATAAAAGGGAGGTCTTATGTAAGTCTTATAGTGGAATATAAGGAGTTAGAAATGGTTGAAATTCCTATAGGTTGACCTCTCTTGGTAGTGGACATACATCTCTTAGTTTGGAGGTTGGAACCACTATAAATAACTTGTTCTATCTGATGCTTATTCAATCTCTCTCCCCCTTCCTATGCATGTTTAGTTGCACTCAAAGTTCATACTTGCAATATTATCTTAGAAACATCTTAAGGTTTAATGAATTTTGTATAAGTGGTTTAGATCTATTCACCCCTACTTTAGATCCCATTATAGATCCAACACATTGCAAATCCTATAGATGAAGAAGTACTATGACAAGTAAGATGACTCAAGTCCATTCCTAGTTGGCTTGCCAACATCAAATGTTGAAGCTAACACTGACTTATATATGCATGGAGATTACACAGAAGGAATATTAATTGATCCAAGATCCAATCAATACTAGAGGCATTTTTTTTAATGTTAGATGTGCATTTTACATTCGTTTCCACTTATTTCATTGTTTGGTTATTTTTTATATGACATTTTTTAGATGGCGTTTGATCATGAGTATGGTGATCGTGATGATGATAATCGTGAGGATGAGAACCATGACAATGTGCACCATGAGGATGACACCGGTTTAAGTTGTATTTTTTTATTACATAGATGTGCATTTTACAATATCTATCACAATTATAAGTTACATTTTAAGACTTATAATTGTTTCTTGTAAATTTCTACATATTGAAATTGTGCACCCTGAGGATGTGCGCCCTGAGGATCTTGTTGGGCTTGCTATAGAGCATCGTGTGCGTGCACTTAAAAGAGGCATCACCATGACGAACAAGTTAGTAGAGAAAAGGGGTAAAGGAGCAACGCTGGTCATTGAGCTTGATGATGTAGGAAATCCTTGTAGGAAGAATCATAGTTCATTTATCCAATATTTACGGGTTCTTACTCATAGAAAATCAGATATAACTATAGAATCTTGACATAAAGTTAATCAAAATACAAAAGACTCAATATTCAATGACCTATTTATGAGATATTATGATTTTTAAAGATATTCACAATTTGGTTTTAAGGATATTCCATTAAGTACATGAGCTTTTGTAGAAGATATGTGACTTTGATGAAAAACTACATCATAGGAAGGTGTTGTAACACTATGAGAGGGTACTAAGGAACTATAGGACAAACATGAGAGAATACATAATGAATGACAAGAATAATAAGTCAGCCACTAAGCAATAGGAATATCTTGAGCAGAATATGTGGTCCGCGTTTGTTGTTTTAAGAAAAACTGATGAATTCAAGGTATTATACCTCCCCATTTCGAATAGATTCTTACGAATTCATTGATTACATATTTAACATATGTTTTAGATTAATTAGACTTTATGCAATGTGAAAAAAGAAATACATGCAAAGAATGTGCACTACTACAAGTTGGGTCCAGCTGTCTACGTACAGCTTTGCCAAAAGAGACTAGAGGCATCTTCTTCTCAGTAGCCTACTCTTGGGACTACTTAGTCCTCTGCTAATCTTACACCTCTACTTCATCATGAGGAGCAGATAGATGTGAGGTAAACCCAATCTGGAGAAATACCCAACCCCACACCACTTATGTGGTTGAAAAAATGGTAAAATTCAACTCTCAGAGTGCACATTCATCTTTGACATTACTTGTTATGTTTTACTTACCAATTACTGTTGATGATGATTAGGGAGAGCTATACGAGCAACAAAAAGTAAGAAAGTTAATCCCTAAGGGCACAAGGGATGAATTGACAGTTGCTCTAGGTAATCCAGAGCATCTTGGGCGTGTTAGGTATGCTGACACTGGTGTTGGTATAAGATCCTTCTTTGGGTCATCAAATCATAAGCACAATCCATCTAGAAGGAGGATTCTCAAAAGAGAAGGTACAAGAGACGATTGAAAAAGGGAATATAGGAAGCAATGAGACAATATTACTTCTCATTCAGCTCCTCAGACAATACTTGTGGTTCCCTTCTCTTCATATGAGGTGGACCCCCCCTTACGATAGAGGTGGTTGTGAGTAATCCCATGGACCTAGTAGCTAGAACGTCCACTGTAACTGTTTTTGTGATATATGACTTGGGATTGATTTGTATAACATGTTTATTTTTATGTATATATATAAACTATATACAAAGTTGTAGGGTTTGAGGCCATGTCGTATTTTTTTAGAAGTATATGTCATTGCATTGGGTGATTCTTACCCAAGATTTCTAGGTGACATGATTTATGGTGTTTCAATGCCAACCAATGCGGTTCACGTGATGCCAAGGCTTGTCTATGACACTTGCAAATAGACTGCACTACCGTATGGCCACTCCAACCATGAGACAATAGGTGATGGAAAAGGCAACATGGTTGTTTGGCCTAAAGTGGAATTTGTATATGCTGATGTATGGTAATTTATGTTGTGTTTGTATTTATATATAATTGACAATTGATATGAGAATCTATATATGCATGGCATAGAACCTAAGAAACCCCCTACAGTTCATCCTCCACTTTCTTCTCAAGATATTCGATTACCTGATTGGATTGCAAAGGACATATTTTACTCGCTAGGTCCTAATTTTAGGGGTTGGCAGTATGTCAAGGATACCTTGAAGAAGGGTCACCTATGATGGTCTATATTAAGGAGGATACTACATGTCAAGATCATGATACTAGTGTATTTTAGCAAGATGTTGTGGAGCTATTTACTTATTCTTGGTTGAATATAACTATGATAGAACTTTAGATATGGTTAGATCTTATGGATAAATACCTCATTTTATATATGTTGATATGTTTTCTTATATATTGATGCGTAATACATGATATACATTTGCAACTACTTATATAGGGCGTGTAAAGAGTTCACACTACCCCATGTGGCATTTCTAGTTCCATCATTGATTAGCCATGTACATAAAGACACAAAATTTGTTAATAAATACTTCTCTACCACATTTAAATATTTTAGTGATGCAAGAAAGAGCATGATTATAGCTCCTTTCATTGTTGAGTAAGTTTCAGGCACTTTGCCTATAATTCGGACTTAAGAATTACATTTCATTGTAGATTTTGATTTTTTCTTTTTGCCTTTTTTTCACTAAAGAATAATCTTGGGTGTTGTTGGTAATTTTTGCCAAGATGCTAACTGTGTATTCTCTGGATCCTAAGGGTGACAAAATAGACACTAGGGTACAAAAAATGAAAAAAACATTACTGACATGAGAAAATGTTTATGTCCACTAACTGCGATGGACTGGATTTTGGCTTAATTTTGAGGATGAAATTTCCTTTAAGGTGTGTAGGATGTGATGGACTAAACTTTGGAAGCCAAAAAATGTCAAATGATGTAATTGAATTTATGTATTTGAGTAATATCTAGATATTCAAGTGTTTTGGTACATTTGGAGTATTGATTTATGTGGACATCATGATTAAGATCCCAATATTTATTTCTTTTGAAGACTTATAATTGATTGCCAAATAGTGATAGTTTGGGAACAAGATATAATGGGGGTGTAGAAAGGATGATAATAAAGCTTCGGTCAAAGTCCAATGTTGTTTTTATGCTCCTAGATGGAGCTATTTAGGTATGAATATGATGAAATATAATGTGGTTTGTGGTGCACAATATAACAAGGTTAATATCCTTGTGACACAAGTTCCAATGAACATGGTGTCATACTCCCTTTTTTGTAGAGTACTTGCATAAGAGTTAAGTGAGGCAAGATTTGAAGTCTGGATGCCATGGATCAGATCTGTGTGGTGCTTTTTATGGCCCTTAGATCTGTTGACCGGACGATATGAAAACCTGCTTCTCCCTTGTAATTACAACCGATAATAAGAGACCACTCTCCCCACGCTGTGTGAGGCTCGGATGTCATGGAAGGGAGGGGTTTCTAACTAGGACAAGTTGATGGCTTTGCCAAGTACTCAAATTGACGTATTAAGGAAGTCAGTTCATTCAGAAAACCAGTAAGCAAAGAACGTGCAACTGAGGCTCTTAATCGCCGATTGCTAGTGGCACAGATGAAAAACGAGGGAAGATGTGAGACAAGCAAGTTTGCAATGGGCATCAACAATAGTTCCTGGATGAGGAGATTAGGAGTAGAAGACAAGAAGCCTCGTTACAATGGAAAACTGATCATAATCACACTAAAGAAGTAGATCCCCAAACTCATCTGACGTAGCAACAATGGAGGCAGTGAGACCATTGTCTTGGAGCTCAACCACGATGGAACAACTGTGGAGCCTCTAGAGACATCATTGATACGCTGAGATAGATGAAGTCTGAAGAAACAATGATGAGGGGGCTTGGAGTTTCTGGGATTCCTCATCGACAAGCCCAAACTCGATGGCACCGTTGAGAACAGGGAGAGGCTCCAGTAGCAAGGCTCGATGGCGACGACTGGTTGACCTTTTGAAAGAAGGAGAGGACCAAGTGGATTAGAACGTATCTGAACCCTTGTCAGAGTGGAGGCTTAGGGTGACAACTTATGCGGAAGATCAATGTCCCATAGCTGAATAATAGAGTCGTTGTGACGACAGTTTGCTGGGGAACTGACGCTCGTGTATAGCGTCGATGTGTCAAGACTGGGAAACGTGAGCGAAGGGCAAGTAGAAGGTCGGGTTCACGCACCCAGAATAGGTCGACCCAACAACGAGTAGACCAAGCATGCCCCTGAACCGCTGGCTCAATCAATAAGAAACAAGGCCCATCAGCGGACATGTGGCACAATCCGATTGGCCAATAGAGGTAAATATCTCAATAAACACTTAAATCTTGTGTAATTTGTAGAAAATAGCTTGATTATAAAAAAATACAAATAATATACCAAAATTCTTATAAAATTGCATAGAACAATGTGGAGCCATCATATTAGTCTTTTTATGCTTAAATTATAGTGATATCATGAAAGTTGTGAAATGCTTATTTTTTGTTTAATAAATATCAAACGTTGGCCTAAAAATATGAGAATGTGCCAATAACTTCTAAATGTGACTTATAATCCATTTGATGTCAGATATGATGATGCTGAGACACACAATTATGTAATTTTCTTTATATGGCTAATTAGTGCTAATAACCCTAATTAATGTGTAATAATCATAAATATGCTCACAAAATCATGGAAATTATAGAGTAAGCTCATATAAGTATATGGAACCTCATATTTAATCGTGAGATTAGTTGGATGCATAAAAATTCATGTTATATGAAGATAACCCTTAATACATGTTATGTAACCCTAGTTTAGATCAATGCATGTAACCTAAAGTTTATATGTTCACATAATAATGTGAAACATAATTATCAGTTAATGAGATAATAATATGGAATATGACATCAATAAGATAATTCCAAGACAAGAATATAAGTAAAAGATGGATTATCCTAATGAGTTAAGTAAACCCTAAAATGGACATAACTAGGGTTAAGATGATGGGAATCTGATGATGGTATATGATCTTGTCTTAATCTAGTTTGACCAAGGATATAGTTGATATCAGGGACATGTGATAATTAGGTTTATCTTGATCAAGGTACGCCATTATCTCTTACTTGGCTTATTATACAATATGCTTCCATTATATGTGTAGTATCATACTTGGCATATGATATTGGATGAAATGATTGTTCTTGTATTATATCTGGCTTGATTTTCCTAACTTATATGGATATGAACATAAGATATCTGATCCATTATATGATAGCACTAAATCTCTTTGGAAGAATAGTGAATTGATGAAAGTACTAAATCTCTTTGGTAGAATAGTACATGTGAGCACTGAATCTCTTTGATAGAATAGTGCATTTATGAAAGTACTAAATCTCTTTGGCAGAATAGTACATGTGAGCACTAAATCTCTTTGGTAGAATAGTGCATGTGGTTGATCAACTTTACATATAATGGAAAGTTATGGTAAAACATGTGTTCTCTTTTGTTAATGAACATATTTGTGCAAGTATATGCTTTTTCCTATATTTCTTTGTTTAATACTGCCAAGTTCTAGTTTTACCTTATTGCCAAGATATGATGAGAGGTATATAAAAGACACGTAGGCATACTCAGTGTAGTATTCTTGAATATTGTGCTGACGTGTACCACATGTAATCTTTTATTTAGGTTGTGGATATATGATCTTGAAGAACCAAGCTAGTTGTGAGTTGTATGGCGAGCTGATGTACAGGTGGATGTGTTGTCTTAAGATCATGTAGTTTAGTGGTAGTACATGTATATGTTAAAGTTTTCTATTCAATATGTAATATCAAATGTTGTAACAATTCATGTTGTAATTATATGTTGAATGGTGAACATATGTTGTATGGTTCTATTATTTTTCATGTGCATGTGCTACTGATTGTTTCCTTCTGACTTCCTCTAATTTTCTTCTTCTTAGCCTAGTGTGTGGTGTTTAAATTGGGATTCTCACCGAGGTGAGGTTTCAATTTAGACATCACACATCAGATTAAGTTTTAGAAAATTTGAGGACGTCACAAGTAGTATCAGAGCATAAATAATAGCAAAGCTTGACATTTTCTCATTATGCAACTCAAAACTAAAGAACTTTGAATGTAATAATCTTTAGTGTAGATTAGTCATATTTTAGAGACTAGATCTGACCTAGCCTCTAGGTTAGCACCTAGATGTCAGAGAACTTGGTCTAGACTGGTGCTTATTGTGTAGTAGGCCCTTGGATGCCGTTCTTTCCTTATAGTGCAGTGATATGAGACGTTGCATTATTTGGAAATGATGTGCATCAAGGGAAGATAAATCCTAGACATATAGCACCTGTTGTCTAGGGTAGCTACACTAGTCTACTCCTTATTCTCACACTTTTTACTAGTTTTCATGACACTGTACTCTCTACTATGTGTGGGACACTCATTTTTGGATTTGGTTTTTGATTCCAATTGGATTGGACCTCGATGTTTTCTCTGATGATTGTTTTATCGGAGAAAAACTACATCATATTTTATTATATATGTAAGTATTACAAAAATGTGTCCCCACACATGTATCAGTAGGAGGTGGTCATGCAACCTAAGTGAAAGTGAATGACATCAATCTAGAAGAGAGAATAGTTCTAGATTAGATGTCTAGAGCCTTTGTTGGAATATATGATAGATGGAATAGATGAAATAAGTTCTAATTATATGATGTAAGTCTTATATAGATGATATAAGATGGTTGTGATGATATATGTTTTTCTTCGAGGACTTAAGTTTAGATCTAAGGATTTGAGATAAGTTTTAATGATGCAAGTACGTAGGCTTTTCTGAGCTTAGATAAGCTAAGACAAGGTTGTGAATTGGTAAGAGCCTCAAGCTCTTTTACAAAGGAGGACCTCTAGTGTTAGGACTAGTTTTAGGGTTAACTCTAGAGAGAGTGAGGCCCATTGGGAGAAGGTCAGAGAACCTAAACTCTGAGATACAAGAATTATGAGAAATATGTGTTATGATATATCCTAAACTAGAATACTCCTGAGTGATTGAGTTGAGTCACTTTATGCATGATTCCTATAGATCTTTTGGACCCTAGATGTCTGTGGGAAGACCAAACCCTAGAGTCAGTGAGAGGCTGGTTATATGTGCATATGTGAATAATAATATGAGTACCTGTCATCTGGGTGAGGGAGAGAGAGTCTCAAAACCCTGGAGGAGGCAAATGATGTTAGTATGTTGAGAAGACTCATACTGTGGTTGGTGGTTTCCCACATAGGAATCTAGTGGTGTATATATAGAGAGTTTGGGTAAGCATGTTCCATGAGTATAGAACCTATGGAGAGTATGTCATAGCATATTTTGGTTCATGCTTATGTGGCTAGAGTTTGTAAGGCTATCACTAGTTCCAATGAGGTAATCCAAGAACCCTAGACTAAGAGATGAAAGATAAAGTTTATGCATATGAGATACTCATAGAATTGAGTTGGCTCAGAGAGACTGAGCATGTAATTACCCTCATGATATGGGTTAGGAGAACCAAAATTGGACTAGATAAAGTTTTGATATATTTTTGATTAGCCACTGACATAAGTTTGTTTCGCACAACTATGATATAATATATATAAGGATGTGATCTGATCTCGAGATGTGATATATATATATGATACAATGGAAACCTAAGAAGGTTTAATAGATATCAATGCATAAATGATTAACCATGTAAATGAATAATGATGATAATGTGATTGTTGGTTAATCTCACGATGAAATCACTAGTAAATGTTGCAATTTATTATGAGCAATGAAATAAGATCATATGAATGAAACATGCTACATGAGGTGTTAATCTTAGAGCTTAATAAAGATGAAAAATATAGTTTGACAGTTAGCACAACATAATGATTATGACACATTGATATGCTCTAGATGGATAAAGTGAGTTAACTATAGTTGACTTCCTCCTAAAAGAAATATGTTAATGTTGAAATGTTCTAACAATTAGCACAATAAAATGTTGGTGACACCTTGATATATGGGCTAACTTTAGTTAACTCCCTTAGAACATGGTAGTATGATGTGGGAACCCTAATGCATGGGTAAAGATAAGGATGAAACCCTAACGTTTGAGATATGTCATGACATAATTGGAGTTTCTAAGCCCTTGTTTCAATCTTTTATGAAGGGGTAATTCACCTTATATGTTTTAAAACCTCTCAATGGAGGTGTGGATATGATTATGATGCTTTGTTTTTGGGTACGTTGCTCCTAGAGTGGTGCCTTCGAGATGGATGAAGTTCCTTGAAGTGAGAGGATATCTTAATTTCAAGGACACAATTTCTTTTAAGATGTATATGATGTGATGGACTGGATTTTGACTTAATTTTTAGGATAAAATTTCCTTTAAGGTGTGTAGGATGTGATGGACTAAACTTTTGGAGCTTGCAATGACTAATGATGTAATTGAATTTATGTGTTTGAGTAATATCAAGAGATTCAAGTGTTTTGGTACATTTGGAGTATTGATTTATGTGGATAGCATGATTAAGATCCCAATATTTATTTCTTTTGAAGATGTATAATTGATTGGCCAAATAGTGATAGTTTGGGAACGAGATATGATGGGGGTGTAGAGAGGATGATAAAAAATCTTTAATTAAAGTCCAATGTTGTTTTGATGCTCCTAGATGGAGCTATTTAGGTATGAATATGATGAAATAATGCAGTTTGTGGTGCACAATATAACAAGGTTAATATCCTTGTGACACAAGTTCCAATGAACATGGTGTCATACTCCCCTTTTCATTGGGTGCTTGCATAAGAGTTAAGGGAGGCAAAATTTGAAGTCTGCATGCCGTGGATCAAATCTGTGTGGAGCTTTTTATGGCCCTTGGGTCCGTTGATCGGACAATATCAAGACCTGCTTCTCCCTTGCGTTTACAACCGATAATAAGAGACCACTCTCCCCACGCTGTGTGAGGCTCGGATGTCATGGAAGGGAGGGGTTTCTAACTAGGACAAGTTGATGGCTTTGCCGAGTACTCAAATTGATGTATTAAGGAAGTCAGTTCATTCAGAAAACCAGTAAGCAAAGAACGTGCAACTGAGGCTCTCAATCGCCGATTGCTGGTGGCGCAGATGAAAAAGGAGGGAAGATGTGAGGCAGGAAAGTTCACAGTAGGCATCAACAACAGCTCCTGGATGAGGAGATTAGGAGCAGAAGATGAGAAGCCTCGTTATGACGGAAAACCGATCATAATTGCAGTGGTGAAGTAGATCCCCAAACTCCTCTGACGTAGCAGCAATGGAGGCGATGAGACCATCGTCTTGGAGCTCAGCCACGATGGAACAACTGTGGAGCCTCTAGAGACATCATTGATACGTTGAGATAGATGAAGTCTGAAGAAATAATGAAGAAGGGGCCTAGAGTTTCTAGGATTCCTCCTCACTGGCAAGCCCAGACTTGGTGGGGCCGTTGAGAACAGGGAGAGGCTCTAGCGGCAAGGCTCGATGGCGGCAGATGGTCGACCTTTTGAAAGAAGAAGGAGAGGACTAAGAGGATTAGAGCGTATCCGAATGCTTGTCAGAGTGGAGGCGGTTGCAACTTACACGGTAGATCAGTGCCCCGTTGCCAGAGAACAGAGCTGCTGCGGCGGCAGTTCACTGGGGCACTGACGCTCGTGTATAGCGTCGCTGTGTCGAGACTGGGAAACACGTGCGAAGGGCAAGTAGAGGGCCGGGTTCATGCACCCAGAACCGGTCGACCCAACAAAGAGCAGACCAAGCATGCCCCTGAACCGTTGGCTCAATCAGCAAACAACCAATAGAGGTAAACATCTCAATGAACACTTAAATCTTATATAATTCGTAGAAAATAGCTCAATTATCAGAAAAATACAAATAATATACTGAAGTTCTAAAAAAAATGCATAGAACAGCGGGAACCATCATATCAGTCTTTTTATGCTTAAATCATAGTGATATCATGTAAGTTGTGAAATGCTTGTTTTATGTTTAATAAATATCAAATGTTGGCCTAAAGGTTTGAGAATGTGCCAGTAACTCTAAATGTGACTTATAATCCATTTGATGTCAGACATGATGACACTTGGACACAAAATCATGTAATTTGCTTTATATGACTAATTAGGGATAATAACCCTAATTAATGTGTAATAATTACAAATATCCTCACAAAATCATGGAAATTATAGGGTAAGCTCATATCAGTATATGGAACCTCATATTTAATCGTGAGATCAGTT
This sequence comes from Alisma plantago-aquatica, assembly GCA_963693085.1. Taxonomy (NCBI): domain Eukaryota; kingdom Viridiplantae; phylum Streptophyta; class Magnoliopsida; order Alismatales; family Alismataceae; genus Alisma; species Alisma plantago-aquatica. Next base: position 986,392,878 of record OY856409.1, read on the forward strand.
GGATGCATAGAATTCATGTTACATGAAGATACCCCTTAATACATGTTATGTAACCCTAGTTTAGGTTAATGCATATAACCTAAAGTCTATATGTTCAAATAATAATGTGAAACATAATTATTAGTTAATGATGCAATAATATGGAATATGACATCAATAAGATAATTCCAAGACAAGAATACAAGTAAAAGTTGGATTATCCTAATGAGTTAAGTAAACCCTAAAATGGACATAATTAGGGTTAAGATGATGGGAATCTGATGATGGTATATGATCTTGTCTTTATTAGGTTTGATCAAGGATATAGTTGATATAAGGGATATGTGATAATTAGGTTTATTTTGATCAAGGTACGTCATTACCTCTTACTTGGCTTATTATACCATATGCTTGCATTATATGTGTAGTAAAATACTTAGCATATGATATTAGATGAAATGATTGTTCTTGTATTATATCTGTCTTGATTTTTTGTACTTATATGGACATGAACACGTGAAACATAAGATATCTAATCTATTATATGATAACACTAAATCTCTTTGGAAGAATAGTGCATTGATGAAAGTACTAAATCTCTTTGGCAGAATAGTACATGTGAGCACTAAATCTCTTTGGTAGAATAGTATACTTGTGAAATTACTAAATCTCTTTGACAGACTAGTACATGTGAGCACTAAATCTCTTTGGTAGAATAGTGCATGTGGTTGATCAACTTTACATATAATGGAAAGTCATGGTAAAATATGTGTTCTCTTTTGTTAATGAACATCTTTGTGCAAGTATATACTTTTTCCTATATTTCTTTGTTTAATACTGCCAAGTTCTAGTTTTATCTTATTTCCAAGATATGATGAGAGGTATATAAAAAACACGTATGCGTACTCAGTACAATATTCTTGAATATTGTGCTGATGTGCACCACTGTAATCTTTTATTTAGGTTGTGGACATATGATCTTGAAGAACCAAGATAGTTGTGAGTTGTATGGCGAGCTGATGTATAGGTGGATCTGTTGTCTTAAGATCCTGTAGATTAGTGGAAGTACATGTGTATGTTAAAGTTTGCTGTTCAATATGTAATATCAAATGTTGTAACAATTTATGTTGTAATTATATGTTGAATGGTGAACATATGTTGTATGATTTTATTATTGTTCATGTGCATGTGCTACTGATTGTTTCCTTCTGACTTCCTCTAATTTTCTTCTTCTTAGCCTAGTGTGTGGTGTTTAAATTGAGATTCTCATTGAGGTGAGGTTTCAATTTAGGCATCACACATCAGATTAAGTTTTAGAAAATCTGGGGACGTCACATTAACATATATTAATTTCCTCTCTATTAATTACATGACTAATTACTGATTCAATTTAATGTGTTCCATTAACTTATAGGGGTATATAAGAATTCAAAAAGGCTGGAGAAAATGTGGATAAGAAACAGAAAGTATTAAGTTGGAAGAATGTTGAGGTAGTTTTCTTACTCCAATGCATATTTATGCCAACTATTCTTACTTTTATTTTTTAGCATTTTATAAGGTAATAAATTTATAGTGTCTATACAAGACAGTGGTTGGACATGCAAATACTACATGATGTGCTATATGGACATGATTGTCAGGCATGCGACACTGGAAATCCAATGTATACAAAATTTAATCTCTATATATAGTCTTAATCATCATAGGTAAATAGTCTCCTTTCATAATATTAAAAAATAAATCATTTTTTTGAATTATGTCATTATCTTTGTAGGTGTTTGACATGACAGAGCCCTATACAAAAGAAGAACTAGATGAGGTACAAGTACAATGGGCACATGCCTTCGTTAAGGAAGTCAAATTTGAATTTGATTGAGATAAAATATGAGTTTTCTAAACTTTGGTGTCATTATTTCTATATACACGTGGTTCTTATGACTTCTTGTAACTTTAAATTTGATGCGAGTAAATTAATAGTCAATATGTGAATGAATGTATATCTGTGAATGAATGTGAAGATGTAAAATGAGAATAAATGTGAAGATGAATGAATACAATGAGAATTGCATTTATACATGTCATGAGAATGGAATTGGTACATATGTGAATGATGTATACATACATGTGTGTGAATGAATGTGAAGATGAATGAATGCTATGCTAATTATATTTGTACATGTCATGAGAATAGAATTGGAGAATGGATCTTGTATGTGGGTGTATTGTGTGTTTGTTATTATAGGTTTTGCAGGTGTGTTGCCCTATTGTTAAGTTCAACACAAAATGGAACCTACAGTTCTAATGAACTGTTGTTTCTACATCCTACTAAACACTCAGATAGTAGGTCTGCAAACCTACTATTTAGAAAAATGTAAATGTGTCATCGGTTGTTATAAGAAAACTGACACAATAGGTATTAATCGTTGATTTTGATACTAAAACTGAAAATATAGACTATTCTAAAACGGCTATGCTGGACAACACTATCATGCATCCTGCTGGTGTCGGTTTGGGTGCAAAAACTGACGACTAAGTTGGACTGTATCGTTAGCTACAATATTTTCACCAATGACACAACTCTAAACAATGACAATTTTTTTACAAACCGATGACACAAAAACCTTTATCACTAAAAAATGTTACATGGTATAGAAATAAAACATTAGTCATTGATAAGAAATCGATGACACAACTTTTAATAATAACAATTTTTGTACAGATTGTCGACAAGTAAACCTTTATCAGTTAAAAGTTGCTACATGGTATAACAGTACACCATTCATTGTTGAATTGAAAACGGTGACATAGAGAGGTGACTTGTCGGTCTGGTCTTCAAGTGAATTGAAACTGACAACACAAAGTGGTGACTCATCGGTCTGGTCATTGGTTTCTTTAGTTATAGCAACTGAGGTCAAGCCTGTGTTGTCAGTTTATGCATTCCCAGAGAACCAACATTGTAGGCGTGTAACTATAGTGTCACCCAGTTAAGTGTCAGTATGAAACTAACATTTGAGGGCTATTTTGATCGATGTTAGAGGTGGATTCTATACTAGTGTGTCTTTCTGGAGTAGGCCGCGGTGGAGGTCACAAAGATGATGCGCTACAACCTTCTTTATTCTTCTTTGCCTAGCTGGAGCTTACTGATCATGTGAGTTGACAAGATCATCCATCTCATAATATTAATCCATTTCTTTCTCATTGTGATGGCTATAATTTAGATCCAAGGTGTGGATGATCAAGGAAGAGCACATATGGGAGTCACTCACAGATGTGGAACATGGAAGAGACCCAAATTTGGTGATGGAGTGGGGCTATGGGATGGTGGAGGGGTAACAAAGGGTCTCTTGGTGTGTGATTTGTGTTCAATGATGGTTTGGACACCATATTGTTTCTTCACCTTCCTCATGAAAGTCTTCATTCTTGCACGAATTTGGCTGAAGGACAAAAATGACTAGAGTTGGGCGGAATTCTTTTGTAGGTGGAGAAATACATGTAGAAATGTAGTGAAATGGAGGTTAAAAATACTCTCCAGAGGTCAAGGAACCTTGCATGGAGCTTGGAGACAAATATCCAAATATTGGAGGTATTGGGGAGTCTCTGTACTTCACCTTCAATAAGGAACAAATGTACTAGAGTGTTAAAATGTTGTGGGGGAGGGGTCACAGTGACTCCCCCAAATTCATGTATTTGACTATTGTGGGCCTAGCCCAACATCATCATTCTTGATAGCACGATCGTGCTGGAGAGATGTCGCAATGAACAATTTGTCCAACATGACCATGTTGCCTGACTTAAAATGTTGAAACCCCCCTTTGATATTGATGATGCCAACATGACCGTTATCTGGTAGCTCGACAATTTTGGCCCATTTTGGTGCAATTTTATGGAAAACATTACATTTCTCTTAAAAATCAAATCATATTCAAATATTATTCCACATTATATGTTATGTAAATATTGCACTATTCCAAACACTGTCTCTCTCAGTCTCTATATTGTCTCTCCGACGCACTTCCAAACTGAACATAATATATGAAACACAAGTGTGTGTGTATTTCTTAGAAGTTTAAACACAAAACTATATCAAAATGTGGCTTGGAGTGAATACTCAAACCATGGTGGTTTTCTCCTATAAGTGTTAGGTTTAGTGCCTTCATATGAGCTTGGTGTTATTCTAGCATCACTAATTTGCAAACATGCATTTACTTCCTCAAAGTGGGTGGTCCTCTCAGGAGTTTTCAATTGTGGTCTTCATCCCAAGGATTTGATGAGCTTTAAAAATTCTTCTTTTTCAAGATTTTTCCTTATTTTAGTCTTTATTAAGGATTTTAAAAATTGGTCACCACCAATCAGATCTTTTCTTTTGGTGGCGGTGAACTTAATTTTTTTATCTTGATGTGTAAGGACACTGGCAAACTTTAATGCATACCTTGATCTCCACATCAAGTATAGACAAGAATGGTCATCCTAAGATAATGGTGGTCCTCTTATCCCCGCACTCCGTGTCTTAGAAAATGGAATCATCCAAGTATGCCGCATGCATCCCACTTTTCTGCCACCACCAAAATATCATTCACCCTACCCATGGGTATGATGGCAGATCTTCAATCGAAGAATGTAAACGACTAATTCCATTTTACCAATCTCAACTTTGCATAAACATTATAGGGCATGATATTGACACTAGATACAAGATAAGTAGTGTGTGTTTTACATGGCAATGACCAATGTAGGACTGGATACGAAGAATCCCTGAGTCATCTTTCTTCATGGGGACTAGGTTGTCTAGTAGATGGCTCACTTGCTTGGTGAAATTAATCATCTTTAATAGCTTCCTTATTGTCTTCTTCTTAAAGGTACAACAATCCTTAAGGAAGTTGGAATAAGATGGAATTTGTTTGATTGTATCAAGAAACAAGATGTTTACCTTCACTTCTCCAAAAATCTCAATGATGTCAACATTGTGATTTTGCTTCCTCTTGATGAAGGGATCTTCTAGAGCATCAAATAATGGGGACTCAAATACATCTTCCTTGCTTGAAGTAGCTTGAGGATTTTGGATCATCACAATAGGACTTCTGGATGCAGTGAGTGAGATACTTGGTGTCACAAGGTCAATAAAAGGTGGTACACATGGTATTACATTTTCACAAGATGTTGAAACAATAGAGTTTTTAGTGCTTTTTCACACTCTCCAAGACTTTTTAGACAGTGGTATTTCAATGAGACTCTTGACAACTTACTTCTTGTCCCTCTTGGGCTGCTAAAAAACCTTTTCACTCGTCAAAATAGTCACCATATTCACTTGCTCATGGAGAGGAGGGGGAGATTGTGATATTTGTATTGGTTGATGTGATGGTCTTAGATGTTGTTATTGGTGGTATTGATTTGAATGATATAGCATTATTGTGGAGGTAGAGGTGGGGGAGATAGCTTTTTGTGGTGGTTGTTGAGGTAGAGGAGGGCATTGTTAGTTGAATGGAGTTTGTGGTGGTGGAGGATCATATTGGTTTGGAGGGCCTTGGTATTTAATACACATAATTTCTCTACCAAAATAGGGTATATTTTAGGCATGTTTTCATGAGGATTTCTCTCTTAGTCTTGTGATTTTTATGAATCTTTTTCTTACATATCTTATAATAGCTCTTGTGCATGCATTTTATCTAAATTTTCATGTGTTTGTCATGAATTTATTGCATTTTATTATTTGTATAATATATTGTTGCCTTGTTGCTAGATAAAAGAAAGAATAAATAGAATACAGTCAGTGGCACCGACATGACAAGAAGGGGATCTGACAACCAAAGAACAAGAATCAAGTAGAAAGAATAAGCATCAAAGAATTCTCGGTACCACTCACCCAAGTTGGTGGCAGTAATATTCAGAGCCCTAATCGCATTAAATTGAAGAAGTCAGTGGCATAAACTTCCAAGTTAGTGAAATTGACATTTATTTGACAGCCAAGATTTAACAAGGCACATTCAAATTCCCATTGGATAAGTGATAAGCTGCCTCTTCCTTTATAAACCCAAGGGGGAAGCCACAATTGGTAACCCATTTGGATAAGATCTCATTTCATTTGGAGTCTATCCCATCGATTGTTCTTGGAGGGTCTAGAGTCCAAGGATAAGGATATGTGGAGCAAGGTGCATCTCGAGGAATAGTTCAATGTCCATCAGACTATATCTATCTTAGATCAACCTTTCATCATATTACATAATTTCTATGGATTTCTCTTCTTTCTCCCCTTCCTTTGCTTTCATATTGAGCATGAGGGACTAAACCCCCATTCTTTAGGATCTGATAGTAACCTGATGTTGACTCTCAACATGTTTGACTCTCGACATGTTTATGTTTGATTCAATATAATTTATCTCTTTATTTAGATTTTGAAAATGGAAAAACATTATTTCATTGTATGTGCTTGATCACCCTTAGTATGTGTTAGGTTTTTGTCTGTTATGATAGCGGGGTTAACCACTATGAAGTATTTGTCTAGATATAAATCTTATAATTTATCCTTTTACATTGATGATGCAAAAGCAGATTAGTAACTGGGCTAAATAGCGTGCTAGGCTATAAAAGTAGGTACTACAAGCTACAAATGCTTAATCCAAAGAAGAAAGATAAGATGTCTTGATCTAACAGAATGCATGCATAGGTTGATGCTTGAATTGGTATCCTAAAAAATCCATTAACATGCTATTTCATTCACTTTACATTTTTCAACTATGATTCTTGTTGTTAGTTTAATCACTCAACTAACTCCTTTCTTATACCTAACTGATTTGTTTAGTAAGGAGTAGTCTCTAATATTCCCAATTCCCTAAGTTTGACTTTTTAGTCTCTTTGAGTCCCTTTACTACATGACGCGTACACTAGCATTTAGCAGTACACTAAAATCACGTCAAGTTTTTGGTATCTTTGCTAGGAAATTGGCTATGCTAGCACACAAATGCTAAAACTTCTCACTCTAGGTCGCTCTCCTTATTTTCTCTATAAATTTCCTTTTTAGCCAAATAGTTATTTGTAAAATAATATTGTTACTTTTGGTTAGTATTTTGTGATTCTCACATTCAAGTTATTTTTCAAGTACTTTTTCATGGTCCACACTTGGGCCAAAAACTATGGCGAGTCTACATCACCAACATCTAAGGGTGATAAAGAGGTTGAGCAAGAGTAGGAGACTATTACCAAAGTACCTTTAGTATAAGAAGAAAATATGTCTAACCACAGGGAGGATGATGATCTGGATGTTTCATATGATGAGTAAACCATATGGGAGAAGATCAATGCCTCACCTATTATGATACAGTTGGGTCCTATAAAGTGGCAAACAACCAATGTCGAGAGCTAAAGGATCAATCCAAGACTTGTTTCTCTTAAAATAACAACAATTCCTTGAACATTGAAGAGACAATGATACATATAGACTGTTTTTTTTAAGGATGCGATGTCTACCAAGATAGACCACATCCTAGCTGATGTTATCTATTTAGAATTATTCCCTTATTCTTTACAAACATGGCCAATACATAGTTCCTTAGTTTAGATTCTGAATCAATAGGTTCATGGGAATAAATGATTGATGTTTTCTTTGAGAGATATCCCCGCATAAAAAACCCAATGATTTGGTCAGATTAATCTATGGGTTCAAGAAACATATGGACTAATCCAATTCATAGGCTTGAGAGAGATATCAAAACATGTTGAGAAAGGTATCACACCATGAGATTGACTTATATTGACAAGCCAAGACTTTCTATTATGGGTTGCGCACAAGTAAAAGGACCATTCTTGATAGTGCCAATCTGAGATTTTTCTAAACAACAAAGAATCAAAGTGCCGTGACATCTCAAACAATATGGCCAGAAACCAATCTTGGGGAGAAAAGTGTGAGTGTTCTACCTCAACCAAAATCTCTAGGGAATTGCATGAGGTTATGCAACTCAAGACATTGGTGGAGAAGTTGGAAAAGAAACTGGAGAAGAAGAATACCCTTTCATCTATTGGAAAGGAAGAAGATTGCATGTATGCACAACAACCTAATAGAAGGAGCGCATATCCTTAGATATCAATCCAAAATTTTCTTGGAAGGATCCCAATACCTGTGAGCATGACCCATCACAACTACATTATGTGCACCATAGTAGGGTCCTCAGAAATTTCAGCAGGAGAAAAACCCTAAGCAAGATGATAGGTTGAGAGATTTTCTTGGGAAATTTAATAAAAAAATTGGTGCATATATTGAAAAATAATACATGAAGAAGAAAAATATGGAATCCCAACTTAGAAGTTTGGAAACTTATTTGTTGTAGGTGGCATCATAAGTCTCATGATTGAATAAAATTTCTCAAAAAGGCTTTCTAGGAAATACTAAAATGGCACACCAACACCAATCAGACAAGAGAATTTTTGTCTATGGCTAGAATGGGTGTGCCATTGATGTCGATAAATCTTATACAACAAAGCAAACTCCTAATCCCAATTTCTTGCGATGCATGTAGGCATTTGAGCCACAACCCTTGGATTTGGTGGTTGGATGGAAGGACTACAGAGAGACATGGGTAAAGAGGTTAGAAGTTTACCCATTGAAGAATCCATAAAGAGCAGAAGTTCCAGTCACTGACCAAGTTTAGGAGAAGATAACCCCACAATAAGAGTAGGTAAAAGTTCTACTCTATAGTGGAATAGTCACAATAAATAAGGAGACATCAATACATGAGGAGGAAAGTCCAATTCCTATTGAGAAAAGTCTCATTGTTGTGGAGAATGATTCTAGTTCAAGATTAGGAAAGAAAATTCCCAAACAATCATACATTTCTCCTCATAGGGGTCACATATTACTACCTCAAATCATAATTCACATAGCTAAGACTCACATCACCAAGACTCTAAAGCCAAAGAGAAAGGATGAGAAATTGAAGGAATTCTTGAATATCTTTGGCAAACTCCACATCAACCTTCCTTTAGTGGAGGCTCTTGGGAAAATTGCACCATATTGGAAGTTCTTGAAGCAAATCAACAACAAGAAGATGCACATTAAAGATTCATATGATGCCATTGTTAATGAGGTCATCAATGCATTCATCCTGAGACAACTACCCACAAAGAATAATGATCTAGGATGTTTCAACATCTCTTGCTCTATTATAAGCATGAAGTTTGTAGAGACACTTTGCAATTTTGGGACAAGGATCAACTCAATAACCCTTTTCGTGTCCAAAATACTCAGACTAAAAGATCCTTCCTACACTAGCATGACGTAACAATTAGTTGATGATTATACTGTTAGACCTTTTAGAATCTATGAATATGTGCAAGTAAAGGCAAACAAATTTATTTACTCATTCAATTTTCTAGTGATGGACATGTCACAAAACAAGGGACCAAATTACTTTCAAGCCAACCAATTCATGCCACAAAAGATGTGTTTATCGCTATGGTTGCAGATATCTGACATTTGGGATTGAAGATTATAGGATGGAATTTTAATTTCCAAATAATTGTTCACCACCCAATGGTGACAACCAAGGATAGAGGTAAGAATTATTTTGAGCCTGATACATAAAATAAGGGTTCTTAGAGGGAGGCAACTCACATGTTTTTGCTTCATATTTTTATCAATACATTTAGTTCTACATTTTCATCTTTGTACTTGCTAATTCTTATATAATTTGAGATGTTTGATGTGTGTATTCAGTGTGAAGGCATAGAGAAAAGATGGTATCCAGACAATGACAAATTTTACCAATATTTTAATAGAAAAATGTTGGTAGAACTGACTTCCACATTAGTTTCACCTAAAAAATGAAGTGTGACACTAAAAAATGGAAAACCATGAAGAGAAACAAAGAAGTGCCACCTACACCATTCTACCCATTGATATTAATCATGTGGTACACCCATTCCATCTTTGATTTTGTTTTCAATAATGAAAGCATTGTCAAATTTAAGCCTAGGAGGTATGGAATGTAATTTATCGTGAATCCATCTATCTTGCTTTTTTGTTTTACTTTTTTTGTTTGCATCTTAGTTTGATTATGCATCTTAGATATTTCATGTTTGGTTTTATCTCTATTTTCATTTACTTTCATGTATCCACATCAATAGTGTAAAAATGGATCTTTTTAAATAAATTCTCACATCAATCAATTGAAGTAATTATCTATTTTTAATCTTCTTTTTTAGTGACCAGACTCCATCCCTCGCTTTGACTGTTCACCATATGTGTATCAGACCCATACGTCAAAGAATTTCTCCCCATACCACTCATTCACATGCCATCTCAGTAAGCGTGGGACTCCTTTTCATTCATTTTTCTATAAAAAATGTACAAGGTGCGAGCATAAGCTCCTATTGCTATGTAATGCAAAAAAATAACTATCTATGCAAGATATTTAAATCATATAGGATACTCTTCCAGAATCCTTGCACGGATGGAATAGCACCTTAAAAATGACTCTATTCCTAAGGAACCAAACATGATACGACACCAAGGAACAAAGTAGTTTATTCTTTCTATCTGTGATAGCAATGATATCATCTTTGCATCTTGGGAAGATTATTAGTATAGACTAAGCTTTACTCCAAATCTATACTGTAGTCCTGCATATCCAGAAAACATGCTCAGTAGTTTCAGCCTACCCTCCACACAAGATGCAGTGAGAAGCCAAACTGAACCCTCTTCTCTGAAGTTTATCTTCTGTAATCAAGCTGTATTGGAAGAACTTCCAACAGCTCAATTTGACTCTAGGTGGTTCCTTGGTTCTCCACGGCCATTTTTCCCGATGGGGTTCAGTGGCTCGATTCCTGCATAGGTGCCACACACTCTTCAGTGTCAATTCCTTCATATCAATAAAGTGGCATAGATCCCCTTCTTCACTCATTTTGACACTACACACATCCATAAGTTCTGTAGCTCCTCTAACATTAGGTATTTATGAGTCTCCATTAGCTATAATATTGTCCAATTGAGCATTTGTAGAGAACTTTGACCTAAGACTTAGAGCTCTATGATCAATGACATGTTGAGAGATAAATTATCCATTTACCCATGGATCCTTCCACATATGAATGGCTTTTCCATCACCTATTCTGAAATGAACCATTGGTAGAGCTTTGTCTCTGGCTCTTAGTATGGATTTCCACATCCAACTGTGAACTAGTTTCATTTTGCACATCCATATAGTTTCTTCCCTTAAGTATTTTCTATGAATCCACCTTATCCACAACATATTCTTTTTATTTTCTATGTCCCAGAGAAGCCTCATCATCCCTGCTTTACTCCAATCTTTGAGTCTTCTTATGCTAGCCCAACTTCTCATTTTGAAGTAATGATCTATATGTACACTTAACCTTCAAATTTGATATTGCTTGTTTAATAGTACATTGCATGAGGAATTGAATGCACTATTCAATTCAGAGACATATGTTGTGAACTTAACACCTAATTCTACCCTTGGCTTTTGAAAGAAGATAGTGTTTAACTTTGATCTAACAAAGCATTAGTGTGATATTTTATGTTAATTTAAAAATATATTTTAGATAAACCTAACATATTGAGTTCATAAAGGAGAGAATTATCATGTTTAAGAAGAGTGTCTCTTAGTCACTTAGTCTCATACACATCCATTTCCTTCCATCACCACCATGGACTTCATACATGATTCAATCCATATTTTTTTCTCTTCGATTGCATCTCATCATGACACAAGGCATGAAGTTTAGATTTGCATCAAAATATAAAAATATAGTATATGTATTTTGAGTATCTGATCCATATAGTTTAGTTGTTGCATGAGAGAATACAAATATACTATCTTGAGTAGCTCATTCCTATAATTTAGTTTGCATATTCTACATATTTGTGATTTGCATTTGCATGATTCATAAGGATGTAATATGTTTTTCACATCTTTTCTAAATATAGAGAGGAGAGGAAATTGTATGTGTCCTTACTCCTTCTCAAAATTGTAAAAGACCTAGCTTACACATCAATTTTGTATGGACAATAAAGTGCAAAAGAGAAAAAAAGAGAAAGAAAAAGAAAAAGAAAAAGAAAAAAATGTAGAAGAAAATAAAAGAAAAGAGAAACAAAAAGGATAATAGTGAAAAAGGAAAAGAAAAGAAGCATTTATATCTTGTATAAAGAATAATATTGTGGAATTATATGTTAAATCACCTTCCACCTCAACTCATCATTAGGATGAGGCATTCACTGCATCCATCATTTTGCTAGAAATAATAGGAACTAATTTATTCATCTTCATCCATCATTTAGGTACATTATTTTTATTTTCTTGCATAAATGACTTGGATAACATGTGATTTCTATTTACAAACCACTCTTTCCATATAACACTTCTCTACATTATAGGACAACAATAAGTGTTGTTCTCTTCTTCCAATCATATTCATCAAAATACATCCATACTAGATGATATTTCTAAATGGAGTAGTGTAGATAGGGAGATCTTGTGATGCATTCAACATATCTCACACCATCCATGATATCTCTCTGCTTTGACCTACTTATGCATTAAGTGGTATGATTTTGATGTTTTGTTTTTCATAATTGGTCTCTTAGATGGTAGTTGCTTGCTATGTTGTTGGAGAGGACCAGTTTTGGTCTATTGAGTTTAGGAAGCTTATAATGATTTTGTCTACATATGTTTATCTCTTTTGATTGTTTAACCAAATCCAATGCATTGTGGCTTGAGGGTGAGCAACACTCAATATTAGAGGGTTCTTATGCACATGGTTTCTTTACCAAAATTGGGTCTAATTTAGGCATGTTTTCATGAGTATTTCATTCATATTCATGTGTGTTATGATCTTTCCCTAAGTTGCCTAAAATATCCCTTGTGCATCCATTTTATCTATTTTTATGTATTTGTCTTAAAACTTTTTCTTTTTATTGTTTGCCTACTATATTGCTATTTTTTGCAGATAAAAGCAGCTCAAATAAAAGAAAGTTGGTACCATAGACATGAGAAGGATGGGAAATAAAAAAAGAATAATAGAGAAGAAAGAAGAAGAAGCATCAAAAGGATTCTTGGTGCCACCACTCTTGTATACCAATTTTATCTATTTTGAATGTTCTAGTCCTAAATTATTGCATTTTGTTATTTGCCTAAAATATTGGTACGTTAATGAAGTTAAAAGCAAGCACAAATTGGAGAATTTCGGTATGACCTATATGAGAAGGAGGGGAACCTACAACAAAAGAAGAAGAATCAAGAAGAAATATGAAGCATCAAGAGGATGCTCAGTACCGAAGACTGAAGTTGATGGCACTAAGATTAGAAGCCCTAATCACATTGATTTAACAAGGTTGGTAGAACTATCTTCCAAATTAGTTATAGACATTTATTTGACAACTAAGATATAATAAGGAACATCCAATGATTAGTTGAATAACTGGCACCCTTCCTCTTCTTTTAAAAACCCAAAGGAGGCATGTACAATCAAATATCCCATCTAGAATGGAACTCATTTTATCTGGAGTCCATCCCATCTGTTGTTCTTAGACAAACTAGAGTATAAGGAGAAGGAGTCATGGAACAATCAGATATCCCATCTAGATTGGAACTCATTTCATCTGGAGGCCATCCCATCTGTTGTTCTTGGACAAACTAGATTCTAAGGAGGAGTCATGGATTGAGGTGCATCTTGAGGAGTAGTTTGAGCATCCATTAGACTATACTATTCATTATATCAACCTTCCATTATGTTACAGGAGTTTCCTATGCATTTCTCTTCTTTCTCCCCTTGATTTGATTCCATGTTGAGCTCAAGGGGCTAACCCCAATTCTTTAAGACTTGGGGTCAACCTCATGCCGACTCCATGCATGTTTATGTTTGATTCAATACAATTTATCAATTTTTCTTTGGATTTTGACGATGGAAAATATTTATTTCCTTGTTTCTGCTTGACCACCATGAATATGTGTTAGCTTGTTAACTACTATGAAAGCACGCTTAATGGTTAGAATTTCCATTATCATCATAGTCAATATGTGCTGTGCAAGAAGGATAGACATTACAAAGTATTTGTCCTGAGATAGATCTTATCATTTAGCCTTTTACATTGATGCTACAAAAGCATATTACTAACTAGGATAAATAGTGTGCTACATTACAAAAGAGGTAGTACAAGTTACACACACTTAATACAAATAAGTCAGATAAATTTTATTAATCTGATAGAATGCATGCATAGGTTGACACTTAGGTGAAATTGGTATCCTAAAGAATCCATTAATACGATCTTTTATCCACTTTACTTTTTGCAATTGTAATTTTTGTTCTTAGTTTAATCAATCAATGAACTCTTTTCTTAGGCCTCGTTGATCTATTTTAGTAAGTAGTAGTATCTAGTAGTTCTGATTCCTTAAGTGTGATATTTGGACCTCTTTAAGTCCCTTTACTACTCTGACACATGCACTTCTATTTAGCACACACACTTAAGTATGCCAATTTCACACTTACCCTTATGGTAGAATATACGTGCCTTGAAGGACACCCATTTATCCACTAACATTGTTTGGGTTAATCATGGTTTGGGAAGGGAGTCTTCTTTCCTTACAATGTGCAAGTGACAAATAAATTTGATCAAGCCTTTTATCAAGCATACTAATCTTTTGTTAGTGGGAGGAAACATCTTTCTTCACATTATCAATACTTCTGAGTCTTACAAGCACTTCATCTTCAAATATAGTACTATACCTTTGACCATGATGTTGACTCATATGTCCTTACCCCCCTTCTCCTTGTTGTCTCCAAGAGAATTTAGGATGATTTCTCCAATCAAGAGTGTATGATATGGAGATATGGCCTTAGTTTTTTTTAGTTTCCATAAGATTGGAGCGCTTACACTTCTCCTTGAAGAGATTCAATAGAATGCGTAAATTTGTACTATAAGACCCTACCATATGTGTCTTGATCAAGTTCATCATGTCATTCAAAATATTCATTATTTGAGTATTGTAATCATTCCTAGTTCCATAAGGCACAACTCACATATTTCTATCATATTGAATATCCACACTTAACACTTGCTACCTTGAATTTTCAACTGTATGATCAAGTAAAGACCAAGATTCTTCAGGGGGTTGTCCATGAAGCACATCCACATGATGAGACCACCATGGCCTGATCCATCTCATGCATCCCATAATAGAAAGATTGAACCAACTGTGAAATGGACCCTTCATGGTGTAGATAGTCCCTTAGAAACTTGTGGAACCTTTCCTAAGTTTCATGGAATTTCTCATTATCCTTTTTCTAGAAAAATTGATGCAACTTCTCATCTATTTAAGTCTATATACATAAACGAATTTATTTAAGAATTCATTCTTCATATCCTCCAAGTTACAATTGTAGTGTCAGATGAGTGTCGTTATTTAGCCTTGTCTTTGAGAGAAAAGGGGAACACAATGAGCTGGATGGAGTCACCTATATGTGTTAGTGTTCTAAAGCTGGAGTAAGTCACTGGGAAGGAATCCACATGCTTGTATGAATTTTCAATTTTGGACATAGAAGGTAGGGTAAGCCTAAGTAGACCAGGTGGGAAAGAAAATTGTCATCATGGAATTTGATCCACTCATGTTGCAATATGCAATTGTAGTTTCATAGTATAAAGTAGACATGAAGGGGCATGTACACTAGTGGAGGAGGTGGTGGTGCCATAGGTTCCATCTAGTTGTGTATATCTCAGTCTCCCATATCACTTTTCAAAGGTTGATTGTGTCTATTTTTGTCTGCCTATTTGTGGATCCTCAAAGAAAGAATCAATAGAGAGAGATGTCAAAACATGCACTAACTGTCACTTGCACAGGACACAATCAAGAAAAAGAAGACAAGTAAAAAAGTAGAACACAAAAGTAGCTCGAAGAATAATTAGATTTGGTGAGGGTGATAGTAAAATGTAAAAGAAAAACAAACTAGTTGTCCGAGCACCACTCTCCCTGGAAATGACACTAGAAAGATTGATGTACCAATGGAATCAACTAACTAAAATAGTGCCAAAAGGTGCTAGGGATAACATGCCTCAACTAGAGAGCTAATACACTTTCTATCCTTGATAATTTTTCTAGAAAGCTTGATGCGTCCTAAGTTAACCCAACCAATGATGTGTGTAGATACAAATTCGGTAGCACATGGGTCTTTTGATATTTATAGCCAAATTTTAACTCACTCTTATAGAATTTTGCAATATCATGGCTCATGAGTAGTATCGATCACAAGTCAGGGTCAAAACCAAGAGAGAGGGGGCACTCGAGCTACATTTTCTTAGGCTAGGTTCCTAATGAGAAGACTAGGGTTTTAAGGATTGATCTTTGGTTTGGGTTACACTAAGGTGGTTATGTAAGAAGGAAAGGCAAGAAGGAAACCTATATTAACCTTAGAAAGTATATGGTAATGTCTATGATAGGAAAAGGAAATTATTCAAAAAATAAGGAATAAAGAACAATAAATAACCACTAGACTAGTAAGATAAATTCTACTTATTAAGCTTAAAGAACAAATAATGAAACTAAGCAAGAGGGAACACTAGAGTAGAAATTAAGAAAGAAAGGAAACTAGAATACTACACTATAAACTAACTAGCTATGATTAAGACAAGTACCCATAAGTATTACTAACTAATCTAGCAAAGGTTAAGTAACATGAACATGGCAAGTGACTAAGAAAGCAAAGAAGCTAACCATGTTAACACTAGATAAGCAACACAAGAAATTAGGGTTTAGGAAAGTAATGAGAAACATGCACCATTTGCAGTAAATTTAACAATGAAATATATTGGAGGTTAACATGATAATGCCACTCAATCATTCAAGGCATCGAACCAAAAAAGCAAGTTAAGTGATAGTAAGTTGCCCTAAACTACTAGTTGGCCATGTATGAGGGTGTGTATAGGGGAACTAGTCCCTAACACCCCCCTATACAAACTTGTGAGTCTCATTTGAGTTGGGTTTAGGAGGAATTAAACTATGATATGACAAGTCTAGGTTTCTAGGATGGAAGCTCTTAGGGAGATTGGGGCCAAGGTTAATATTGGAGGGTGGAAAAGGGGTTTTGCTCCTCATGTCACCTACCATCTAGCCTTTAAGTATCTCCAAGCCATTTGCACTAAGTGTTCCCAAACTAGATAGGTAGATCTCACCTAGGGGGTAAGAGAGTGGATAGGCATGCAGGAAGGTAACTGTCTAGGGATCTACTAGTTATACCTAGGAGAAAAATCTGAAAAAGAGCCACATATCACCCCTTTCCCCTACTACCTAGCTGTTATCAAGAACCATTCTTATAAGAGAATATGGTAAACAAGCTATAAGTAAAATATAACTATTCACAAATGAAATCACAATGTTTACAAATTATTTCCTCCAACATGGTATCAAAGTCACATTTTCTCACCCCAAACAACCCATGAGGTGGCTTAGCTAGACACAATCAAAGGAAAATAAAAAAGGGCACTACTACAGAAATGGCTTATTACATCACATTTAGATGCATCAGTTGTATCCCAAAAACCGACGCCTAAACTCTACAATGTCGGCTAAAAGCACAAACCGATATCTATATGTGAAGACTGGCCAGACACATGTATCACTTTTTATTTAGCGTTGGTTGCTCAGTAACAAACCGACGCCTAAAATCGCCTGCCAAATCCAATTTTTTCAGTGCAAAAAAATTACCTCTAAAATTTCACATACGGCGTTGGTTGTTTACCAAACAATAGACGACTAAAGGTTTTTCACGAGACAAAATCAGGCCCATTTTTTTCGTCAGTTTTCTTGCAACAACCGACGCTGATGTGTTTTTACACAATCTTCCCAAACAATTTTTTACCCCCCTTTGGCGTCGATTTTTTACAGCAACTGATGCCTTTTATTTTAAGCGTCAGTTTTTTTGAATAACCGATGTCTATTGTTAACTTAATAGCATCCGCGCAAACCAGACTCTTCCCCTTTCTTTGTTTCATTCCCGATTAAGTTTAGGTCTGGCGATTCTGCTGCTCACCTAGTGCTCCGCCGCCGCTGCTCACCGCCGCCACATCTGCCGCCGTCGCCGCTCACCTATCGCCTACTGCTCTGGCCACCTGATCGACTGTTGTGTGCCTACTTGCTCGCTTGCCGCACCGCCGCCACCATGCCTACTGCCTCCGCCGCTCGATAGGTACCCTTCC
The DNA here is from genome assembly GCA_963693085.1 of Alisma plantago-aquatica. Taxonomy (NCBI): domain Eukaryota; kingdom Viridiplantae; phylum Streptophyta; class Magnoliopsida; order Alismatales; family Alismataceae; genus Alisma; species Alisma plantago-aquatica. The sequence goes on from OY856409.1 coordinate 986,411,050, forward strand.
TCCTCCTCTTCTTTGTCCTATCTTTGCATTGCGCAACTGGTGGTTCTCCACTTCTACCTTCTCCTTCCATGGAGAGCAAGTTGTGTGGTCTTCATGATCATGAGTCAACTCAAGATTGGGCTTGTTTGGTCTGGCAGGAACCTGCGAAGGTGATGAATATGTTTTCCATCTCTGGTTTGCCAATCTCAAGATTGGGCTTGTTTGATCTTATAATATTCATAGATTATTCATCTAATGTTAGAAAAATATATATAAATAGTTATTGGAAAGGATTTTAAACATGAACCTGGTTTTCTGGCTTTCAAACTCTAATTCCATTGTATCTTGCCATCTTTTCCTAAAATACCCAAATTAGGGTTTAAAAAGGTACTTAAGATGATAATAAATGTAAATTTTGTTAATTTTAGGAATAGGTGAGGTCAGAAGAACTAAGTTTGGATATTCTTTGCTCTAGGTAAGCATGTCATACCACTATGCATATTTACTTTGGATGAATTTCATGTTATGTATGATTTAAGACTATGCTTTAAATTTCAAGTTAATGAATGAAATCAAGATAACGATGATGCCTCTGATTATATTATTTCATGTTGTTTGTTGTATTAATCAATTCCTATTCTTATAAATGATTCTCATTAGTTTAATGATATGATCATGTAATGATCAAGGAACTAAAGAAAGAATCATCTAAAATAATGTTAATTTCAAGATTAAGAGGGAGAAATCTCGTGATGATTTTAAGATAATGTAGTTGTGAATTGTTCGTCTTGATGTTATCTTGTCTTTATGGAATTGATGAGCACTTTGGTGCAACTAGGATGAGACTTAACCGGCCTGATGAGCACTTTAGTGAAATTATTGGATGAGGACAATTTACATTGATGGAAAGATAAGAACAATGATGTTAATGTTTAAGATAAGAGAGTTTAGTATCTTATTATATGTTTCTCGCAATGATGGACTTTTATGGTCATTATGGGCTTCCTATCCATGTGGGCTTTCTGAGCATGATGTGCCCCATGTGGGAGGTTATATAGAGAATGCATATAGTAATGTTTTTTAATTCGTTGATGTACAGTTATATAGAGAATGCATATAGTAATGTTTTGCTCCTCATAAATAGTTAGTTATGCATGGTTATGTACATCTTGCTAGTATAAACCAATTTATGTCCTAATAACACAATGCATAAATACAATGATGTAAAACCCTATTTTGTAAAAGGTATTGCATATAAACTAAAAAGTTGTTACCTCAGATCATGTTGATAAAGAAAAGAAACCTTATAACTATTTACAAATGATTTCTGGTAAAATAAGTATGATGATAAAGAAAAGGATCTATGTTGTAGTTCGTAAAATTCAAGCACCTGTCCATAATGATGGCAGTAGCAGATGTTCCATTAATATATATAGAAGAAATTAGAGATCGAAAGTAGGGGGATGAACTGGGCCTCTATGACGTGATTATCATTTTTGATGTGCTTATCATTTTCTTTTCAAGATAAACCATTAGTACTTATATTTTTTAGTTTCTGTCTACTACTTTTTCTAAAAATATATAACATCATTATATATACTTACAATTGTCAATACTTATATTTCTCAGTCTCTATCCACCCACAACAGTCACTATGAACTGGGCCTCTATGCCAATGTTATTGTTCCCTAATGAAGAACAATTGAACATCATCCTAGGTGATCGTTCCTTAAACCAACTAACCATACCCCAACATTGGCGTTTTCTAAACAGAAGACACTACAGGCCTGGTGAAGTGACCCTAAATTTTGGCAATTCTTCACATGTTATCGAGGTTGAGTATGATTTGGTGGGAAATCTTGTATCAAAATCCAGTTGACATGATTGGATTAGAAAGATGCTAGTGGGCTGTAGCGACAAGCTTTTTCTCTGTCCAGTTGGCCATAATACCATCAAAGTTTGGATAACCAACATCAACAATGAGACCGCCGATCATCTACGGCGGTATGAGCGCATGATGGAGCAAACCAACTCGATTGAATCTGATGATGAGGCCCCTGTCAGTTTAGATTTGTCTAAATATAGTGAGGAGCTCTGCGACACATCACAATCATCAAAAAGACCACGGTAGGTCCAATTAACAAATATACTTGTCCTGCCTTATTTTTTGTTTACACTTTTTGTCTTAAAGTAATGAATCCTCATAGCTACTTTCTTTTTTGAACTTCAGGAGAAGATCACCACAATGAAAAGTCCTCAAAGTTACTGATGCGGGGCCATGTTGGTGTAGTATTTAGTTGTCTATCTATCTAGACTTGTCTGTATTAATAGTTGTTTTAATTATGTGCATGTTTAGGGGTACACCAACCCCTTTGTTTAGTTACTGTTTAGGGGTACACCCCTATGTGGGGTCTGTTCTTGAGAGAGATTCATGCTTGGGCTCTGTTCATGTACAATTTCCACCTCCAATCATCTAGATGCATGGTGTTCATTTTTCTGAATTTGCTTCTTAGTTGCTTATGGAAGCTGCATATGATGAGTATATAACACTTAATTCATCAACTGAAATTCTATTTTGTAAGGGTTTGTAATTCTACAAGCTTTCTTTTATTTTTCACTAGACAAATCTAGATTTGGTACAATTTAGGTACTAGACATGATCAAGCTCCCAATTGAAAATTCAAAGCTACCAGGTTTGTGCTTTCTTTTCATTTTTGATAGTCCCTCCACCTATTCTATGTCCTTATCTGTCATTAAGTACCATATATCAAGTTTGACATGAGGACACCTACAATCTTTATAAAGTGTTTCATCATTGACTATATATTGAAATAAGCATGACCATTCTGAAGATTCTTGGGTCCGAATGTACTGAGTCGCACAGTTGTGCTACTTGAGTTTGTTAGAGTTGCTTGACTTGTTCATTTTTTTTGTGATTTTGAGGCACTTATCTAGGCTATTCTATGACACCACAACCATTCTAGAGGTTTCCCTTTGCCTTTGTTCATCTATTTCATTATCCAATGTGCTCTTTTCCTTGGCTTGAACTTTGGCCACTTGGGGTAGGTCGGGTAGTTCTTGGGCTTACTATGGACTCCTCCTAGGTGGAAAAACACTAGTATCCTCCTACTTATTTCCTCTCCATCCATAGCATGGTCAAAGTACCTAAACAACATGTAAAGAGAATCCATTAGAGCATTTAATTATAAAACCATTTGTTTGGGGATAACATGCATAGTGAAACATCTTGATGTGAATGGATGGAAAATTGACACAAGAGGAAGACCAAATTGAGGGCTTCATCAGCCTTACTGTATCAAGAAGGTGAATTACTTCCTTCCCATACCAAGAAGATTAATTCCATAAGTTGATAATCACCATAGTAACCCTAGCTTTAGATTCTTCCTATATGAAAGAATGTGAAAAGACAAAAAAGATGGAGATATTTTGGTTTTTTATCCACTTTTACGAATATTTGGAGAGACTAATACATCTAGCTAAACTTACAAGAAAGAAGAAAAGGTCAAGAACTTACTAGATTCAATTTGAATTTGGGGAAGACCTTGAGCTAGATAAAATTCCCCTCTCTAGCTTTAACCACAAACTTCTGATGAACAAATGTTTTTTGTGTTTTATCTCGTACTAGCTTATATTGCAAATTTAGGTGCCTGATAATTTTGTAAAACATCCATAAGTGAAGTTTTCTTTTCAATTTTGTTTTTCAAAATAATACATCTATAACTTTAGAGTTTGACCTCTAAATCCATATATGAAAGATGTATAGATTCCAAATACATTCTAGAGTTCATTTATAGCTAAAATTCACTTATACATTAATCTATTTAACATAATTTCAATATTTTGGGCATTTTAGAACAACTTCAAGCCAAAACCCCTAGTTCAGCCAATTTCGGGTTTTCCCTACAAAAATCCTATCTAATCAACCTATTGGTATATAGAATGTTAAGGTCATATTAAACAAAAAAAATCATGTTTACACTAATTTGGAAAAATCACACTATTGAGAAGAAAAATACAAACGGAAAGTTAATTAGGGTTTAGGTTCTTGCAAATCATCCTTTCTTTAAGGATTATGCCCCAAATTCCTACTAAAGAGTAGGATAACATAATCACATCTCATCTTCTAGATCTCATGTGGCTTACTCAAATCCTTGATGATGACACACGACCTTGAAATGTAGTATTTTATTTTTCCTAAGATTATGGATTCACCTATCTAGAATCCCACCATCCTTTTAAGAAACATCATCTGTCAACTAAACATCTACATGCTATATTATTTGCTCTTTATTAGGATGACATTTTATAAAAAAAAGGTATATGAAATACATTGTGTAGCCTATATAACTCTAGTGGAAACTGCAAATGATATGCCACCTTCCCAACTTACTATACTATAGGGTAGGGTCCATTATATCTAGGATCCAACTTACCATTTTTTAAAAAATGTAGAAAAACCTTCCAAGGTGATAATTTAAAGTACACTAAGTCTACAACTTGAAACTCAAGTGGTTCTCTAAGCATGAGATTTATGCATTTCATGTGTTTCTTTCAACTTATTTTTAATGATTTGTATATTCTTCATAGTTTTTTATTTCAATCCCTAAAAGTTGTGTCTTCCCTATCTCATACCAACATACAAGAAATTTTCATCTTTTACCATACAAAATCTCATATGGTTATGCAACATCCCCAGATTCTACCATCTCGAGACTTAGAAGGCTAGAGAGGACAAATTTGAAAATGTTAGTTAATTGTTTCAGAGAGCGATGCACAAGCATAATACACACACATGAACATACACCCATAATGCATACACCATAGATTCTCATCATTCAACATGTACATTTGCAACATGAATTATTACAAATTACATTGTCATAATTTAAGAAAGTTTTACAATTCTATGAACATGTATGCTAATGTGATCTAAACACAATGCATACAACATGAACACTGCTCACTTCTTTCCTCCCATGCTAGCTCTAAACCTAGAAAATATGTGAAACAGACAAATCAACAAAAGTTGATACGTGGTTGAAATACTTATATAGTAACTTGCATAATGAAAGATTTGAGGAAGAAAGAAAAGAAAAACATTATATTAGTGCAGAGAATCAGGTAATACCAATTTATTAATCATATTTCAATGAAAATGCATTACTATGGTTGACTCAGCACAACATCACATATATTACTGGGCCCATTCCCCGCGTACCTTGTACCAATAAAGATCTCCCCATATAGCATGTACCATTAGGGAGGTGCTAGTCAACATTAACACTTTCCCGCTCTCAATAGGGAGATTAAATGACACCATCAGTAACTATATATATATATATATATATATATATATATATATATATATATATATATATATATATATTAATGTTCTTAGTTTTCAAGGCGGACATGTACAATAATATACATACATCCAATCTATGCAAGTAGTACAAGCAAGTATTCATACATATTACATCCAGAAAACTAGTCATATAATTATATCCACATACTTGAGTCCAGAGATTTCTAATATGTCCATCATCATCCACTATTGTAGTCACAACCTGAATAATAATAATTTATCATCATTAATACAATGTTCACCATTATGGACGATATTTAGCTCCAATTAGGGTTTTACTTAGTCATTAGGATATGTGCATCATTACTTGTCTTATCTTCTTGGAATTAAGTTATTGATCTTATATCCCATTTATATTCTAAATTAAGGTTCTATCATTATTATGTGCACATTCATACCTTTGGTCACATTCATTATTTATATTAGGGTTACACACCATGTATTAAGAGTCATCTTCATATAACATGAATTCGTGTGTAAAACTATTGTATTAGTTCCATATGAAGTTAGATATACCGTTCCTAGAATAATCTATAAATTCCAATATTTTTTTATCATAGACATATGTATTGTAATTCATGTAGGGTTATTAGCCCTAATTTGCCATATGAAGTATATTACTTGAATGTATGCATTAACCTCATCATATCACACTTCATATGTGTCTTAGACATGATTTTAGAATTTCTGACGTAATTTCATAATATATGACCATCATTAGTGTATCATTAAGCATGAGATTAACATTATACATCTTTCATTATATCATATAATTTTATAAATTTAAATACTAATATTGTGTTTTCGTGATGCTCTATGTAATTTTATGAGAATTTTGATATCTAATTCGTATTTTTCTAGCAACTGTGTTAATTTATGTGATTTATCTAAGGTATACATATTTCTGGGAAATTTAGAGAATATTTTTACCTTTAGGCCAGTTTCCCGTCGCCACGTGGCAACCAAGGGCAACAACTTTTCTTTTGGCCAACATGACCCGCCCGGTCAAGTATACATGAGCCTCCACGTTCATCCTCTGAACCGGCCTCTCCCCTTTCCTTGCGATATGCGTGATCCGGGGTTCTCCCAGATCGGCGAGACAGTGATGCGCGGGAACTCCCTACTCTCCACACGTGTCTCTCGGTCTGCCTCTCATCTGGTCCTATGTCATTGTCAAGGATCTCTTTCTACGCCACAGCTCCAAGGTTCCTCGTGTTCTATGCGATCTGGCTTCTCCCAGATCTACGAATGAGTCCGGTGGGGCTCAGTTCACTGCTCAACGCTGCGCTGCCACCGGGTTCCTCGAGTGTCACCTCTGGGAATTGCTCTGGCAAGTGATCGCTATCAGTACATTCCTCCTCACCCTGATCTCCTACACTGCACCTGTGCTCCTCCTCGACGCCGGCCTTCCAGAGATCTGTTCTTGGTTCCGTCATTGGATCAGACCTTGTCGAGGATACCACTTCCACTAAGCCACGCGATGGCAAGGAATCGACGGCCGCCTTCTCCTCCTGGCGACTTACTTCTTCCTCTTCACCGCTGGCTTTTTTGGATCGCAAATGGTGTCTCCTCCTCGTTTCTATCTCGTCGCCACTAGGGTTCCAGTCTCTAGTGTGTGATCGGCTTCCAGACTCTCCTCATCTCCTCACGTCCACAGGGTGCGACCTGCTCAGGCATGCCACCTTGGGCTCTGACCCGACAAGCACTAGGCATGGCTACCATCCTCCTCACCATTGGTATCCTTCCTCAACTTCTCCAATTCTTCTTGTTCCTTCATCTCATTCCCTAGTGCTGCTGCAATGGAGAGACCAAGGTGTTGGGGAAGGTTTAGTCGAGGGGTCTGTGGGATCGTCTTTAAGAAAAGAGGGAACTAAAAGACTAATTTCACGGCTTGATCCAGTGTTTGCTGAGTGTTGTCAAGTTGGGCCGAGGCTACCTCTTCCACAGAATCAGGTGGGAGATGAAGTCTCCATGTTTAGATTAGTAGAGGGGACAGCGTAGATCTGTGCACGTTTCTTATCCTCGGCGACCATTTATGCTAATAGGGCTGTAACTCGGTAGGATATGGTGCGGTTATGGTCATAACCATTACCGTAACCGTTTAGTTAAGCGGGTACGAGTATGAGTATATATCTGCTTTTTAAAAAATATACCCGCACCATATCCATATCCACATAATCATTGGGTATTGGATGGGTAACTCGGTATATGGTTATGAATAGACTTGCTACAATGACACATCATAAAATTTGGGTACAACAAACAATAAACTAATTAAGTGATATTGATATAGATATAGTATGACACCAAATTCATTCTATTTTTTATGAATATATAAGGTGATAAGTAAATAATATGTCATCTTATAAAGGACAATCAAGAGTAACATGTTGGTAGAGCTAAATCAAAATATAAAAAAATGATGATTGTTGGCTTTATTAGGGAATAGTACACATTTTTACTATATTATTAATAGAATAATAAAATCAATTATTAATCTTAGACATCATGTTGTCTTACCTTCACACTAGTTAATATAGAGTATTACATTCTAATATAACTTATACTACTTTCAGGTACTTATACTTACAAAATATGCACCATTACATCCTAATATAAATTTTTTATATAAAAATATAATTAAATGGGTATATGGGTATACAGGGTATGGGAAAATACATAACCATAACCTTATCCAGTGAGAGGTAGATACATGGGTATAAGGGTAATCAGTTATGTGGTTATAAAAATTTATACCCATGACAGGTATAGAGGGTATGGGTTTAAGGGTATGCGGGTATACCCATATCCATTTACAACCCTATATGCTAAGCTCAATGACCTATAATTATCATAGACCTAGATAAGTACTCCCAATAACAAGGTTTTGCATGCTTATTTAGATCGATAATTCACATCTTCATATCTTAAATACTTCCAACATGGACCTCAAATCATTACAAAATCATAAACATAAACCCCTTGACACATAATCTCTCATCTAGCAATGTTTGAGACAAAAAATTCATTATATGATCATGTAAATACATTCCTCCAATAACCTCATAAATGAGCTTGCGACCTTTGAATCAAAGTCTATAAATCAATGAATCTTGATCAAACAAGCAAGTATATCAATACTTTTATGATCATAACACACCTTAGTGTTCATTAATTTACCACATGATGCCTCAAGTTCCATCACTATTTCATAATACTCAAAGTACTTTTCAATTACTATATTGAATATCACACTCCTAAAATTAGGATCATCACATGTTCTATATGTAAAGTTTGTTGGTAAATATTTTTGTATCAAAACTCTATCAAACTTACATGTAAATCTTATCTGCTAGGAAACTATAACACACATGATCTCAACAAATCCTCTCGTGTCTATATAATATTCTCTAGTTGGTCGTATATCCTTGAACAGAAAGCTCCACTAAAGTGTAGTTGGTATCCATGGCCTCATTTAATATATCTAAAAAGCTATAGGCAAATTATATCCCCGTATCTCAAATAATAGAAAGAGGTAGACCGTGGAGATGTACTATCTCATGCACACGTATCTATGAAACCTATTAGTAGAAAAAGTAGTCTTGACATGTAAGGAATGTGCCAATTTTGTCAATTGGTAAACCACTACCAATATATAATCATATCCCTTGGTTGTGCTTGGCAAGACAACTACAAAATCCATAATAATACAATATGACTTTCATTCTAGTATATGTGAAGTCTAGAGTAAAATTTCTAATCACTGATGCTCTTCCCTTACTTGATGGAAAACTATACATCTTAATACATGGTTCTCGACATCTCTCTTGATTCATGACCACCAATATAATTGTTTTAGTTTCTTATACATTTTGTACTTCCAGGGTTCTTAGAATACATAGAGATATGAACTTCCTCAAGCACCACCTTTATCAGATTGACTTGTTCATATACACGACCTACCATGGTAATAAACAATATCATCATTAGAAAAGTGAAAGCCTTCATGCTTCCCCTCAGTCAAAATAGTCTGTACCAACATATATTCCCTTTCTTCTCTCCAATATGTTGTCTTAGAACATACTTTATTTGTAGTTGTCCAAGAAAAGCACCAAGATGAGAAAATTCCATATACAAATGCTTTTGTATAAGGGACAACAACATATCCCTTCTGACACATGCTAACAAGTGTAAATTTACTGAATCTACAAAAGAGTGGAAGATGCCTTTTTGCTCAAAGCATTTGCAACTACATTTGTCTTCCTTGGGTGATATTAGCTAGTACAATCATAGTCCTTTATTAACTCTAGCCTTTGTTATTGTCTTATATTCAACTCGTTGTGTTTAAAGATATACTTTTGTCTCTTGTAGTCTCTAAGGATCTGACACTTCTCTCCATATAAATAGTGTCTTCATGTCTTTAGAGCTAATACAATAGTTATAAACACTTGGTCGTTTGTAGGGTAGTTCTCCTCAATTTCTTAAGTTGTCTAGAAGGATGTGAAACTACCTTTCTGTCTTGTATTAGAACACAACCCAATCCTCTCCTCAAGGCATAATAATATACACCATATCCTTTATTTGTCTCTCGTAAGGTCAAAACAAGAGCAAATGTCAAATTCTCTTTCAGGAGTTGAAAACTTTTCTCATAGTGAGCATCCTAAATGAAAGACACTTTCCTAGTCAACCTAGTTAATGTCATAGAAATATAAATGAGTCCTTCAACAAATATTCTATAGTATCCTGCTAGACCAAGAAAGTTCTGAATCTCAATGGGTGTCTTTGGATGTTCCTACTATAAGATAGAACCTACCTTTTTAGGATCCACACAAATTCCATTAATGGAAATGATGTGTTCTAGAAATGCCACTTCTGATATTTGTTTAAAAACCACTCTCTCTACAATTGAACACCTAGAAAGTCCTCTAGGAAAACATACACATACTCACATATCATAGGAACATCTTCAAGTCCAGACTTTTAGCCTTAGCATCAATGACATGTGCCAGATAAGTAGCAAAAGCATGCTGCATCTTCTCTCCTACAACTATAGGAATAAGGCATGTAGGGTGACTATTCCTATCTCCTCGGAAGGTCCAAGAAAGAAGTTCTCCTTCCCTATTGTCTTATTCCACCACCATTAATGTCTTGTGTGAGAATGCATTCCTGATATTTTCCACATATGGTATAAATAATACAAAAGGCTAAGACAAAGATCTCCTTCCATAAAGAAGCATACCAAAGAATATATAGCTCCAACACATCGAGGCACTCCAACATATTTCCTCAATAATGAACCAAATCTATAGGTGGCATTGGCATTGGATATTTTGGTATAAGCAGCCTATCTATCACTTGCATCGAAGCTGACATTAGTTGTCCAAACATCTCATGCATATTTGAATAAATGTAACCAATAAATGGTGGTCAATTTGGTGACTGGTTGTATTAGATGCACCTCTAGCACTCTAGCTTCCTGTGCTAGTCTTTGATCTGCAACATGTTATCACTGGGCAGTGAACGATACATAACTACTCTTACCTTTCTCCTTATGTCTATGATCTTCCACATCTATAAATCTATAAGTAATAATTCCATAGGCAAGAAACATAAGAAACAATCTCTAAAACAACTAACTATGTACTTGTAGGATCAAATGCAACTAGGCATTGACCCTAAACCCTAGATTACAACTAAGAACAAGCCATGTGTCAAGATCACACAAAAACAACAAAAAACTCATTTTACTCATTATGAAAACTACAAATATATTTTTCATTTTTTAAAGATAAGCCCATTTGATAATAAAATAAACAATAAACTGAGAACATAGACTACATGATAATATCAATATATCAACTGAAGAAATGTAGTATACGCACACATCTAGTATTAAGCCCGCTCAAGTAATCTATAAAACAACTCAAAAGTACAAATACAACACCACAAAACTTAGTTTTCTAACAAATAATAGCTAGTACCACATCAAACTCCTAAACAACTAAAACCTCCCCATGACCCAAATACATAGGTATGACACTACTACAAATACTAAACCAGACACTCCGTCCTAATAACAAGGAATCCATACCTAATACTCATATGTTGCTATGGAGATTCATCTACACCGTAAGTCAATCGCCATCAAGAGCCTTAAACGCCTACAACTACTCACACGAGACAAAAGTCCCAATGATTGTTAAATCACCCACACAGAGATAGAGATATGCTTCCTTTTGGAATGCAACAATTATAAATCACCACTAACTTAAGCAAAATAGACATGACAATTTAGACATAAACAACAATACCAGAAATCACTAAAATAGATCTGAACAACTCAAATGTAAATTCAAAAATAAAAATGTTTAACAATAAATACAGAACCTAAAATAATCATATGAATCTATTTAGTTGATTAAATATTTTATTTTTTCTACCTTTAGCTTCAATTGTACCCACAAATATGCAACTAAGTGAAACTAGACCACATAGAACACTGTAAGATATAAGAGTTTACCTAGGTCTGTTCGAAGAAAGACTATGGGGGCACTACATCTTGCAACCTAGTATAGATGGGTCTATCATTATAGGTACTCAGGAGTGAATCCTAAAAGCATTGTGTAGAAGGATGAAACTAGGGTTACTGATGTTATAAATTAGTCTCCCTAATGTACATATACATGGAAGAATTAAATATAACATCACACAACCTCATTTCATCTGGGTATCTGAATACTATAGAAATCTCAAGAGCAAAAAACATACTGGAGTAAAAAGATTTCTCGAGAATACATCGAGCATGATTCATCTACTACAACAAACCATATTCGGATTTGGAAGTTTATAATTTATCATGGAAGATGTTGCAATGATTCAAATTGTACTGTTTGATGTAAATATGAACCTTCTAGTATATGACTCACTTGAATTTTGTCAGATAAGCAGTCAAAATTCCTTTTGGGGATTATGGGACGTTGGGAGTCGCTTTGGGATGCTTGCAGAAAATTATTTTTGGTTGTCTAACCATGTCAATTAGCCAGTGACTATTAGTGGTTGTGGGAATATGTTGATGTTTTGCATAGATCTCAAGATCAGAGAGATGGATTTGTTGACTTCAGAATTGAACCTGAAGTCCCCTCTAGTGGATTGTGCCATTCCATCGTGCAAGTATGCAGTAGATCACACTATTCTTCCAAGATGATGGAATGCCTCACTTTGCACGCTCGATGTGGGGGAACACAACAATCCTCTAAGGATACCTCCTCAATTTTCATTCCTATAAGATCACCTCATTTGTCCATCTAGGTGTGCAGTAGATCACACTATTTGTCCATCACCTTGATGTGCATATATATAGGTGGCAAATCATGGGAATCTGCCGGTCATGCCTATGGAGTACAATGACATTCTCCTGTCATATTGATTTGCATACTATCAGTGAAGATCTTAATCTGAAATAAATATATTGTGCACACTCTTCTCAACAATATCCACATGATCACTCTAATATGGCTGAAGTTTTTGATCTTCACCTATCCCTCTTTATCTCTCTAAGTTTCTCTTATGATTTCTCAAACGTTGGAGGTATCAGTGAGAGAATTTGAGTGCATACCCTAAAGGCCTCCTCTCGTATCATATACACAGAGGAGTAGAGTGTCAGGGTTTCCTAGACCATGTTTGGCCAGGCTATGGATCACCTGACCTATGGAAACTTATTTCTTAAGTCTAGTCCATATTTTATTTAGGTCCTCGATACCTTTAGGTCCCTAGATATATTGTAGCAATTACAATAAGGTCCAATTAAGCCTTTCTTCAATCTATCTCTATGTGTGTGACCCTATAGGAACCATAGTACATTAGAAAAGGATTCACTAATCAATATTAATATCCATAAGCAATGAGTGGTGTCTATTTACACATCATTGGTGCCAATGTAGTAGGATTAGTTGAATAAGACTAAACCAACAACAAGCAGTATTACCATGTTGTATAATCCTTTTGTCACAAATATCCAGATTGAACTAGAGGCATGGATATATTGTAAGGAGTGGGACCCAAAGGGGATCCAATCACTACTAAAAATTTGAAGAATAGAACCTCCAGTCCAAACACACCCTATCTTGGAGTGGGTGTAAAATTTTCAAATCTTTATTAATGGTAATCAAAACAACCAAAGTGTATAAGCAAAAAAAAATAAAGACAATACTCAATTCTTCACAAAAGATTACAAAATACATCATAATCTCCCACATAGGGTTTACATGTAAGATACAACATATGGATCTAAGTAGAGGGAAATCTAAACCATGACAAGTTTGTCTCCAATCTTTAAACTCCTTAAGCTAAATCCATCACTTCATGCCAAGTACTCCTTGTCTTCCACCTAGGGTTGGAAGCATACCCCAACCAGAAGAGAAAATAGATGACATTAGTAAAGGATGGTATGTGCATACTAAAAAGGAAATTGAGAAATATTTGGAATAAAGGACAACAAATATAAAGGCTTCCCATGAAAAAGAAAAGGACTACCCAAAGAGGGCATAAAAGAAATGATTTACCATCACATGATAAAAGAGACACTTACCATAAATAAAACAATAAAGTTGTGATGTACTATCACATATAAAGAAAGTAGGGCACACACCCTACAATCATCATCAACCTACATGCATGTGAGATAAACATAGCCCTTGAATAATATATAGACAAAGCCGGCCAAGTCTAATAAACTTGAAACCTAATAGAGATGACGTACTACCAACTCCCAATATATAACATGGGCCAAGACTCACAAACTTGAAAACCCTGGTATGGGGCCACCGCCATCCCAAAAATAAAGTAGCATACTTTTCCGAGAAGGAAATACACATCTTCCCAAAAATCAATGCAATTACACTACTCTAGTACTATTGAATCACATAGCATGTTAAATGTAGAGGCAAGTAGAAAGTATAGTCAGATTATACAAAAGTAGTCGCCACAAAAGTGATCAACATATACATTCACCTCCCAAGTGGGTAAAAGACATCACATGTCATCATATAAAGTCATGTCATGAATAAAACATGTGAAAAGAGCAAGAGAAAGTCCAGATATGATCACAAGATCAATAACAATATAAGGTACTTCATATGAAGCATATTTTCTAAAAAACAAGATATGGTCTAGGCTAATGTACACAGGACAAATAGAAAGAAGAAAATAGGCTAATTTCTCAAAAAGAATAATAGGCAATGCAAACATACCTTACTCAAAAATATAAATAGTCTAAAATCAATCCTAGATCCAAGCCTAGGTCTCCAAAGAACATATTATGCATATATGTAGAAATAGGGTTAGGTTTTCATTGATTATTCAAAACCCTAAAAGTCACCTTTTTAATATCAGTGGATTAGGTTATCAAAATGAGCCATGTTTTAGATTATCTTTTTTCTGAGTTTAAAACATATTTTATTATATTTTTCTGACTTTTCAATATTTAGTTATGACTTTTGAAAGGTATCACTTATTTAAGAAAATCCATTAAAAATTTATATATTACTTAGTTTTGAATTAGATGATAAACCCAACACCATTAGATAGGAAATCTTTCTTTGAATCTAACAACTAAGCCAAATGTCCGAGAAGCCCTATGCCTGAGAATTGGGTGTTTCTCAGAAACTAAGCCAAATGATACGAGCAAGAGATATTTTGTGTGGAATCTAATGAAGAATCTGTAGGAGAAAAAATTTCATGAAAAGATTGAATATAGGGAGAGAAATCAAAGTTTTATATATCCCCAAAATCAACATCTACTGCCTTTTATAACTCAATCTTGATGACGAGTTTTGGGCAGTCCGATCGCAACATCAACTATCGAGATCGAGGCATGTGATTTAAAGTGTGCGTAATTAAAATCAAAATAAAAAACCTTATCCAATTCAAAATCAAATAAAGTGATGCATTACATTTATTTCCCTCTCTCTCTCTCTCTCCATTTGAGGGTTCAAACAAACTCCAAATTTAATGAAATTTGGCACCTAGCCTATTTTTGATATGATGAATCCGAATATGCAATTAGAATAGATTTTTGAGAACTTTTTATGCACAAAATAAATAAAATCTTATTTTCTCTTTCCTCCATCATGAATGGTTATAAGATTCTCCAAATATGCAATTAGATTAGATTTTCGAGAACTTTTTATGTACAAAATAAATAAAATATTATTTTCTCTTTCCTCCATCATGAATGGTAATAAGATTCTCCAAATTTGGTGAAACTTCACCCACAAGTCAAATTAAGTGCATTGGATACGAGTTTTCCCTTAAATTTACATGTTGAAGTCATTTGTACATTTATTTAATATTTTGAAGATTCTACACACGTTCTCTCTCCTAACTTTACATGTAAATTAAAGATTATCCAAATTACATGAAACTCTGCACTTACATGTAGATATCAAATCTAAAGTTATTTTCCTCTTTTGGAGTCATCTATTATTTTATTTGATATTTTGTGGAAAAACTCATATCTTGTTTTACAAATTGAGTTAAATTAATTATTATTAGGAAAATAATGTAAAGCTTGACTCCCAAGGAAATTGGGACCCAAGGAACCTAAATTTCACATTAGATTTCACTTTTGAGATCTCTTTCTCTGAAATAATATTTTTGGCTTGACATCTTTGTATTTATTTCATTATCCTTATTATTTATTTAATTTTTTCATATTACATTCACTCTTGTTACCAAAAGGGTTGTATTTCATTATTATGAATGAGAATTTATATGCATTTATATTTTATCTCATTAGGGTATTCATCTCATATTTATTTGAATATTGCATCATTATTCTCTATTATGGACATTATAGTTCTTATGTGAATATTATCTCTCTCTTATCATCAATTTTAACCAACATTATCTCTTGTGACATATTTTAGGTATCCTTGATCTAAGGATTAATTATTGAAGAATTATGTCATATTTATTCATACGTCTACATGTTATGGTTTCAATAAACTAATAATGTGTATATCTTTTATCCTTGTTTGGCTAAACCCAAAGACTTAAACTTTCTATCCCTATAAAGCTTAGGATCAAGGTTGATAGTCTAGGTTTTGGTTCCTTATAGAACTCCACCCCTTAAAAGGATTTTGTCCTTGAAATCTATTGATCCAAACATCATCAATTTACTATTCTCCACTCCTTAAAAGGTTTAACCTAACAAGTCAAACTAACAATATTTAGGGTTACCCACATTTTTTAGTTGTCAATGTTTTAGAGATTTATATTTATCTTGTATCCAACTAATAAGTCAAAACCATGAAGGGTTGAGTTTTAGGTCCTTGTATCTTTAACCCAACAACCTTTCTTAAACAACAAAAAAGGCATATGGTATAAAGGGTAGGCCCAATACACCTTTATATTATCCACATATTCCTAGTCATTTCTTCATAGTCAAAACTAGGATTAAGATCCTATTCCATCTAGGGAATCGTCATCGTGACTTAGTTCAAGAAAACTTTGATAAATCTAGAAAATTTTCTTTATACATATAATAGTATAAGGGAAAGTAATTTTTGGTGATGAAATATATTTGCCATAAAACAAAACAAGAATCCACAATCAATTACAGAAACCAAGTCACAATTTTCCATAATAAGATCTCCTTATCATGCTAGTACCTCATCCTCATATTCTCATTCCATCTTCAAGTAAAACCTTATTTCCTCCAATGATACATATCACTATAATACTATATGGTAAGGTAAGATTACCTAAAACCTCTTCACATAAGGGTTCACTAAACATGATTCCAAAGTGCACCTCATATCACCTTTCATCAACTCATGGACAACTTAGGCAAATTCTAGGGAAAGGATATCACCTAAAGTGTGACTATGTATGGAATAGGTTCTAACTAAAGAGACAAAATTGAAATTGTCAGATTCCAATTATCATGGGCTCTAATACCATGATGTAAGGAGTGGAACCCAAAGGGGATCTACTCCCTAGTAAAAATTGGAAGAATAAAACCTCCAGTCCAAACACACC
This sequence comes from Alisma plantago-aquatica, assembly GCA_963693085.1. Lineage (NCBI taxonomy): Eukaryota > Viridiplantae > Streptophyta > Magnoliopsida > Alismatales > Alismataceae > Alisma > Alisma plantago-aquatica. The sequence goes on from OY856409.1 coordinate 986,428,454, forward strand.
CATAAGGTATCTTGGACTGGGTGTAAAATTTTCAAATCTTATTTAATGGAAATCAAAACAACCAAAGTGTAACAGTGAAATAAAAGTAAAGACTATATTCAATTCTTCACAAAAGATTACAAAAGTACATCATAATCTCCCACATAGGGTTTAAATGTAAGATACAACATATGGATCCAAGTAGAGGGAAATCTAAAACATGACAAGTTTGTCTCCAAGCTTTAAACTCCTTAAGCTATGTCCATAACTTAATGCCAAATCCTTCTTGTCTTTCACCTAGGGTTGGAAGCATACCCCAACAAGAAGAGAAAATAGATAACATCAGCAAAGGCGTGTATGTGCATACTAAAAAGGAAATTGAGCAATATATAGAATTAAGGACAACAAATATAAAGGCTTCCAATGAAAATGAAAAATACTACCCAAAGAGGGCATAAAAGAAATGATTCACCATAACATGATAAAAGAGATACTTGCCATAAATAAAATAATAAAGTTGTGTTGTACTAGCACATATAAAGAAATTAGGGCACATACCCCACAATCATCATCAACCTACATGCACGTGAGATAAACATAGCCCTAGAACAATATATAGACAAAGTCAACCAAGTCTCATAAACTTGAAACCTAATAGAGATGACATACTACGAATCAAAAGCGTCCATGACTTCAACTTTCATAATGTACCAATAATCAACAAAATGAAATATTAATTTACAAGCTAATGATAATATATAGATGTATTACATGATAAAAGAAGGTAAATTTCCTGATGACACTATCTTTTGCTCCACATTTGGGGCATACCTTGCCTTGACCAAACACCCACTTTATTGTAGTTTTGAATTGACAATGTAAAAATATACATCAAACACCCACTTTATAGCATACAAAACATGCCTTGAATATTGTAATATTATGTGAGTTTATTTTCATCAAACAGATGCATTATTGTTAGAGCTAGCTCAGCTGGTTAAGCTTGCTGGTTGAGAAGCACAGGTTGAGCCTTTGCCCAATACCAATATCGATTGGGGAGCATTCCATCCATTTCTTATGGTAAAAATATATCTGAACACATTAACTTTTGAATTCTACTAGGTAGACCCCATTTTCAAACCCAAAATAAACACGAATCATTCTCCACCACAACACATATAACAAATAAAATATGTATTTTATATGTTATATGTCCTGTAATATGTGGTGGAGATTGCTCCGTGTTTGTTTTGGGTTTGAAAATAGGGTTGCACCCCTAAATTTCATTCGGTCCCCTCACTCTCCGATCCCCTCTCTGTCAGGGAAGGACATATGTCAAGATCCACCGACAACGTGTAGGGGATCCTGACATGTGTCCATTTGATCCCTGCAACAACTCCTCGGCTAATCCGTCCACCGAACCTGAGACCCCAGACCACCCCCCTACATTCCTCACTCACACCACCCATACCCCTCGCTCCCCGCCCCCTCTCTGCTTCCTTCCCTAATCGTAGCGGCAATTCTTCTGCTCCCTTCCGACAACGCTTCATCTCGACAATGTAGCACTGCCCTACCCCCTCTCTTCTTACTGCCCTAATCACAGCAGTGATTCTTCTACTCAGATCGCCTCACTCCCCGATCCCCTCTCTTCTTCCTTCCCTAATCATATCGGCGATTCTTCTGCTCCCTTCCGACAACGCTTCATCCCGACAGTGTAGCACTGCCCGACCCCCTCTCTTCTTCGTGCCCTAATGGCTGTGAACTCATTCATCCGGTCGGATCTCCTCACTGCGTTCTCATCTAACCGATTAGATTTCCTCACTATGTTCTCATCTTCCTTCCTTGAATATCTTGTTCAGGATGAAACCATAGCTACTGGAGAAGGAGGAGCTCAGGCTTGTCGGCATCACTCTCACGTAGCTACAAGACTGGAGTCCAGGGTCCCCCTCTGGCGATCTAGGGTTTCCATGGTCACCGTCTCACTCTCCGATATCCACCAGATTTAGGGTTCTCACAAATCTCAATTCTCAGGTGGGTTTTCTCCTTCATCAGTTGAAGGAGATCTACTATGTTTAGGTAGGAGGTAAGCCATGCATGTTTACAGGTAGGACCTCGGATTTCATCACTGTGAACTTATCTCTCTCTCTCTATCTCTCACTTTATCGTTCTCTTTTTCCTCACAATGAACTCATCTATCTGGTTGGATTTCTTCGATGTGAACTCATCCATCCAGTCAGATTTCCTCGCTATCTTCTCATCTTCCTTCCTTGAATATCTTCTTCAGGACGAAACCATAGGTACTGGAGAAGGATGAGCTTGGGCTTGTCGGCATCACTCTCAGGTGGGTTTTCTCCTTCATCAGCTGAAGGAGATCTACTATGTTTAGGTAGGAGGTAAGCCATGAATGTTTACATGTAGGACCTCGTATTTCTTATTCATTATAAACTTATTTTTTTCTTCTTCTACCTCATGCAATCGCCCCCTCCCTTCAAAATTTCCATGTGACAGATCTATCATCCATAGTCGGATATCTATATCACATTTGTTGTTCACATTTTATCGCTAACCCTAATGGTGTAGATTGTTTGCAACATCAATGCAATTAGTTTAAGTATAGATTATTTCAGATTTTTTTTGGAATAGAACAAAAGTCAAATTGTTTATGTTGTCAAAATATAACAATTATCCTAACTTGAACTACACCTGATCAACCATAAGTTAGCCTAACTTGGTCTAACTTGGTCACAATTTTCCTTGGATTTCCCACTTGTAGCTTATGTTGGACGTAATTGTCACACTTGCTAATAACAATTATCTTGACTTGAACTACACCTGATCAACCCTATGTCAGCCTAACTTGGTCTAACTTGGAGACAATTTTGCTTGGATTTCCCTAATGTAGATTATGTTGGACGTAATTGAAGAGTCGTATGTTTCCTAAGTTGTTTGAATGGCTCATGTTGATGTTGCTTATGGTCAAAGAAAGCAATTCGATCTGAACTTGGTTATATTTTGACCTGATGCTTGATTTGCTAATGTATAGGTCCTATATATATTTGTATGCAGAGGCATCATGCTACCTGGCATTTGGTACTCTAGCAACCACTTACAGAAACTCGCCCAAAGGTTTGATGAGAAATGGCTAATCCTCATGTAGGTGGAGGTGAAAGCTAGAGGAAGCAAGAGGAAGTACACAAAGTTGTATTTTTCATGACTGTTACTATGATCATATTTTATATCCTTGTACTCTGAATATCAGTCAAGTTTGGTTATTCTAAATCTTACACATTTCATCTATAACCACATGCATCAAAGACAACTTCTATATGTTTTTTAGTGCATGAAACTTTGATTCACTGAAGAAGGTAGCTATATATTTTTTAATGAGAAATCCTATATTGACATCATACTACTTCTATCCAAGACCACCATCTAAATTAAAGTTGGATGCCTTAATTTGGTATGGATCTGGCTATGTGTGATCAATGTCATAATCTTCTAGACTTTCATTCAAGTCCGCACTTAATATGGTGTATATCACTATGTCTTGTAATGATTGTTTTTTAAAATCTTAGCAGTAGCCTATAATATGAATATCAGTAGTAGCCTATTTTTTCAAGTAGTAGCAATACTATATTGTGAAATCAATCAAGTTATTGCTTCCCCTAACTGATCTAATGTGGATTTTTTTTACTCTTGTTGTATGCATCTATATGCTTGTTGTTGTAGTTTATAACACTCTTGAGATACTGATGTGAGTATGGGTCCCTTCATCTATTACCGCATGCACCTAAGACGACTCCTGTACAACATTAAGTGTATGACATTTTGATTGACTGAAGAAGGTATTTCTTCCTTCATTTAAGATACCTACAATGTGACCCACTTCATCACACCCTCTCAGTATATTTATATGCCAAAACTTTCTACTTAAGATGTGATTCACTTGATCATCATAGTTAATATAATAAGGCATGTGATCTCTGGTTGGGGAAAACATGTTTGATTTTGGATATCCATGTCTAATTTTGACAAATTAAAGTTTTTTTATAACAACCTTGTGCAAATTATTTGAACTTGTTTATACCCTTGTTCTAAACATCCATATGTTGTCCATGTATGGTTGATCGCATAACTTTTGTCGTATATGTCCAGTGTCAACAACTATCTTTAAGGATCTATAGCTACTTAATGATGAGTGTATTTTTCATTGACTGAATACATGCTTATTAATCTACTGTGGATTTTTTAAAACTTACTACAGGGATACTAATCACAGTTGCTACTTGTGGATTACTGTGTATGCTAGTCGAGAGATTAAGGCAGGTAGGAATCCATATGTTGTCCATGTATGGTTGATCGCATATCTTTTGTCACATATGTCTGGTATGAACTACTATCTTTAAGGATCTATAACTACTTAATGATGAGTGTATTTTTCATTGACTAAATACATGCTTATTGATCTGATACCTTCACTGTTTTGTCAAGTAGTAGTACTAATCACATTTGCTACATGTGGATTACTGTGTATGCAAGTGGAGATATTAAGACAAGTAGGGGTTCTAATGTGGTAGCTTCATTGAGGTTTTGTTGCTATTTTTCACTATTATGTTCATTTAACAATAGGAATTTTGTGTTACTTGTAATGTTTTCTAGAAACAGTGGTGTTGATTACATGTGATACTTGTGGTTTTAGTTTATAACACTCTTAAGACACTGAGGTGGGTATGGGTCCCTTCATCTACTACCGTATTCATCTAAGACAACTTCTGTACATTATTTTAGTTTATAAACTCTTATTATATACATCCATATGTTGTATGTGTATGGTTGATCGCATATCTTTTGTCACATATGTCCAGTGTGAACTACTATCTTAAAGGATCTATTGCAGTTACTTAATGATGAGTGTATTTTTCATTGACTGAATACATGCTTATTGATCATACATGTTCACTATTTTGTCAAATAGTACTACTAATCGTATTTTCTACTTGTGGATTACTGTGTTTGCAAGTCCAGAGATTAATGAAGGTAGGGGTCCTAATGTGGTAGCTTCATTGAGGTTCTTTTGCTATTTTTCACTTTTATGTTCATTTAACAATAGGAATTTTATGTTACTTGTAATGTTTTATAGAAATAGTGGTGTTGATTACATGTGACACTTTTGGTTTCAGTTTATAACACTCTTGAGACACTGAGGTGGGTATGGGTCCCTTCACCTATAACCAATGCATCTAAGACAACTTTTGTGTAGTATTTTAGTTTATAACACTCTTGTTATATACATCCATATGTTGTCCGTGTATGGTTGATCACATATCTTTTGTCACATATCTCCAGTGTGAATTACTATCTTAAATAATATATAGTAGTTACTTAATGGTGAGTGTATTTTTCATTGACTGAATACAAGCTTATTGATCAAACACGTTCACTATTTTGTCAAGCAGTAGTACTAATCACATTTTCTACTTGTGGATTACTTTGTATGGAAGTCCAGATATTAATGAAGGTAGGGGTCCTAATGTGGTAGCTTCATTGAGGTTCTGTTGCTATTATTCACTTTTATGTTCATTTAACAATATGAATTTTATGTTACTTGTAATGTTTTCTACAAACAGTGGTGCCGATTACATTTGATACTTGTTGTTGCAGTTTATAACACTCTTGAGATACTGAGGCGGGTATGGGTCCCTTCATCTATTACCACATGCATCTAAGACAACTCCTGTACAACATTCAGTGTATGACACTTTGATTGACTGAAGCAGGTATTTCTTCCTTCATCTAAGATACCGACCATGTGACCCACTTCACAACACCCTCTCAGTATATTTTTATGCCTTCATCTAAGATACGTACCGTGTGATCAATCAAGTTATTGCTCCCCCAACCTGATCTACTGTGGATTTTTTTAACTTACTTCAGGGATACTAATCACAGTTGCTACTTGTGGATTACTGTGTATGCAAGTTGAGAGATTAAGGTAGGTAGGATCCATATGTTGTATGTGTATGGTTGATTGCATATCTTTTGTCCCATATGTCCAGTGTGAACTACTATCTTAAAGGATCTATAGTAGTTACTTAATGATGAGTGTATTTTTCATTGACTGAATACATGCTTATTGACCAGACACGTTCACTATACCTTTCCTATTGTGTTCTTTCCCATATAATATAGGTCCTATGCATTCGAATAATAATAATAGTCTGTGGTTGTTCATTTCAGTAAAATTGTTGTCTACCTATTGCTGAAATTTCTATATTCAATATGCTAACCAATGTGTAATGTTTGAACGGATTATGATCTTGAATAATTATCTCAAATAAGTTTTAAAATATTTGTTGCTATACGAAAATTTATAATAAATTTGTGATTTCAAGGCATTGATTCATATCTAAAGTCCCTATGAACATGTGTATATACATTATGCTTCTATTCCATGTTCTTCTTAGCATGTGTAGTCTAGGTCAACTTAGGTTCATTATATTAGGCCAATTTATTCAAATGCTAATGCCATGGTTCTAATCCATTCTATCTTCATCTAAAATCCCTATGAACATGTGTATTTAGATTATGCTTCTATTCCATGTTCTTCTTAGCATTTATATAGACACAGGGCAGCCTTAGTGTGGACTCTCTATTGTTGCAGGTCCTTGAATATATGACTCATATGTTCTGTTTCTGTTTTACTGAGGTATATATTATGTATTTACTTTTTAAGGTTTTAATTTTTACTTGGTTACTGATTGCATTAGTTATCTGTGGTACTTATTGCATTTGTTAACTGTAGCCTATATATTATTACAGGTTAAGGTCCCGTCATGCAAGGAACTTAGTTGTTTCTTCATAGGTCCAATCTACTAAATGCAAGAATGGTCAACTCTCCAATTTTTTTAAAAAGATAAGTCCTATTTCAACCAACTCGTCTAACTAATTTGGTTCATTGGTATAATTGCTACTGATTTTTTTTGCCAAAGCTAGTCGCAAAGGTCTTCTATTATTTTCCTATTTAGAATTGTGTAGGACTTAATGTATACCTTTCCTATTGTATTCTTTCCCATATAATATAGGTCCTATGCATTCTAATAATAATAATAGTCTATGGTTGTTTATTTCCATAAAAATTGTTGTTTATTTCAACCAACTCGTCTGACTAATTTGGTTCATTGGTATAATTACTACTGCTTTTTTTGCCAAAGCTAGTCACAAAGGTCTTCTATTATTTTCCTATTTAGAATTGTTTTGGACTTAATGTATACCTTTCCTATTGTATTCTTTCCCATATAATATAGGTCCTATGCATTTTAATAATAATAATAGTATGTGGTTGTTTATTTCAGTAAAATTGTTGTCTACCTATTGCTGGAATTTCTATATTCAATATGCTAACCAATGTGTAATTTTTGAACAGATTATGATCTTTTAATTTTTACTTGGTTACTGATTGCATTAGTTATCTGTGGTACTTATTGCATTTGTTAACTGTGGCCTATATATTGTTGCAGGTTGAGGTCCCGTCATGCAAGGAACTTAGTTGTTTCTTCATATGTCTAATCTACTAAATGCAAGAATGGTCAACTCTCCAATTTTTTTAAAAAAGATAAGTCCTATTTCAACCAACTCGTCTGACTAATTTGGTTCATTGGTATAATTGCTACTGATTTTTTTTGCCAAAGCTAGTCGCAAAGGTCTTCTATTATTTTCCTATTTAGAATTGTGTAGGACTTAATGTATACCTTTCCTATTGTATTCTTTCCCATATAATATAGGTCCTATGCATTCTAATAATAATAATAGTCCGTGGTTGTTTATTTCCGTAAAAATTGTTGTTTATTTCAACCAACTCGTATGACTAATTTGGTTCATTGGTATAATTGCTACTGATTTTTTTTTGCCAAAGCTAGTCATAAAGGTCTTCTATTATTTTCCTATTTAGAATTGTTTTGGACTTAATGTATACCTTTCCTATTGTATTCTTTCCCATATAATATAGGTCCTATGCATTCTAATAATAATAATAGTATGTGGTTGTTTATTTCAGTAAAATTGTTGTCTACCTATTGCTGAAATGTCTATATTCAATATGTTAACCAATGTGTAATTTTTGAACATATTATGATCTTGAATAATTATCTCAAATAAGTTTTAAAATATTTGTTTCTATATGAAAATTTATAACACATTATTTGACATAATATAGGTAGAGGTACATACCTTCTTAGAAGACACATAGGATAATAAACCAAAGCCTCTCCTTGGTTGTTATTGAAGGATGAGTGAAAGATGAAGAAATATAATAATGTGTTTGTTGCTTTTGTAAGACTTGAAGGAAGTAGGATGATAATTAGTTTTAGAGCTGCAATAGAGGTATGCTGATTATCTTGATCTACACATTTATAAAAAAATCCTGATGTTTTTGATGTCTCCTACATAATGACAACGTGTACATACCTCATGAATTGCGATCATGGATGATGAAAGGAGTTGTCACCATGAAAGTTCACTGCCACGTGCTCCACGAAATCTCTGCACTGGTGGTATCTTAATTATCTTTGATATTTGCATTTTATAATAAATTCTTATTATCTCTTACAAAATAGAACTTATTGGTGCATGGTTACATGTACATACCTCACAATTAGTAACTCATGAATGATTCAAGGAGTTGTTGCATGGTGGTTTTGAGTGATGATTTCTTTTGTAGGACACAAGATGACCACATTTGGAGCAAAAAGTTGAAAATGAAAGGAAGATGATTTTGTTTTCAAATTGCATCAGAGGTATATATTTATACACATCAAGAAAAATCTATTTTCTGTCTCTTACAGAATATAAGTTAGTATGGGAATAGCTAGATGTACATACCTCTTCAACAACAATGTTGGACAATGTAAGGATTTGCTACCTAAAATGATGACTCAGGAGAACCTGATACTCTTTGCAGGACAAATGGAGGCCATCATATGACAGATCAGAGGAGCTTTGCCTCCAGTTGGATTATGAACTGACTGAATGAAAAGAAGATGATTTAGTTTTCAAATTGCATCAGATGTATATTTATACACATCATGCAAAATCTCTTTTTTGTCTCTTACAGAATATAAGTTAGTATGGGAATAGCTAGATGTACATACCTCTTCAACAACAATGTTGGACGATGCAAGGATTTGTTGCCTAAAACGATGACTTAGGAGAACCCGATACTCTTTGCAGGACAAATGGAGGCCACCATATGACAGATCAGAGGAGCTTTTCCTCCAGTTGGTTTATGAACTGACTGAATGGGCATGTAAAGGACGTCTTCAGTGTTGAAGCCCTCCAGTGGTCGTTCGGAAGTTATGAATCAATCTAACATGTGCTCATTGTGATAGGCAACGTGGACCGAGTAGTGGATGTATGTGTGTTGGAGTGTGGGAGTTGTTGGTTGTTGATGATTCCCTGAAAACATGTCTTTTGTTTTGAACTATTGAAGACGTGGCTTCTGTTTCGAACTAATAAGTCCATGTATTATCTTTTATTGTTGAAGTTTTATTGTCCTCTCCGATAATGGAGGCAAGTTGCTTGACAACAAGTTAAAATAATAATAAAATTTAGTATGCAATTATATTCATTGCTCTCTTTTTATTATTTAAATCAATGTGTTTCTCCTGCCATTTTTAGTGTGGTGTTAGTTTATTTTTGGAGCAAAGCCAGGGAATTTGTTTCTCATTCTACACACGTGGTGAGAGAGGGGAGGGACGCGATAAGTTTTGTTGAATCAGACTTGGATAGCAGAGACAATTAGTGGAGAGAGGTGGAGGGACTATGAGTTTAGTGGGGAGGGAGAGAGGGGTCTTTGGGGAAGGAAGACAGATGGGATTGGAGAACGTGAAGTTGTTGGGTGGAGGGTTTGGAGGACGTGGATTGACGCGAAGATGGTTTTGACAGGAGAGAGAAATTAAGATAAATAAAATAAAAAAGCTGAAAAAATGTGAGAGCAGCTTGAGTGAAGGAGAGTGCAAGCTTTTGCCACGTTGGCAAAACCGTGGTATGAGATTGGTCAATTTACTTTGGGCGGGTGTATTTGAAATTCCTGCAAAACTCGCTCTTTTTATAGTATATATATATATATATATATATATATATATATATATATATATATATATATATATATATACACACACTAGCGAACACACACGTGCACATGCACGTGTCACATTGTAGAATGTTAAGTTTATGTTGGAAGATCATGAGTATTGAGAATCATGGTGGTTGAAGAGGGAGTAGAGAGTGAAGGATATTGAGAAAAATATGAGGAGAGAGAATCATGATGGCTCAAAATTCGATAAATTTGTTATGCTTACGTTATGATTGTTAAAAAATAGCAAATAGTTTTTTTATATCAAGTTAAGTGGAACACATCATTCCAAACACATTACATCTTAATTATTGGAAAGAATATTGCATGTTAGGATTTTTCTCAAAATTTCTCTTTTATAGAAATATAGAGTATGATTATTGAGGTAAATAGTATATGAAGAGTATAGTTTATCATAACTAATGAAGGTAAAACTTGTTGCAGTGTGACATTATTACATAATTTATTCACAATAGTAAGTCTAATTGATTTAAACAATGCACTCCAGTCCAAAGTTCAAATAGATATATAGCAATTTGGTAGCATTTGTAATTACTAAATATGCCAAAAAGTGCAAAAAATACAATATGAAATGTAATATGTACGTACAAAAAAATCACAAATAATGAGTTTCAAACAAAACTATATACATATAAAAATTATTATTTTGATTTTTGCGGTGAATATTGATTTATCTACAAAGTAAAAGTAATAAACCACGTAGAAATAATGTACCATAAAAAATCCACGGTTAGGTATTGTATATACACATTAAAAAAACATACACAATAGAACATATAAATGCACTACGTGAGTCATGCTGTTGTTTATATGATAAAAAATCCTATTGTGCAACAATTCTTTGAGATGTGCAAAACAATTAATTTCGTATATGGAGTTCTATTCTTTTGATAATGATGTAGAATAAAGACCTTTAAAGGTCACCGCTATGCAATCAATCACAAGAAAGTAAGAAATTGGAAAAGACACTCACTTATATGAATCATTATAGTTTGATATTTATTATGTATTAATAGGTACATATTAAATTTTCTAAAAAAAAACGATACATATTAAATGTTTTTGGAAGTACATGTAGAACGTAAAATCTCATTGAATTCCATTTCAATACTTATCATCCCCATGGAGGTACTAATGGTCGAAGGAGTTATCCTTATCCATGCAGTCTCCATTGTCTATCAGACACTTCTAATAAAGAGATTGGCTATCTATCCAAACCTTCTATTAATAGAGTAGTTAGATTAGAAAAATGATTATTTATTTGTGAAGGATAAAAACTAAAATACAGAATAATATTTGACAAAAATAAATGTACATATCAGCCAATGGCGGAGCTACGATTTCACTATGGGTGGGGCACAAATATTACAAGTGATTTTTAAAAAATACAAAAGTTATCAATATTCGGTAAACACATTTTTTAACTCCCACGATAGATATGATTGCTATAATTGGTTCACATGATGGCAAATACATGACATTTATGGAAGGAATGACTTTTATTAGAAATGAATAATGAAAGGGAAATAGCTCTCCTACGCATCATTCTTCTACTACCCAAATAAATGAAAAAGTCGTTGCAGCAGGTCTACTATTTTTGACGGTTGTATAATATTAATAAGCATGAGAAATCTACCAATTGAAAAAAATAGCTATAATAGAGTCAAAGATTTTATATGATAAGAAAAAATCTCAAAGGAATATACATGGTTGTCTATTGCTTGCAGCAAGCGAAGTATTGAATGTCCTACCGTGAGCGGATTGCAATTGCAAAGCGTATAGCTAAGGACAGTTTCAAGATCGTCAGATTTCTACAAGACCAAGGAACTGGTGATTTAGGCCAGGATTGACCGGGGCATCGGTGTAGCAGCGTTAGAGAAGCGTACATAATACAAGTTTTATCAACTAAACATTGGATTATATATAGTTTTATATACGAAACAAGGTGAAGCACGTGTCTCACCATGCCCTAAGGTGGCTCCGCCACTGATACCCGCATATACCAATAGTGCATGGTGTATTTGTAGATGCGGTGGACAATTTTAAGACATCGTTTGATTAGCATATGAGTAACAATAATAGGCAAACAGTAATTCTGAGGCACAGAACACCTCGAGCATACCAACAATAACAACTATAACTGATTATTAGGTTGTTGTTTATAATGCGAAGATGGTATGAAGCGAGGAAGTAGATGATTGCGCAACATAGATGTGTTGATTATCTTGACTACATACCTAACTTTGACCATCCCATATTGTAGCATATTGCAAATATTTCATATTAGCGACTGTACGTGGAAATCTGATTTGGTGCTCTAGTATGTCTCTATTATCATAGTTGTCACTAATTCGCTGGGGGATATATACAACAAATAATAACAACAAAACATATTAGAAAGTTCCATCAGTGCTGAAATGACAATAAAGACTAAGCTTTCTGTAAGAGACATGAAAGATCATGACTAACTGTACTTTGGTGTAGATATTTACCTCATTCTGAAAAGTGTTCTAAAAAAACAAAAGAAGTCTTTTAGATGGTGAGAAATCATGACTAAATTCTTTCAAAAGTATTAAAAGATGACCATGACTAATCATGAAATTATCACGATCAAATTCTTTCCAAAAGTACACTGTATTTGTGAGTCCACGTAGTACAATTACCATTTTATGGAGATTTTCAAAGATGTCCGCTCAGTTTAGATTGGTGGTATTTCATCACAGACGGTCTAAGAGGGATTAGTTTGTGTACAACATAAATAAAATAACAAAAACAACTCACACTCTGCCGCATTCTCAAGAATAGCAAAGAATGGAATCACTTTATTTAAAGAAAGATCTTATACGTATCAGGAATTAGTTGGACAACGCCAATGCTGGGAAAAAGTTAATCATGACATAAATAAGATCTGAGAACGACCGGTAGCAAATTATACCCAATGCTTAGTGTGTACATATATATTTGGGGATGGCTGAAGTTGGCATCCATATTGATGATTGGGGATCATCAGCAATATGCTTGTGCTTGGACTGCTCTTGAATACTTTTTTCTTTAGGTTCGCTAGGTTTCTGAAACGGTCTGGCTCTCCTTGATTGCAAGCCAATTGTGGGTGCATGCATGTCTTCATATATACGTATCTAGAATTGAGTAAAATTTGTGAAAAAACAAAAGAAAGACGAAGAACATGAGCTCGTGGGGGTTGGCAATGATTGAAACAGGATCATAACAATCCTCATGGGATGGAGAGCAGTCATTTCATCAGAGAGATGAGTGGAGCTAGTTTACTTTTAGCATCCCAAGTACATAACTAATGTAATATGAAAACAACAATACGCACTGGAGTACCAAAAACTGTATAGTAAAGAAATAATGATCATAAACAATTTTAACAACACGATGTAACCTGTAGCATACATTCTACTTCTTCTATACCTTCTCGGCAACTACATTCAACCTTGCACCCATTTGGCACTCGTTCATCCACACAATTTGGAGTTCAGCGCCAAGTTCTTCCGGATATTAAACACTTTGTGTTGTGAATTCACCAGCACATTTGAGAATCCCCTTATCACTCTCCAGGACCTCGTTGCCCGTGCGGATGTAGTCGAAGTAGAAAACCCAATAGTAAGGTACAACATTCATGGAGCCCCAACGTTGAAGAGAGAAGATGTGGTTAAGAGAGTAGTGTGAGGAAAGGAAGGAGGCGTCGAGTGGAAAAGGAGAAAATGTTTAATTTATGGTTGTAGAAGAAGGAGAAGAATGGTACGAGATACTATAATGGTTGGTTTGTTAGAAATCGTGGGGATAAGGGAGAGTGTGTTTCGGAGATAGTGGAAAACACGGAGGTGGTTTGGTGCATTGGATACTGATCGTGGGGGTTGTTAAGGGAGAGAGTACTATTTCGAAGAGTGGGTCTTGTGGATGAGTTGGGTTCCTAGGACGTAAAAACAAGCGTAAAAGTATGAAATTTTTTGAAAAAAGAAGAAAACAGAGAGAGTTAAGGAGAACACAAGGTTTTGAAAATGCTGAAATCTAATTGGGTAGTGGCATTGCTGTAATAAATAAAAAGTATTCACTCTTTTTATAGTAGTGTATATATATATATATATATATATATATATATATATATATATATATATATATATATATATATATATGTGTGTGTGTGTGTGTGTGTGTGTGTGTGTGTGTGTGTGTGTGTGTGTAGGGTCCATCTTTAACACCCACGTGGGTAGCTACCCGCCCCCTATTTTGGTTACTTTTTTGAGTTTCTTACTTTTTACATGTAGAGGGTTACTTTACCTTACAAAATGTTATTTTTCATGCATAGATAGTTAAATTTGCAATAGTAAATTCAAAATACAATTGTATATATTTCCTATGTATTCTGCCCAGATTTACACTTTTAGTCGTATAGTTACTTCCTTATCATCATAGTTACTTTTTTGTCCAACGAGTTACTTTCATGATCATATAGTCACTTTTTTGGCTGACGGGTCGCGAACTCCAGGCTACCCACGTAGGTATTGAATGAACACCCTATATATATATATATATATATATATATATATATATATATATATATATATATATATATATATATATATATATATATATATATATATATATATATATATTGGGATTTATTCACTACCCGTGCGGGTAGCCTGATTTTTTACCACCCGTACATCCGAAAGAGTAACTATATGATATACAAAAGTAACTATAAGATCAAAAGAGTAACTATATTGATAAAAAGAGTAACTATATGGCTAAAAAAGTAACTACGCAGAAAATATACAATCAGTAAATATACAATCAACATAAAGGGCCCATGGTGCACTTGAAGATGGAGCATAGAAGTAGTGGAGATCACCAAAGCATACTCTTTGCAAAATCCTCTTCAAATTCCTCAAATCCTATAAAACAAAACCCGATGGACCAAATGTTACTAAATATAAAATGGAATCATTAATTTTTGGCTACAAACATTAGATTGTATGGAATGTTTGGAACAAAGTGGACAACCATAAAACTTTATTTTCGAAGAGATAGGAACACTACCACATAGAGTTAATCATTTAATCTATCCATTTTCCATGGTGATAGAGTAGTGAAGGATAATTACATTGTACGTGGTTAGAAGATGGGGCATACTGGTCATGTTATGTGTTGCACCCAAGTCCACAATTAGTTTGAACTGGTAGTAAGCATAGACTCCCCAAACTTATTTTGAGTACCAATGCCTAGGCAGGTAGAAGAATCAATATTAGATGGATCCTAGACTTGCCATTTAGAGGAGGATCTAAGTAGATATGTGCAACTTGTAGCAAGGAATCATATGCCTCATTTGAAATGGAGACATGAGAGGATCAGGAATACGCTAGTAGGGAGGGAGTAACATGGATGACAAGTGGGGTAGGAGCTTGGGAAATGTTCATAGAGCCTATGGCAGGTCCTCTCCTGTAATGAGTGTCGATCGCCCCTCTTGTGGATCTGTCAAAAAATCCACATGTGATTCTTTCTTAGAAGCAACTCCAGTGTATCTAATAACATCATAGAGGGCATCCCTGACAAAATCATGTCTGTATTTGAAGCCTAGGAGTTCCCGACAATGGACTGCATGCTCCCCAAAAGTGTCTAAGCATGGTTTGTGACAGACTGGACATGCCTCATCAATTGAGAATAGAGGAATAATAAGATGATATATGAGAATGGTACGATACATCTACTGGTGACATATACAGTCCAAGACCGTCAATGGGGATAGCAAGAAGAAAATCTTGACCAAGTTCTGCTTGTAAACATAAAAAAATTTGCTTGTTGTCTAACAGTCATGTCAAACTCAACCTCCATGTCCTTAATAATATTTGCTAAAAAGGGAACTCGCCAAAGCGTTCTGGACTTGGGGGGGGGGGCGGTATCCTTGTTAGAAAAATAGGTAAGATCAAGAGACAGAATTGTGACACATAGGCAATCTAAAGCATACTAAAAATTAGATCCCATATCGTGTATCCCATTATCTCATAAAATGTGATTTTGTAGCACCTAAGATTGGGCTATGGATGTCACAAAAGCATATGAAGAAGCCTCAATAGGCGAATGTAGACTCAAGCCACCTACTCACAACACCTCCAAGTAACTTCACTCCTAGACAAGCCTTCTAGTGTCCACAGTAAACAACCCTTTGGGGATCTTTTGTCCATTACAAGAAGGTCAGAAAAGCTTTGTTTTTTGGATATTCAGAACAAGCCCCAACTTTAGACCCCTATATTGTATGATGTCAAGCACCTTGGACACCTCCAATGTGTCCACGATGATGGTCCCATCATTAAGATACCAGGCATATAGAAGAAGTTTACTATTGTCTCTGATCTCATGAATAAGTGGGTGCAACACAAGAGAAAAGAGAAGTGGGCCCAGGGGATCACCTTGTTGCACACTGGTGGCTGACCATATATGATTGTTTCCAATATATAATATAGTATCTTGAGCATAGAGAAACTCCACCCATAAAGAAATCAATGGACACCTCTTCCTTCATGGAGCAGTATAGACCTATCTACCATGTTGAAAGCATTAGAGAAATCCATTGTAAGAATAGAGAGACCCATCTTCATGAAGCTTTCTCAAAAGCCTATTGGTGTTGTGTAAAATTTCTTTGTCTCCACTAAATACACCGACTCCAAAATGAAAGTCATTGAGATACTTCACCATATCTTTGCATGCTCCTATCATGGCAACTTTGGATACTAGAAGCCTCCAAATAGTACCCACAGTGATAGGATGTATGTCTTTGTTGGGCTTAAGTAGTGGAGTAAGAGGTGTAGAATCTACAAACTCATCCATACACAAGGGAAACCTCCCACCTAGACATAATTACCACCAAGGTGATATCATGTAGGATATCAGTGGAAACTATAGACCCCTCTCCACAAATGGAATCTAAGATGTGTTAATTAGGTTGATGGATGAAACCCTAGATTGAAATTGAGAAGGAGGCTTGAGAGTAATTGAGCGAGAAGGGTGAGTAAAAGAGAAAGACTAAAATTCAATTAAAAAAGAAAGACCTGAGAGTTTGTTATAAATGTTCTCTTGACTTTACATTACATTAGAGACCAGTATATATATTACATGGGTCAGGCCCTTTACTTGATAGCCAAGCAATGTAGCTAAGTGATGTAGAAAGTACATAGACATTTCATTGAGCATGTTGTATGCTAGGCTTTAACCAACACCCCCCATAAATAGGACAAGCATAACTGAAGTCCTAGTTTGAGTCTTAAGAAGCAAAATAGGATTTCTATTAGAGGATTGATGAAGACATCTGTTGGTTGCTGGGATGAAGCAACATGAGTAGTAACAATGTGTCCCAGGTCTACCTTTTCCCTGATGAAATGATAGTCAATCTCTACATGTTTCATTCTGGCATGAAACACAAGATTGATTAACAATTGAAGAGCTCAGAGATTATCACACAATAATTTGGCAGGATTTGGAAGAGATATATGAAGGTATCGTATAAGAAAAGAGATCCATGTGAGTTCGGACTTTGAATATGCTAGATCTTTGTATTCAACTTCACATCTAGAATGATCTATCTTGATCTACTTATTAGCACTCTGAGAGATACAACTACTGCCCAAAGAACACATAGAACCCATTCATTGAACGTCTGGTAGATGGACAACCTGTCCAATTGGTGTCACTGAAAGTAGTGAGAGATAGAGTTTAAGCTGGATAGATATGTAACACAAGAGATAGAGTTCCTTTTAGGTATCATAACATATGTTTAACAAGAAGAAAGTGATGAGTAGTTGGTGAAGCTAAGAATTGAGAAGCATTGTTCACTACATAGGCAATGTTGATCCTGGTGATTGTGATGTACTATAAACAACCAACAATACATTTGTATGAAATTGCATCTGGAAAGCTGAAGGGATCAGTGGCTTTGTAAAATTTCAAGGCAATATGAGTAGAGGCCAGTTTGCAATCACACATGTCATCATGTTGAAGAACATCAATGATGTATTTTTCTTGAGAGAACAGAAGACAAGATGGAGAAGATACTTGTATTCCTAGATAATAGGAGAGATGTCCAAGATCTCGAAGATTGAGGGCAATGCTTAGATCTTTCTAGAATGTATTGAGAAGCCCAATGTTGTTTCTAGTAAGTATAATGTCATCGACATATAGCAGAAGAAAAATGTGGTTTCCTTAATAGTGATAGATAAACAAAGAGGGATCATCACTGCTACAAACCAAACTCGAGAAGAAAGTCACTGAGTTTATTGAGCCACACTCATGGAGCTTGTTTGAGACCATATGAATTTTAATTAAGTTTGCAGACATGCTTAGGGTACATCATGCGTATGAAACCAGGTGGTTGTTCAAGATACACTGGCTCCAAGAGATCATCATTCAGAAACACAATTGCAGATATCAATATGAATTAGCTTCCACCTAAAGGTGACATCAAGAGTTTGAATGACCCGAATAGTAGTGGCTTTCACAACAAGGCTATATGTCTTAATATAATCTATGCCCTCCTCTTGACTTTAACCCTAAGCTACTAGATGGGTTTTTAGCTTTCCAAAGTTCCATTAGATTTTAGTTTAGGTTTGAAAATCCATTTAGAGCCTACGACATGACCATGAGAAGGTCTAGGAACAAGGGTCTAAGTAGCATTTTTATCTAGAGCATCAGCTCATCTTTCACCGCTTGGACCCAATGTGGGCATTTTAGTGCACTAGGGATGGAGCAACGAACTTTAGGGATGGCATTCACAATCAAATCACAACAAGAGGTTTGGTTTAACAAATTTTCTTTAGATCTTATTATCATAGGATGTATATTTTTTTGGATTTTGGAGCATTAGAATGTTGTTGAGGAGAAGATATAGTGCTTAGACCAGGCACTATGTGAGAGGTGTTTGTCTTAGAATCTGAAGTTGTTGCAAGTCGACCATTATCATGAGTATGCAGAGTAAGAGAAGGACTTTGGAGTGGTTGAGGATTGTTGCGTAAGTCCATTGGTAGACAAGCAGTCGATGAATCTGAGACATGTTGATTATCCAAGATATTCTTGTTAGTAAGACGTAAACCATTGGATATCTCATCAGAATCCATGTTCACATCTTCGGTGTAGTCAATAGTTTTTTAGAAAATAGGTTGAGCTTGACCCTCATCACCTGAAGGAGTATTAGATACATTTAAAAATTTAGAGAAAATAGTGATCTCACCTAGAGCAACATTTTGTGGGATATGTTCTGTGAATGGAAAAACATTTTCATAAATACAACATGTCTAGAGAAGTAGATTTTGTTAGTAGAAATATGCAGACATTTATATCCATGATAGATATCACTGTAGCCCAAAAAGAGACATGGCAGTTAGTGTGGTTGTAGTTTGTACTTGTTTGTCTCGAAGACATGAAAAACACAGACAACCAAATACCTACAACATATCATAGTCAAGCATTGTTGTATATAATTTGAACAGTGGAGATACCTGATCATTCAATTTTGAAGGTAGACATTTGATAATATACAAAGCTAATGAAAAAGCCTCAGGCCAGTAGGACAGAAGGACTTTAGCATTAAGAAGCATAGTGAGACCAAGTTCAATAACATGTATGTGCTTCCTCTCTACCAGGCCAACTTGTTCATGAGTATGTGGGAAAGACAATTGATGAATGATGCCATTTGTAGTCATGAACTCCTGCATTTTGTAATTAACAAACTCAGCTCCTCCATCAGTCATAAGGATTTGAACCTTGGTGTTAAACTGATTTTCAATCATTTTAGAAAAGAAAACAAAGTGAGTGAAGAAATCTGACTTAGATTTTAGAGGATAAAATCATGAAAAGCCAATACATTCATCTACTATAAAAGCATAGAAATTGAAGCCATGTTTTGACATTACAAGAGATTTACCCCACAAATCACAATAGCCAAACTAAATAGTACACTTAACATGCTTATTAGAGAAAGGCAATCTATGACTCCTGCCTAGCTGACAACTATTGCAGAACTCTTGCTGCTTATTGGAAGAACTAATTAGATTGCTATCTTATAGGTATTTATGTACTACTCTATGGGTATGTCCCAGCCTTCTATGCTAGATGATCGCGGTTGTTGTTGAACCTTTTATTTTCATAAGAGATTTAGGCACACCAGACTAAATTGAGTACATGTCGTCTTTAAGTACCTACTTGGCCAACATTAGGTTTGTATGCAAATGACGTATTAGAAATAGATCTCTGAAGAAGATGACATAGAAGGGAAACTTTTAGGTCAGTTGTGCAATAGATTAATAGATTTCTCTTCATTGAAGCAATAATGAAGACTGTCTCAAGTGGTATAGCATGTTTTTGAATGATATGTGTATTACCAGTTAAGTAATAGGAAGGTAGGTGCCATCACTGATCATTTTGAAATCATATCCCTTATAAGAAATATTATAACTAATAATACCTACACTCTGAGCAATGTGATTTGTGGCACCAGAGTTCACCTACCACTCGCTCATGTTGAAGTTGTTTGAATGGGAAATCCACATAGTAGACATAGCTTTGGCTTGTTCAATGACAACATCCTCAATCAAGGTTCTGGGAATCTCATGACTCTGGAAGGAGTTGTCAAACCGGTGCCAGTAGCGAAAGGCTTCATGGCCTCTTTTCCCACAAATTTGACAGAAGACAAGGGGTAAAAGCAGTTGGTGTTATCAGAGCTTCCATATCACGGCCTCATACTCTGATTGAACCCGTAACCTAGAGAAGTGAACTGGTTAGAAGGTCTATCCCCAAGAAGACCAGGATTGAAATTGTATTACTGCATATATGGATTGTTCATATGATAGTTGTCTCTCCCAAAGTTCCTAGGTCCAAAGTTTGTGTATTTCCCTAGAATATCTACATTAGGACCAGAGAGAGATTTGGGTGATGATTTATGCATATCATGATATTTCAATAGAGAAATAATTTCATCATAGGATGGAAGGGGCAACCTCATCATCGACACAGTAAAGGTCTCAAAATTTGCTCCTAGGCCGCTTAGAAGGAAATAGACTTTATTGTCACCAGGCAGAGGCTAACCAATGGCATGGAGTTGATTCTAGATAAGTTTGAACTCACAAAGATACTCGATCACACTATTGTTTCCTTTTTGTATTTGTTGTAGCTTTATAGTCAACTCAAAAACTTCTTTATTGAGTTGATTATACAAGTTTTTGGCTAGTGTTGTCCATATCTGAGCTGAGGTTGATAGGCCTACCACCACACCAAGCACTTCTTCAGTTAGGGTTTCCATGATGCACCCCTTGATCAACCTATCCATCCACATCCATAGATTGTACGTCGGGTTGGGTGTGATTGTTCCGTCTTCATCCACGATGATTTTTGCTGGTGGCTTTTCAGTCCCATCGATGAAGGATTTGAGGGAGTTGTTCTCGATCAGTGCATGAACCTACACCTCCCATAACAGATAGTTGGAGCTTATAAGCTTCAATGAGACAAAGTTTGATATGTTGATGCCGAAATGGTAAGGGTACTTGGGTGCTCCTGCTATTGAAGATGATCATGTGACTAAGGAAGTTGACATAGTTGGTGGAAGTAGAAATATGCTCTGATACCAAATTAGGTTGATGGATGAAACCCTAGATCGAGATTGAGAAGGACGCTTGAGAGAAATTGTGTGAGAAGGGCAAGAGAGAGAGAAAGACTAAAATTCAATTTGAAAAGCAAGACCTGAGAGTTTGTTACTAATGTTCTCACTACTTTACATTTCATAAGAGACGAATATTTATATTACATGGGTCGGGCCCTTTACTTCATAGACAAGCAATGTAAATAAGTGATGTAGAAAGTACATAGACATTTCATCGAGCATGTTGTATGCTGGTCTTTAACCAATAGTGTTGAGCTCTCAAGCCATCTCTACCCCCAAGAAGTCCCTTTAGGAAATGATTTGATACACCACAAAATAGTATTTGCATCAATTGTAAGAGAAGCCTATGAAATCAAGATATCTGACATGGAAGGAGGTGGCTTATATGGATATTTAGCCTCTAAAGCTTTCAAAGTGTCTTCATCATAAGGAGCCACCCCTGAGGAGAAAAAAACTTTTACAACTATTGTAAAGTGTCCGTCTAACACTTTACGAAGGCATTGTTTGATGTTGGATTTTTTATTTTTATCCTCTTCCAAAGAGTTGTCCTTCCTTTGACCCAAAGCTCCATGTGTATCAAGGTTCATTATATTATCCACTAACTTGGT